>CM062204.1:5775000-6352500 GCA_031216445.1 Lateolabrax maculatus | reverse complement strand
ATTTGTTGTGTCTGTTGTGTTATATGATTTTATGTTTGAGTTAGTGTTAGTTAGTCATTTTTCATTGTTGTTTTTTATTATTGGTGCAGCAATCATAGTAATTTCTAGAAATTTCTTGAACTGGAAAACAGATAATAGTAATATTTTACTACACTGGCAGATTTTTTCACTTACAAAAAAGGGGCTTTTAGGGCTCAATAATAGACAGAAAAAACTTGACAAGGTTTAGATTTCGCAGTGTATGGAATACAGTATTAGCTTGAAAAGCAGCTTCATCTCAACTAGTCAGTATATCGTTCATCACCTGTGAACAACGCTGCTAAAGTTAGGCTGCGTTCAGATCGATTGAAACAAAGCCTCCTCAGTCCTTTCACTTACAGTTGACCCTACCTCAACTATTATACTTGGATAACTCTTGCCTGGGCCTCATTAAAACTGGGCTACACAAACTATTTTACACACTTACACAATCCTACAATAGACACATTCAACTTATAGACAGTTTCTAACTCCATCATGCACACATCTGAAGTTTTCTGTTGCTGACATACATTCTATAACAGAGGAGGGAGAATTTTGAAGTTTGTTCCACTTTTTATGTGCTAAACTTTTTGAGGAAGGGGGAGATTTCTTCTCGACTTCCTAGAAAGCTTGGGCTCAGAGCCGTTGCTGTTCTGGGCCTGGAAATCCCATTGAGACACTGAATAGAATATTGGGCTATACAAAGAAACCCTTGACTTGATTTGACAGACTGAAACCACAAGAAATATGATTTTTCTCTTTGTAGATGCCCGGTTCACACATGTACGACAAATGCACACAAAGTAGCTTTTTCTGTCCCATAGTGATTCCTTTTGATCCTCTACCATAACACAAAAAGAAACAAACAAAAAGCTTACTTGTTGACCCTTCTCAGAGATTTCAGGTTTTAAAGCTGTCCTAATGATTGCAGTGCCAATCCTTCTGTTTTCATACGACACTACAATGATAATGGTGCCTGATTTACCTCTCGAAAGAAAAAACAGGTCCTTGATTTTCAGAAAGTGGCTGACAAAAGCAGTTCTCTGCTGTAGCTATAGCTAACCAATGAACCCAACGTTAGTTCCATGAGTTGGTTGAAAACACCATCTCTGGATGACTTTTCAATGTTTCCAGCTGACTGAGGGCTTTGAAGCGTCTTGATGGCTACAGACATGATATCGTGCTTAGAGACTGAGGCTGTCTCGGGCAAGTTAGAGTTGATGTAGAAGACGTGTATATACAGGATACGCATTGTTCTTGTACTGAAGTGTAGAGCTAGAGACATGGAGTCATAAGTATGATAAGGAAAAATAGATCAAACTGTTATTGTATTATAATATATCCCCGTTTAGCTGCTTAACAGACATGGACGAGCAAGAAAGAGGTTAGAATTATGCTTTATATTGTTAAAATCACTTTATACAACAGACACAATTTAATCTACTCCTTACACTTTTGCTCTTGTATTTGCTGTTTTAGAAAGGCTAAACAATAAAAAAAACACAACATAAACTCTTTAAATGCAGAGTATCTCTCCTACTACAACCCAATGCACACAGCTTCAACATGTGTAGACGTCCAAAGATTGACAGGCCTGCAGACTGGGTGAAAGTCAATTACGGTTTCTGTAAAACTGTCAATAAAACATTTAAAAATTGAGACCTAAGTTGTAAATATTTCTAGACTTGGTTGTTCTTTACATCTTATTTCTATGACAGAGCTGTAGATTGTCAGCTGGTTGTAAAAGGAGCTTCTAAATGGAGTTACCACCGGTTTTTAGAACAGGGAGTAAAAACATTTCAATTGAAATGCTCCCTCAAATGTGAAAGTTATCTGTAAGCTAACATAAAGAATCATCTTTGCCCTTCTTCTCTGGGCTATCATTTTGTCAAAGCTGCTCTCAGGATATTTCAAGCAACAGGAAGGGGATACAAATGACGCCCAAACCCTAGAGAAATTTGTCACCGGAGAAGAGAGAAAACAGAGACAGATGCCTAAAAGATAAGAAAGAGGAGAGACAAATCAAAAAAAAAAAGAATCTCCCTGTTGCTCTCCTGCTGCTGGTATCTTGGGGTTTGAATGACAGATCTTTGTCGGGAAATGGAGGAAGAGCCGATACTCAGTCAGGAGAGGTAATGCCATTTCAATAGTCCAGTGTCTAGTAGTTAATGGGACAGCCAGAGAGATTTCTCCTCTTAGCCCTGAAAGCACCTCAGAACAGAACATCAGATGGTTTTTCAAGTTTCTCTGAGGCCACAGTGTCTCCAAACTACCTCTGCCACAGAGACAGTACTGTCTGCACAACAGAGGGCAGAGGTAATGAAATAGAATAGAGACGAGCAGGCTGGGAGGAAAGCACATCTATTGAACTCTTTCTCCATCTTTCCCACCCTTTTGTTATTTTTTTCCTCCGCCTTTTCATTTCACCCTGTGGCATCCCTATCCCTCTCTCTACGTATCTTTCTGTTTCCATCACATCTCCCCCTCTTCGCCCTCTCTCTTCCCCCTTCTTCCTCTCCAGTTCTCAGCATACACACCACGATCTCTCCTTGATTTCCAGAGAGAGGCTGGTAGCAGCAGCCGGCATACAAACTAGCTGACTCAATACACACAGGCTGCATGAATAGGGTGTGTGCATTGTGGCGGTATGGAAAGATGGAGGCATAGATGGCAAGAGATGAGAGGAAAAAGAGGGAGGTGGGAAGATGTGTTTGAGGAGGGGAGATACAAAGAAAAAGAGAAGGTGTGAGACCTTTGCTGAAGAGTTTAGGTTGGGATTAGCTCTAATTCTGGCATGCTGGCATCAGCAAGACATGCGTCAGCATACATTAAGCAGCTCATTCATCATTCACGCTATGAACATGAGGTCACTATTGGGTTGCCTCATTGTTTCAAACAGTAACGCTTGAGTTAATGAAACCGGCTCTCAGGATTCCTAAACTACGGCTTGAGACCCAAAATGATTCTAGTTTTCAGGACTTCCAGATGAAAAGAGAACCATCAAAATTTAATGAGCCTTGGGTGAAAAAAAAGTTTAGGCATCATTTCAGCACGAACAGTGAGGTTTAATTCAGGTTTCTGAGAGTATGGACCTACGCCCACAAAATGCCTATATATGGACTATGCCAGTTCAACCAGATTAAAAAGAAAACATATTATTTTACTCACCTACATAGTCGTGTCTAGTCATGCAGATGGTTTAGATTTTTTTGCCCAGGTTTTGACATATCCAATCTCTAAGATTGCTGCTTCCACCTAAATACAATGTAGGTAAATGGAACAGTTTTTAAATGGAACTACTTTCCACTGAGGGAGACGCTGTCTGTGGAGATGAGAGATGTTACTGTTGAATTTTTAAAATGTAATTTTTCAATGCTGTGAGCAGTACAAACTATTTTCTATTCAGCTCTGTTATATTGGGGTGGGGGCACAAGATGCATTGCTACAGTAGATAATCCAGAGTCCCTAAAGATTCTTTATTGTTATTGTATATTCTTTTTTTATCTTATGTGAACAGGATAAGAAATATGTATCATTAAACTTTGGGGGCTCTGTGATTCAAATAAATGTTTCTATTATTCTGTTTTTATGTGATATATTCTTTTTTCAAATATAGAATTCAAATATACAGTAGTTTTTTGGAGGCAAAAATGCATCATTCAAGTCAAGTCCTGCATTCAAAATGTTACTTATGAACATTAAAAAAGACAAGTTAAAAACATTAATCTCCCATTGTAAATGTAGCTGTCAAATACACGTAATAAAGTGAAAAGTTAAATGTTTCCCTCTGAAATGCAGTAGATCTTAAGTAAAAAGTAGTTTAAAGAAGTAATACTCCAGTAAAGTTAAGTACCTCAATCGAGTAACTGTACTTCATTATATTCTACGGTTTTCGATAAGGTATGAGAATAACGGAAAAAGACAAAGAAAGAAAAAGACATAGCACTTAACACACAGACTATTTCCATACTGTGTGTCTACATGTGCGCATGTGGGTTATGTGCATGCGTGTGTGTGTGTTGCAACTTGAAACAATAATTACAATCCCCCAGTGTTAGTGCAGTCTTCCTGAAATGCTAACTAGCCTCCTACTGGGAATATGGTACATTATTAATCCATGTGCTTGCTTGAGCGTGTGCATCCTGTGCTAAGAGGTGTGTGTCTGCAGCACGCACGTGTGCGAGCATTCATGCATGCACATGTCTATTTGGCTGACTATAAACATCCCTCTTCACGTCCTATAGGAAACTTTGTTCGTATACATGTAGGTGTATTTATGTGCTGTGTTGTTCATAATACACAATGTCATTTCATGAGCGTGGGTGTGTGTTTGTGTGGTCAAACGTTACACGGAATTTAAATGTGTGGTTTTGGCTACTTTTCTCATGACAAGAAACCTAATCTAAGGCTTGTTTACAACTTATTTGTATTCCAGTTGTATTTCAATAACAAAACAGAAAATTAATAAATGTAACAGTAGACAATGTCTCAACAATACCACAGTAAAAAAAAAAAGAAATCTCCACATACAGACCGAGTCAGCGGGGAGGTGCCATGTTAACTATGCATGCAGATTTGCTTTCACACCATGGGGTATTCCCTCTGAACAAAGATCAACATTATGACAAGAGATACTGTCAGCTCTCTGCGCACCAACCTGCTAAATATGGGGAGATAGTTTCTGTTGAAATATAGATGGCTTCGACAAATAATAGCTGATGAGAGTTGAGTTTGAAATTTAGCCTGGGATTTCAACAGATTCGTGCGCCGTGTTGCTCTTTTGCAGTGGCAGTGAAAGGGGCAAAACATGCAGTAAATGGATGGGGGAGCGAGGAGGGATCTCCCATTACACAACAGTGTTGCTTTAGTATTCCTGGAGAACTTGCCCCAAAGTGATGCCTCTAGGTACTAAGATTGTCCCATGGATGGATAGCTCACTCCTGGGTCCGCAGTAAATGATAGAAAGACAAAAGAAAAGCCTCTTTAAGACTTCAGGTGAAGGTTGAGAGCAACAACCGGGAACTATAACAAGACAGCACAGACGTTAAACCCATCACTTTTCATTCATTTTGTACTTGCAGACATTCTGGCAGTTCCTCTCTACTAAAGTTGTCACTTTTCATTACTGCTGATTTTTAATGTTGCCACCTGCCTTATTACAGATATAACCATTAGAGTCCCACCATTTTTGACATTTCTGCTGCTGCAGCACAAAAAGCTTTCACTTTGTGGTTGGTTGTTGAGAAATTTTGTTCAGTTTCATTTAGTGGAGTATTTTAGCTCTCAAGAATCAAATAGAGCAGTTGGGTTACCACAGGTTTAGAGTCCCTTTTTGTTTCAGCCCGATCAAAAGTGTTCTGCTCTTACAACTCTTGAGACTGGAGAAGTGTGCTGCAGCACGCACTGCAGTACTAATGCAGGATGAAAGCAAGATGAGCGACCTCTAAGATAGTTATCAATGAATTCCCAGGACAAGTAAAGACTTCACTATGACTGAGGATCTCTGGTCTTGAAAAGAGCCAGCCAACCGTTTCTCATGCCCGAACGCATAATGTCCTAAAATTAGTCATTGATGCTTTTGTGTTTTACTGGATATATCTCATGTCTATTCATGGTGCAAGGAGTGGGACACTGTTACTCCCTCTCCTTCTATCAATCTGTCTGTATTCCTTTTCTTTTCCACTCTCCCTCTGTGGCACTCAGCCAACAATTGGAGTCAGTCAGTGGAAAAACTCTGTTAGTAGTCCATGCCCTATGGGACAAAGTGGCAACAACATCCGTTACAACAGATAGTGGGGCAGGAGGAACAGGGCACAGCAGCCAAAATTTTACTGGCTGAGCGACTTTTTGTCACACACATGCATTCAGTGGGTTACTGTGTTTTAACTGCACATCAAGACGGTTTTAACAGCCCTGGGCCTTTGCTTCACAGCCACATTTTAACTGGGGAAAGGCTTATACTTTTATGCCAAAGTGGTGATAAACATACAGATGGGTGAAAAACTAACAAAGTTTCTTTGTAAAATTGTTTCTTAGTCTAAGTGTTGGGCTACCACCACGTGATACTTGGCATTCATTCTACAGGTCTAGTCTCCTGGAGGGACGAACGCCATTCCTCCAAAAGATACCCCCTCATTTGGTG
Source organism: Lateolabrax maculatus (assembly GCA_031216445.1). Taxonomy (NCBI): domain Eukaryota; kingdom Metazoa; phylum Chordata; class Actinopteri; order Acropomatiformes; family Lateolabracidae; genus Lateolabrax; species Lateolabrax maculatus. The sequence continues at coordinate 6,346,337 of CM062204.1, read as the reverse complement.
TTTTGATTATGGTGGTGGAGGGCGCTGTCTAACACGTCTCTCCAAAGTCTCCCATAGGTGTTCAGTTGGGTTGAGATATGGTGCCTGTGAAGGCCACTGAATATGATTCACATAAATTTCATGCTCATTAAGCCATACAGTGACCCCTCGTGCCCTGTATGGAGGAATTTGCATTCATTATGTTTCCCGACTCGTTCGTCAATTTTTTTCCTTTAAAAGGAGCCCTAATTTTACACATGAAGTACGGTTTACTCGTCACAAGGAGTCCTACACAGGATGTTGTCGACTCTTGTCATAATGTCTTCTGTGGCTCTGGAGAGGCTTTAAGGCTTTAGGTTAAGTCTGGAAAAAAATAATCCTGATGATGAATAATAAATGCTTTTGAGTTGCGTTACGGGAAATGTAGAATCTAGTGTTGGGGACTAAGAGTCAGAATATCTCTGCATCTGCTGCTTCAATTTTGACACACACTACACTTACACACTACACAACACTACAAAAAAGCTGGAGTACCCCTTTAATTTGTCACCCGTCTGTACACGTTCAGTCTCTTGCATCCACAAGCACTCCTGGTGGGATGCTCTGCAGTGTATGGATCTGCATGTTGAGACTCCATGGAAAACCTGGACATGCTGAAACCGGCGCATGGTTCCACTGAAATCTTTCAGAGGGATACATCTGTCTCCTGGCAGCTCGGAATATGAAGTCGTGTGGTTTTACAGTAGGCGTTTCATACCACAGACATGTCAGATCTAAAATAAGAAACCTGCTGACAAGAACGTACAGATGAAACTACCATTTCAAAGACACCTCAGGGAGAGACAGAGACAGAGAGAGAGAGACTTTTCCCTGCCTGCAGCCCGGAGTGCAGAGCCGCTGTCCAGGGTGCTGAACACTCAGCCCGCCGGACTGCGGTGCGGGTACGAGGCTGAACCTCATTCTGGCTCTGCAGCCCGTCCCGGGACAAAAACTGAATTAATACCTAAGTGACCAGTCTAAATGTGCACAAAATATGACACGTTTCAGGCATAATCTATGTATGCAAAAAGAGGCTGCGATCAAAGTTGCACAGTTGTGGGTTGCATGGACAGGAGCACGGGACGAGCAGGCACCGCACACATCCAGCGGGAGCCGATCAGTGAAATCTGGATCCATGTATCTGCGCCCGCCTCAGCAACGGACACACAGGGATGGAGATAAGACAAGCAGGGCTGCCTAGCGAATAGCCGACCAGCAAATGCCCCTCATTCATCACGGGCACACACGGACACGCACACACACACACGCGCACGCACGCACACACGCGCGCACACACACGCACGCACACACAGATGGGGTCAGAGTCGGTGATTTTCAGAACCGCAGGAATGCCAGAGCCGCTGGCGTGTGTCAAAGTTGCCTACGCAACGCGAGTCCAGCCATCAGCGGGCAGGCACGTGAAATGAAGCCAAACCGCTTTTGTGCGCAATCCACAGATGTTTTCACTTTACCTGTTCCAGCTGCAGACGCGCCGGAAGACGCCGCTTCCTCTCCGGCAAATCGGGTCCTCTCGTCGCCTCTGGCAGTACTGTGTGTGTGTGTGTGTGTGTGGTGAGATATTTTTTTTTGTTGTTGTTTTTTTTTTTTAAAGTCTTGGTCACTGATCTCCTCCCCGCGGTGTCTCCTCTGCGGTGTCCGGGGCTGAGTCGGGCGGCGGCGGCGTGTCTTCACCCGCCTCAAGATCTCTGGATGCAAAACGGTGCGTGTGCTGTGCTGTGCTGCCTCCTCGCCGCTCGCTCTCCGTCTCTCTCCTCTCAGTTTCTGCCTCTCACACTGCGTCAGGCTCCACTCCCCCCTCCTCTCTCCCTCCCTCCCTCCCTCCCTCTCTCTATTTGACTGCCTTTGACTCTCTCTCTCTCTCACATAGTGGAACAGACGGTGATTAATTCGCTGGAATTCAGTTTCTCTCTCTCTCTCTCTCTCTCTCTCGCTCCCTCCCTCTCTTTCTCCCTCTCTCCTCCTCTCTTTCTATATGTGCCTCAATCAGCCTCAATCCGTCGCCTCTCCTCTGAACTGGAGCCAGCTGTTCCGGTGGAGGGGAGAGGGTTTGCGTGACACTTGACGCGCCGCAGACAGTCATTCAGATTAGATGCTCTCCCGTTTGGAGAGGGAGAGAGCCTGATAAGTAGGCCTACTGTACTATCAAACCCAAACTGCCAAAGTTCTTGTCGAAATTGGTATGAAATCCAGGCTATTGGAGTTTCTTTTGGTGGGAGCATTAGTGAAATACTGTAGTTTTTTGAAGTGATGGGAACCCGCTCTCCTGGGTGTTTCTCTGCGCTCCAGCTGGTGGTGGATGCATCAGGTCACTTCTCACACCAGGATGAACAGTCCAATGTTATTTGAGGTTGGCTCCTTGCCTAAATGCACTATGGGGGCAACCTGATGTCCTGCCAGCAGACATGGTCAGATTAACTGCCTCTTTAGTACAGGCACACATGTGCTCACACAGGCATGGAGGCGTATAAATAAACAACTTCTAAGAGAAAATGGATGAGCACATAAACCATGTATAAACTCTGCAATATGCACATGTACAGTCATCTAAAAAAAAAAAAAAAAAAAATTGAGTGAGCATAAATCCACAGTTGTATGTTCTATGGCTTACATCATATGTCGCATTAGTGGATATACAGACTATATATAAATCCAGTAATCTGCTGCTGGCTGTAGGTGATGGCTGACATCGGAGTGAACCGTACCCTTGTGACCCTAATAATGCATGATTGATTAATTAGGGATTAGGAGAATAAGAAGCAGATGAGGCCAAGGAGGGAATAAAGGAAAAAACATAAGAGACTGTCTGTCTGTCTGTCTCTGTGCATATGTGGGAACAGAATAGAATAGACCATGCTGAAGTGTCCACGAATGACAGACTGAATAATTTGCATCTGCTCCAGAGCCGCTGTTAGTAGCCAACTTCTGACCTGACCTTTGACCTATTGGATAATTTCTCCACAGGGGATGAATACAGGATGAAGCATCATATTATTATTGATGGAGTAAAAAGGTTAATTAGATGACAGTCCATTTTCTAATAAGCGGTGGGGCCATGGTGTTGTTATCGGTGGCACTGGGTCACAACAGCCAGGGACTCACCTGCCACTGAGGCCATATCCTGTGAATTCTTTTGTGAATTTGGTTTAAAGTTATTTCATGAAATCAAACCCCATTTTTGATACTATTTATGGTTAGAGTTGGGTATCGGTATTCAATACCTTTAAAGTATCAACTGAAATAATCCAGTACAGTACCAAGTAGTATCAAAACTTCTCCAGTCAAACGATATCTACATTCAATTATTTTTGTATCCAGGATCTAGAAAAAAAAGACTATTTGTATGGTTTTTCTTGCAGCATCACCGCAAGCACTCTATGTTGATAATTTGAACACTTTCAAAATGTATTAGTGTAAAAATCATTTGGATGGGGAGGAGTGGTGGCATTTTACCCAATTGAATGCTTCCATTCACATGATGGATATTGAATGAAGTAGAAAAAAGAAAAAGGTATCAAATGAAGTACTCTATTGGTATGGGTATCAGTTTAAGGGTACTGGGATCGGATTTTCTTAAACTATATCCAGCCTTATTTAGAGTCAACATTTTTTCAACAAGAGCCATTCAATGTATTTACTTTTAGCAATCACATCTATATATATTAGTGTTCATTGTTAGTGGCGTAGTCTGCCATTCCCGCACAGTATTCAAACTGCCTACAGGATGGTTTCACAGGAAATGATGCGTGCAGGTCAGCCTCACTGTTTACTGTTCATGATCCGTACACTGTATCCGAGCTGTATTAAGTTACTGCTATTGCAAACTGAAAATGTCCTACTGCTGCTGCTCCCAAAAATTAAGTTTAACTGGTGAAACATGGTGGTGGCTTTTGTTGTGAAGCAGTCCAATTACACGCTGTGAATTTGCCACCGAGGTTAGTGCTCACCATGATCGTTCATCAAAAATCCATCTCCAAAATAAGACAATTTTCAGACTTTTCTGGCAGCGGATCAGTTTTAAATATTGTTGGGAGTAATGGAACAAGACGGAGCAGCCACAGTGGGCTGTTAGATGAAAAGCTGCAGGCAACAGACCACACAACTGCATTTCCTCTGCAAGGTAACCAACTCCTTTTTCTGTCTCCTGCTGTTGTGTGGGAAACTACTGGCGCCGTGCGCAGCATGAAATCAGATCACGGTTGCTCATGACATGATGGAAAAAGACCAATTAGTGTCTGACGTCTTTATTAAAACAACATGAGTTTGTTTGGCTGTATTGTGAACAGATACATCAGTCGCTCTTCTGCTGCATTTATGGCAAAGTAACTGCTCAATGAGTGTTTGCTGCCTCCAGAACTCTGGGACCTGTGGTACTAAACAACTGGTGTCACAATATCCACCAGGACTGAAAACTTAATAAGGTACTTCAGATCTAAAACTGGAGGAACAAGGAAAGGAACATCTCAGAAATTGCATATGATTTGAAAAACATGAAACATATTAACCCTATGAAAGGACGAAATGTATCATTGGAAACTCTTATACTGTAATCCTGTTTGTTTAGTGCATCTCAAAACGTAATTTGTGATGGAAGTGCGTTAAATGGAGATTTAATGATCCATTTGGTGCATCAATGCATTGATTATACATTATCCCAACTTAATACATGGATCTGCTAAGAAGTCAATAAATTCACAGGGCTCTTTTTTTAAGCAACAATCAATATAGCCCCTTTCACAATGGACAAAACCCACTAACATCTGGCTTTTGTCTTCAGCATTTAATCCCGGGTCAAATGATTAGTAGTCACAGGTATTTATCGGATCCAGCCATGATCGGCAGTGATAGAAACATGACACCCAGGTGGTCGCCTCTTTTCCAGCACGATGCTATGAAGGCTTGTCGTCTCCATTGGTAACTTCAGCAACTCTTTGTCATCTCAGACACCAATTCAATCCGTCTTCATTCAAGCAGCGTTGAAACATAATTCCAAATTCCATCATTCCAAAAAAGAGAAACTAAAAGGAAAATACATTAAAAAGCAACCACTGTAACCTTGTCACTGGCCTCCATGCTGCTTTCCACTGTAACCCTGTTTTCCGGTGCGTTCATGACATTGACTGTGACATGTGAATCTGTCCTCTGGCATTGGAAATTAAGTCAATTGCCTATTTTTAGCTGGTTTACCTGTGTTTAAAAAAATCTGCATATACGCAGTAACTTTGGTGTAAAAAGAGTACATGAAACACCCTGATTGAAATTGAACCCAAAGCTGAAACTTACCGTCACTGCTTTCACTGCCATTACTGCGGACACTGTCACAACTATTGCTACTACTGAGAGAGAATATACAGTCGACGCTGTACAAGGTAACGTCAGTAAACTTTTGGAACATATAGGAAATACATAATAAACTGTTTTGGTGTCATTATAAATAAAATTAAATGATAGAAACATACAACCACCTATTATCACATGACCAAGATTTCATTATATCAGCCATATTAGCTCTTAATAAGTAACTTCTTCTTAAATTACAAAAAATCCAGTCTGTGTGTGTAGAGTGTCAATCCATGTTTGTTTCTCTGTTGTGTGACCCGCTGTAATGTGTCCCTATCAATTGTATATTTAGTTTAATTCTGTATGTCTTACTCGTTCTATGTGTGAAAACAATGTCCTCCTTGAGGACAAATAAACTAACCAACCATCCAAACCTCAAATGTCCCCTGTGACTGTTAAATTCTAATGTATTATATCATTAGATTATTATGACTATTAATACATATTAAAGCAATACATTAAAGTTGATTTAGGTGGAGCTAATTTTGAACTATTTTGTTTAGGACTGCAACTTTTTATTATTTTCATTATGGATTAATCTGCATTTCCATTAATCGAATGTTTTTTTGTTTTTGTAAAAAACCTGAAAATAGTGAGAAATGCATTCACAATGATCCAGAGCTCAAACTAACACCATCACAATGCTTCTGTCCAACAAATATTCCAAAATATTACAAATAAATTCAATTCATTAAGTTAATAAAAAGGAAAAGCAGAAAAACATCACATTTGTGAAGCTGCAATCATGACGTGATTTTGCATGAAAAAAGCAGATTTTCAAAATAGCTGCCAATCGCCTAATTGATTACTTAATTAATCATTTCAGGTGTACTTGTATATATAGTTAGGCAGTTTCATTTATAACAAATCATTATATCTATTAGATCTTCATGTGTGTGCAAAAATCTTAATTTTTAAAGTAAATAGTGAGTAAAACTATCAGACAAATGTAGTGAAGTGAAAAGTACAATATTGCCCTCTGAAATGTAGTAGAGAAGAAGTAGAAAGTGGCATGAAAAAATAAGACTCAAGGACTTCAAACTTAAGTACAGTACTTGAGTAAATGTACTCAGTTACATTCCCCCACTGCTGAATTGAACCATAATTTCCAAAATCAAAAGAAAAGCAATTAGCACTCTTGAATGAAATTGTAGAGCTGAATGATCAAATTTATTCAGAGTAAAACCCATGATTAGCACCCCTGGTGTTAATGTAACAGTCTGTTATAGCACTTTTCTCACCCTGCCTCATCTACTTCTTTCCTTTAGGTTCTTTACACTTTACAGAGTGACTTTCGACAACATCTGGACAATGAGAATGAAGTTGTTACCTTCAGCTGTGAGTCATACATGCAGTCATACAAGTAGACTGGACTATATATATATATCCGTGGCGATTGTCGTAACGGACCAAGAGTTACGACCCAGTCAGTGTCATTTCTTCTGTGTGTTCTGCATTGTGGTCTCTAGTGGCTATAAATGACATCTCATCCTCATCTACGTTAGAGGTTTGATGGTTGAACGTCACTGCTAAGTGTTTTGCTCTTTGATGACAGGTGACTGGTTACAGTTGATGCCTCAGATTGCTAAAAAAATGTTCCACTTTCAGACTTTTGCAGCCACACAGGAAACTTGTTGATGTGATGTCACATCACATCAAAATATTATATTACCCGTGGCCAGTTTTCTGTGGAAACGAGACTCAAACAACAACATGGACCCAGCAAACACAGCTGTGAGTGTCGTCTGTGACTTTGACTTAACCACTGTGTGTGCGTGTCCACATGTGTGTGTCCTCAATTAAACATGGTCTCGATGACCTTTATGTGTAGGAATACTGGAGGGGCTATGCTATGGTTTTAACAGACCATGATTTGATTAATTATGAGTGAAAGCTGTTATCTGATAGACTAACAAACTGGATTACAACAGTCAATTGTGAATAGCCAGGAAAGACATCTACACACCCATATGGCAGTCAGAAAAATGTACAAATGTCAAAATGTGTTTATACTAATTTTACATACATACATGAAGCGTGGTTGACAACATACAGTGTTACATACAGAATGTATTATTCATGTATAGTATGCAACTTGTATGTAACTGTGTGCACATAAACAAATAACTACATGTGCACATATGTATTATTTAAGCACATAAATGCAAACATGAGAAATTATTTGTACTACTACAATGGCACATGTGATTTGACATGCCTTTGGGCTGACTTGTAGCATTTATTATGCTGATTTATGAAATCACAAACAAATATTTATTAATGTATTTGTGGCCTAACACATACAGATGGGTAACAAATTAAGGGGAAAACCCACATGAAGTGTGGAGTCAGGCCACCACGAGCCTCCAGAAAAGCTTCAGTGCTCCTTTCTAAGTTTGTGGAACTCTATTGGAGGGATGAACACCATTCCTCCTCAAGATATCTCCTCGTTTATACATACAACCTTTGTTTAATCAGGTAATCTCAATGAGATTAAGATCTATTTTGCAAGACCTGAGTACAGCAGATGGACAGAAAAACAAACATAGCCAGGTATAACAAAAGGACATACAGTATAGTATCAGAGACAATCACAGAAATCACTAAACAGAGTTGAAGATGAAAGTTTATATTATATCATTTGGTTTTATGGAGATGGTGGTGGAGAGCACTGTTTTACACGTTGGTCCAAAATCTCTCATGGTTGGTTCAACCGGGTTGAGACCTGTTGACTGTAAAAGTCCATTTTATTATATATTAAATATTTATTTCCACAATATATTAGTGCATGTGTCATTATAAACAATATTAAAAACATAGGTTACTTTCTTATACAAGCATATACTATCACTGTTTGACAAAAAATAATAAATGCATTGTTTATGTTTACTTCTGGTATATATATATTAATTCTTACTTGAGTCTATCTGGTTATTAAGTGCATAAATGTTTTTGAACATGTGATGAGAGGGACCTGTATTTCCACTAGTGTTTTTGTGAAAAATTATAAAATGAGAAACAACTAAATATAGAATGTTACAAAATGGCCTAAACTTACATTTAAATAATGTGCTTTGATCCAGTGTAAATCTGATATTTAGCATGTCAATGTTAAACTTGTTTTTGTGATTTTTTGCATTTTTAAAAGAAAATCGACTTTAACTACCAATTATGGCATGATAAATATGTGAAATCAATTATGTTGTTTCCACATGAAAATGTTGTGTTTCCACATGTAACAGAAAAAATTCTATAGGCCTTTTCCTTAACATATTACATATATTTGTTTGTCATTAATGGGTTATGGATACATAGATACTGCATGTCCATATATCCAAAACATAATCCTATATTGTTCATATATGCAACAAAAAGTTCAAGTAAGAGTGCAAGTCGCAGTGTTTTCTTCAGTTGACGTTATGATTCCATATGTGTCCTATAAAGGCACATATGTTTCCATTCTGTAGATTTTCTACATAGACAGACAATCACAACACTGCAGTCAGCACTGTCATGCCGACAGAGAAACAGACTGACAGGCTGAGCGAGACAGACGGATAGGAAGACAGACAGACAGACAGGCAGAAAGAACGAAAGAAATACTGACAGGTGGAGGGTCTAAGATGATTGACAGCACAAGAAGAGAGGAGGATGGAGGTGAGAAGGAAGTCTATCAGGCATTGTTCGGTTACGTTTGACCTCTGTCACTATGCAGCCGTTAGGAATGTCATTGTTTGCTGTGTGTGTATATTTATATTTTATCAAGGCTGAAATAGTTGAAGTAAAGCAGGGCTGCACTGAAACTGGAATTACAGCCTCAACACAAGTTCAGTTTGGCTATAGCAACCGTAACTAGGCACGGCAGATCTTTCTCCACAGGTTGAAGAGGTGTGCATGGAGCTGAGAGTAAGAAAGAGGAGGGAAAACTGATTTGAAAATGCGAACACATATGTAAGCTAAACAGCCAAACAGGGGTATGTTAGACTTCGATAATACATGTTCCCTTAAAACATGACTAACGAGCTCTACACGACAATATCAGACCAATGTTTCTTTATTTTCTTGTCTTCTTCATGGATCATCAACTACTGAGGATGTTGACATTTTGCCTGAGACATGGAGCCTTTTAGCCCCAGTGTTTTAGCGATTTATCATGTAAACCTGCCTTTGTGGCATACGAGAGTGGAAACCACGACAACAATAGCTTTGCGGGCCTTTGTGAACAGTCAGTTCTTCCTGTATTTACTACAGTCGTTACACCGTATATGAAATCTGACAGCAGAGTAATTCCTTTATAAAGTGTACTTCAGGATATTCAGTTTGCAAAATACACATCATTCTTGTCATATACAGGTTATCCTGAAAAAAGCAATATAAACCTAAAATTAGAACGTTGGAACCCAGCCAGTTTATCCAAAGTCAAACTGAATATAACTCCAAATTAATAATACAGCATTTAAAAGTAAATAAAATCCTGATGTGCGTGCATTATTGAAAACTAACTGATGCAAATCACCAAACAAAATCCTGATGAATGTTTATGCGTGTGCACGTGTGAGCAATGTGTGTGTGTTAATCTGTGTCATGTGTGTCTGGGTCTGCACCCCCAGAGGACCAAAGTCTCCTTTGATACGGAACGAAAGGCCAGCGGTGGCAGCGAAGACTGGCCGAGGCGAGAGAAAACATGAAAGCAGCAGCCGTAATTATGCTTAACCCTCCACCCTTAAGGAGAGATTTGGTGATGTAACATCACTCTGCCATCATGAGACTGATAAAACACCAGCACCTCGCTCTACCTATTCGTAAGGCTAAAAAAAAAAAAAAAAAAAACACACACTCACGCACGCACACAAACACACAGCCGTCTAAACACACACTTGATGGAGGCGGGAAAGAAGGAGTCGCAGGATGCAGGGGAAAAAAAATAACACTTGAAATCTTGAAAGCAGCTTCTGTAATCGCTCTTACTCTGTAATTATACCCCATCCTTCAGGGTGGGTTTGGACATGCAGCATCTCACCACTTCCATCATGCTGTTCACACACACACACACACACACACGTATGTAACTGCACACACACATACTGATGCACATGATCTCATTTATCTCAATACGGTAATAACACTAATGATATCCCATGGGTACCTCAAAGTATAAAGGAGGGACTGAAGAAGCAGAGTGGGAGAGAGAAAGAGTGGGAGAGTAAGAGTCTTTGTGAACAGTATGCTCTCATCTCTGTTGGCAGGAACGCCATTTGCGAGTCTGTAAGATGTTTAAATAGAGACAGCAACTGACGCGTGCGCACGCACACACGCTCGGAAACGCTCACACTTGTGCACACAGATGAGTGTGTGCGCTGACTAGAAGACAGAGACTGGGGGAATGGAGAAGAAAAGAGGATTTAAGCGACACTGGCAGGCTCTCGCACTGTTTTTAGGTCAATGACAAGAAGCCTATTCAACAGACAGACACATGCAGACACACAAGTAAAAAGTGCACAAACACTTGCAGTGGCGTGCGCACGAGGGCAGCTGAAATGCACACATCCACACACAAGTAAGCTGTGCATACGCGCAAAATATACTTAGCTCCCTTCACTGTCAACCTTCAGCAAAGAATCTCTGTAACAGTAGTAGAAAGGCTTGACAGACATCACACTCTCCTCAGTTGTTACTCTCCTCCATGTCTCAGCCTCTCGGTGTCCAGCCTTTCTCTCTTTGAAACACGTAAACAGGACTTTGCTAATTCTGTTTTCTGCATGGACCAGCTTCATTTCCTGTCCTGTTTGAACCCTGTTTGTGCTCCTGACCCACCATCTTGGCCGGGGTTCAAAGGGACAGTGTGTTTGTTTGTGTGTGAGCGTGTGAGCGTGTGAATGAGTGTGTGTGTGTGTGTGTGAATGAGTGTGTGTGTGTGTGTGTGTGTGTGTGTGTGTGTGTGTGTGTGTGTGTGTGTGTGTGTGTGTGTGTGAAGTGGGGCTGGGGATACAGGAGCAGGCATACAGATCAAAGGGGGTCGAAAACAGTCTGTCATCCCACTAGGAAGCATCAGCTCTCATACATATTCACCAGAGGATGTGTGTGTTCAATGAGGCCCACTCAAACAACGTCCTCTTCTTTAAAAATGAAACCGACCACATTAACCAGTAAAGTCTGAATAATAGTATTTATGTGTGCAATTTAAATCTTGTTTGTGTGCAAGTCAGGAACAGATAAGATAGACGTACGTATGCCAGTATAGTCGTCACTTATCCAAATACTACAAGTAAAGGTTGGGCACTTGACAAAAAGGATAATCATAATTCTAACCCATCCCTCCCACCCAACAGTAGAGAGTACAAATCATTTTGCCATCAATGACTCAAATGGGCAAAGCATGAAGAATTTAAAAAGGACATATCCCAATTTAATTCTTATATAATTACATAATATATTAATGGATAATCATGTTGGCAACATGTGAAGCTGAACCTAAATCATATTGTAAGTTCACTCTATACCACACATGTACGTTTTCCTCAATGATAACTATATGTGCACATATGTGAAACTGGGAATGAGTGCTGATTGAAATTAAAATAACAGTTAATTACTAATATCCATTAAGATCCACATGTATTCTGTGGTTCTGTGTATCTGACATGTTGGTCTTGCAATGGGGACGTGACAAGTAAAGCTCAGATTCACACACAGGATTGTTGTCTTCTGCATATGGCATATGCACACTCTAAAGCCATTATTTGAACTCTTATTTTTTTACAATTGATCTTTCATCAAAGGCTGATGTTTATAAAACTTCACTATTTCTTTAAGCAAAATGACTCAATACATAAAACAACATTGTAGTTTATAAGAAATTAAGTCATATATTATTGGAATATAATTGAAATTTAATCAACAAATAATCCGAGTTGGCAATGGATTTGGCTCAGTCCAGAAACAGCAGAAACGGGTTAATGAACTGAAGCCGAAACTGTGTCAACAGTCCATGAGAAGCCAAGAGAGAGAGTCCAATAAAACAGCAGACTTACCGTAGATGGTTCCTTTGGGCAAATGAGAGTAGCCAGAAAAGCAAAGAAAGAAGTTGAGGGTTAAATCCAAGCAGAAAAAGGTGAAGATTGAAAAAAGAATCAATCATAGCCACTCCAGGGATCAGCACTCTGCCTGGCAGCACATGGTTGCCCAAGTAGGAAATCCGGCTGGTTCTGCATACAAACTGCTGCTCACATTCTTCCAAATAGAACTTTTTCTTATTCATTCTAATACTGTGCTTTTTCTTTGTTTTTCAGAGGGTAGGTGCAGTGTTCAGAAACATTTTCTCTTCTCTCCTTTCTGTTTCACCTCCATTTTGGTTTGTTTGGTGTGTTTTAGCCCCTCCCATGACCACAGGTGTCATCCATTTATCTCCTCACCGTCCACGCTTTAAAGGACTAATCTGCATTTTTTTTCTCCCTGTGTCTTTTTTTCTGTTACAGGATTCTCTTCTTGTTAAGAACACACATAGTGGTGCATTGTGTTTCTGTGTTTTATTAATCTGACACACCTAAAAGCTATTCTTCTTCAGGACATGCTACCGTGGGAACCAGACGAAATCTGCGAGCTCATGTTTTTTTAAAGGTGCTATGGCAGATCAGCTGGCCCCTCTCCCCAACCGATTTCCACCCAAAGTGAGGCATTTTTGTAAACAACCGAGATGGCTGCTGCTGATGTGGAATGTTTGGTTGGATCGGCTATCGCATCAGTATTAAATCAAATGGAGGGTAAGTTTTCTCTGAAGGAAGAAGAAACAACTGTAACTTTAATTGCACTCAAACTTTCTGTTGAAGAAATATGCGTTTGTTGTACTTCTGTTGCTCTCATTGGTTGACTGCGCCCGCAGGAATTCGAAAATGAACTGAGAGGTTCCAGACTTATACGCAATTGTGAATTGCATATAAAGGGACATGCAAGATCTTCTGTCTTTCTAAGCCCTCTATGTCTTCAGCATTATACACCAGTGGTTTCTCAAACTGCAGAGTCAGAACACTGGATAATATTGAACCCATTTATCATGATTTTCATTCACACAGACTATAGTTAAAGCAAGTTAGGGCTTTCTAGAACTCCTCAATTTTTTTTGCTTGATTCCTTGATGATGATCTTCTGCATTCACATCTATGAGACGTGAGCTGTTAATTCAAAGAGTGACTTTTCCCAGCACAGATTTACTTGGAAGTTTGTGCAACAGAATTTAGTTTTTTCTTATCTTGCACACTTGTGATCATCTTGTGATCCCTCTGATTTATCTCACGATCCCCCATGTTGGGAAATATAAGTACTAAATCAAAGGCAGTTGGATGTTTGCAGGTGTTTCTAGATAAAAAATACTTTCCAATCCGGATTGGTACTTCTAGATATCTTACTACTTGGATTATTCAGCAACACACAGTTAGGTCTGGATTTTTAAGTAATGTTCCTTCTTTTGGTCATAATTGTCTGTGTTAAGCTCTAGTTTGCTAAGAGGTCACATCTTGAAAAGACTGTTTGTGTTTGTATCAGGAAAGTTTAACCACAGGTGAAATATTCCACAATCACCAGCAGGAATTGATTACTTTTTTGGGATCCATTATATCTATCATTTCGTTACTACTTTTGACTGAAATCTTTCCAACAAGCTTCTTATCATCTATTTTCAAATACTAACACATATTGCAGCGCCTGTTATTGAAGTTAAAGTTATTCCTTTCATCTTCCTGTATTACAAGCTAGTGAACAACTTCATAAAGCCTTTTCAAACTGATTTCAGCTCCATCACTTAAATGGTTTTGATGATATCTGGTTGAATCAGGCTGTACGGAATGTAACACCTATAATGGAGATGATTATCTTTTTTATAGTATACTTTATCTTCCAGGGTGACAAAATCCAGTCCCATTCTGCCAGTTATTTGAAGATTTGCTCTATACTGCCATCTTTATATTTTCTTTAACGTTTCAGACAACACTGACATGTGGTTGCAAGCCACAGAGCCACCAAAGATGTTTCTGTTAATAGAAAGAATCAGATTTGACATTTTAAAAGCCACCTACTGCTAGTTTAAACACTTATAGAGGAGAAGAATGAACAGTTCCAGTGGAAACAACAGGAACCAATATGCAAGTAACACTTCATGTAAAATCCTAATGGCTGCCATAACTCACCGGCACCTTAACACTTCCCTTAAGACCCCACATCTTTTTATGTATGTGCTTGCCTCTGTGTGTGTGTGAGAGAGAAACATTGATTTATCTGTTCTCAGACGATTTAAGCAGTGTCCATTTTAAATGAGTCCATTTAATGACCTACTATGTTAACAAGTCCTGCAGGATTCTTCAGCTATGTAGTTATTCAAATGGACAAATAAAGCAAATAGAGAGCGAGAGAGACAGACAGAATGACAGAGCATTGTAGAGAGACAGAGAAAGAGAGTTTATCTGATAGAATACAAAAAAAGGAAGGGTAAAGGGAAAGGGTTTCTTTCTTTGAACAAAGGCATTCATGAAAGCATAAATAATTTGAAACTCACTTGTGAGGTCTTTTCCACCTGTCAGGCAGTGCAGGAGATATGAGGTTGTGATATGAGTGGCTCGGCCTCGTGGGCTTCTCCTGTGCCCGTCCTGTGGAATAGCTTCTCTCCCTGCAAAAACGTGGCCTCAGGCAACAATAGACAGGCTTAGTTTGAGTGTGTGTGTGTGTGTGTTTGTGTGTGTGCATGCTCTGCATGTACGTGTCCATGCACATGTCTTTGTCTGCGTGCCTGCACGGATATTTGTGTGCAGTGTATGTGTCAAGGACAGCTGTTCCTTCTGTTTCTTAGTAGGGCCTCAGGCAAATCCCCATCTAGCCTGTCCAAACGCTCCTTTCTTCAGGGGACAGCGATAGATTGTCACCATTCTCCGCCCTTAATAAATCCTTCCCAACGGCAATCAACACAATCTGAAACCTCCTCTGCTCCAAATTTTTGTTTGTTTAATTTCTGTGCCGGTAGCCCAGCCTTGGTCTGCTTGAGGTGTTGAATATAATAGTTTCTCCCTGCATCTCTCAAACATCACTCTCTGCATATTCTCTACAGTATGTTGGTGACCTTGTGGTAAGATTGTTTGTTCAACTGCTGTTTCCAAAATGAAGAATGAACTTTGAACCTTAGCTTACATGGAAACAGGGTTTCCGCTCCTCTGATGCCAACCTCCTGTCTCTGCCACTCAGGACCAAACACCGGACCTGGAGCGACAGAGCCGTCTCCATAGCTGCCCCCCCCTCTGG
Organism: Lateolabrax maculatus; assembly: GCA_031216445.1. NCBI lineage: Eukaryota > Metazoa > Chordata > Actinopteri > Acropomatiformes > Lateolabracidae > Lateolabrax > Lateolabrax maculatus. The sequence goes on along the minus strand of CM062204.1, from coordinate 6,330,680 downwards.
AAGACTGCACCGATCTTTCCAGGTTTAAATCACAAATCAAAACTCACCTTTTCAGAACTGCTTTTAACATGTGATGAATGTTGTGTATACTATGTTTTTAATGTGTAACTTTTATGATGATTTTATTATGATTTTAAAGTGTCTTTGAGTACCTTGAAAAGCGCTCTATAAATAAAATATATTATTATTATTATTATTATTATTAAAACATATTCACATGTTGCATGATACTGAATGAGCTTTGTAGCTTGTTTGCGTTTCTTAAAGGGTTTGAAATTAATCACATATATGTTGATTCGTGTTATTTTAATTGTTTAACTGCTTTTGCCCACTGGCCTGAGCACCTTTGTGAATTATTTTCTCCAGTCAAACTCCTGGCTAAGCATTTTAACAGCATTTAGGGAAACTTTTCGTTTAGCTTACAGTGGCTATTCAGCCATGCACAACCCCCCGAGGTTTACCTGCAGCTACCCCCGTACACACACACACACACACACACACACAATCTCATAAACGAATATTAGGAAAGACTTCACACATACCTTCTCTCTGTGAATTTAAATACTGGAAATTCAAAAACACACACATACATACATCTCTCTAGGGGACAGTTATACCTAAAGATCACAAAATGTTCTTAAGATCTTCTAATGGTTGCTAATGCATGCGCCTCCACTAGCCTTCAACCTCTCTCCAGAAATACAATGAATATTTAGTTTACCAGCAAGTTTGGCCTTGATGTCTTATGTTTTTCCTTTGAATCTGGTCTACAGTGCACAGGTGTCTCTTTAGTGAACTTAAGCTTAGGAGCTCAATAGTGCACTGAGGTTCAGTTTCACCAAAGCTGTTGGAGCAGTTGGGGACCTTCTCTACCAATATTGCCCTTCAGCTGTCTGTCAATCTAATAAAGGTAATAATGACCGGAAAAAACGATTTAAGAAAAGCAATGTTCCAATTCCATAAAAAAAATTACTTCTAATCCAAGGTCTGTTTATAACAGTGACAAAATCAGGTATTCTCAAAGATGTAAATATGCATTTGCTTGATTTTTTAATGTGGTGTTGGTTTGGTTGCCTCAGTCTGGTAAATAAAAACAGGCTGGAGTTTGATTTCCTCCTTCAGGGAGCCGCTATAGGATGCTCTCTGTGTCTTGTCTCTTTAAATGCATTTTTAATCTGTTATATTGTATTTTATATATATATGTATATATATGTATATATATATACATATATATATGCATTTTTACCCAAACCTTGGCTTATAATTTAAATGAAATAATTTCTTGCATGTAAAGCACAAAACTGCCTCAAAGTATGCATTGCCTCTTATAAATAGATTTGGCCTTCCTATCAGCTGTGATAGGACCAAGCTGCAATGCATCACAGTAAAAAAATCCTTCCATTTCCCCTGAAATTACAGTGGAAGGTAACACTACAGAAATACCCATATTAAAGGTATACCGTAGCAGTAATCACACATGACCCGTGATGATTGGAGGACCTCGGCAGGAACCTCTTCAGAAAGCTGAGGCGGATGGTAATCTACACTGAAGAAAGAAAAATCAAATCCAAAGAAATCACATTGCAGTGCAGCAGAGTGATCATCACAATGGGCCTACACTGCGGACAATAGAAATAGGAGAAACATAATAAGAAAAAAGTCCTTATGACTTTAGGTTGATCAGGCAGAAAGCCGTATAAACCACCTTCTACCTCAGTCTGGGAGTCATGTTGTATTAGTATACACTTTATAGCCCGCAGCTACACAGCAAAAGCTCCTTTTCAGATTACACTGTTTTCTTTACAACAGAGTTCAGCGATGATCAGAGAAATTGTTTCACATTCAGCAACAAAATCCCAGTGTTTCTGTTTATCAGTGCTCTGACTTTATTTATTTTATTAGGCTTCATTATCAAATGGTAGACTGTTGTTTTGTGTTTGGAAGGAACATTCGAGAAATGTGCCGTATCATCATATTCTATTCTAGAGTGCAGTTTGTTTGTTAATTATATTGTAAGAGGCTTATACTGTATGGTACTGCGTGTATTTTTACTGAAATTACATGCACTCACAGGGATGTAGAGTGCCAACCCTCACCCTGTGTGTGCTTGTGTGTGTGCTTGTATGTGTGTGTGTGTCTGCAAATATTGCATGTTTCTGCATTTTGAAGTAGAAATCTTTAGACCATATTCAATGATTCTGTTCTGTGATCTGTGGCTCTTTTGAGCATTGTTTGGTCGTCTCATTGCATTGTTGGCAACTTAGACTTCAATAGACTTATTGATTAATATCTAATGATTGATCGAATGATATATAGTCTATTGTTTTGTACTAAACAATGCAAACACACAACTGTCCTGCATTTGTAAACACACACACACACACAAAACAAAACAAAAAAACTGCAAGGAATCTTTGCCTAAATGGATTTCTGAAAACATAAAATGGTTAGCAGAATGAAATTTAGCTTGGAGCCCAACAAGTAACCACATTTTCTTGTCTAATTGCCATACACCTTTGTGCACAAGAACACACACAACACTAAATATGAAGATGAATTGAGATGTGGATGCAACAAACCGGCAGTAGTTATGAAAGACTTGGCAGTTGTATTAACATTTTAACTGTGGAGAAACATAAAAAATACACAGGAATTTATGTCAGTACAATTGTGCGGAGAAGCTTTCTCTTAGATTGCAGGGTTTTAGATGGAGGATCCATGGGTTAAAGGTCATCTGTCAACCATAACATCACATTAACTGTATGATGCTGTGAATGTGTTTGGTTGAAGGTCATTGTGTTATGAGTTTGTTTATGAACGTGTGAGTGTGTTTGGAGGGAGGGTTTCTCTCCGATCAACACACACGTCTCAGCAAACCCAAACGCTAGGCTTTAGAATATTACTGCAGGAATGAACATGATTAAATATAAACTGACTGTTTTCATAATCCACACCATCACCACTCATTCCTTAATATTCAGTCCTCATAAGTCCTCAGGGAGAGCATTAGTAGCAGCAGATGTCCCGTGATTGTAATATCCAAGAATCTTTCAGAGATATCAGTGATCTTTGCCTCGCTGCCATGGTAAAGGAATCCCAAGTGCCTTCAATTTACAAAATGTTTCCTCTGACAATTTCAGCTCTTTCCTCAGCAGCAGTAAATAGTAACTTTACAAATATTCACTGTTTGGTTTACCCAAATCACAAAAACACAAGATGTTCTTGCTTACCAACAGTGGTGCGTATTAAACCATGCAGAAAATGTGCTCAACCTTTAAAATAACAGTCTCTTAAATGTTTGCCTACACCCCAACACAACTACTTTCTACCACAAAAAGGGACTTAACTGTAATTTTTTAAGGTCTTTTGAGGAGCACTAACAAAAATCCATTCACCTGCATCAGGTTGGCGGCAGGGGAAAATATCCCCAAACCTGAGCAAATAAAACTGAAACTATCTGCATTACCCAACAATTTTTTTCTTTATGCAGCATCTAAAGAGGCAGACATTTTTCTCCAGAGTTGGAGCTAAAATAAGAGTGAATATTGGACTTTCATCATTCGTCATGTGGCCAGAATCATGACTCCAAATGTATGTTCATTTTGCTCTGTATCTGCTGGATGTGTAAATAGGCAACTGTTTGCTGACACGTTAGCCCCATCACGTTGAAAGATGATGTCTTTAAATGTGTTCGAAGCTTGTTGGGGGTCAAAACAATCAGTTAACGCAAGTTTAAATACTGAAAAAGGAAACACTCAACCAAGTGTTTTGAGTTGTCGAAACATAACCATGAAAACATTCATCATGCCTTACTTGGCACAAGCAGATATCGTACGAAAAACAAATAAAAAATGTTTGTCACATACATTCTTTATAAACATTTAGCAATTCACTAAAAATGTTACCTCATTATCTAGATAAAAATGTAATCTGGACAACTTTATGTTTCTTTCTAAATGTATTTTCGTAGGAACTTGGCCTGTTTTTCTCTGACTAAAGCTACACACTCATCCACCACCCCAACCTCCACACCCTGACGTCTGGCAGTCCAAATATCAATGGTACTGCTACAGAGACTGGGCTGGACTACATAACACAAGGGATTAATGGGAAAAGGTTTTTTGTGGTTTGGGCAAATTGACACTTTGAACCTGTTTTGCATGTGCATTATGTGATAATGCACATCCCATTTGCATTGTGCCATAATGATTTGACATTAGCAGCAGTTCAGATGGGCTCCATAAAATGCAGGAATACATGTCATTACCTGTAGTCATCATCATTTTCCAGTGTAGCACACTAAACTTTTTTCTTTGGCTTCACTGCACATGGACTGGTGTTTTGAGCAGCTGCACAGTTAGTTACTGCAGCCGGGCCTAAAAGACCTCCAACAATTTCATTCCTATTCCATTTTTCTATACTGACTGGGACTTTCTTTGACACGTTTGACACTTAAAAGCACCACATTTGCATATCTGCTCATGAGGTAGCACTCACATCTCTCTCTGTGCATGACAATTTGCACAAATTCGAGGTTTCATTAGATTCATACCCCGCTATTCAGCCTCACATGTGGTACTGCACACGCTCCAGTTCACAAACTGCTACGACGGCTGCTCTGAGGGTGGGCAGTAGCTACTGTGGCTAGTCTGTGGGCAAAACATACCCAAAATAGCTTGTGTGAAGAGTATTATATTTGAGTAAAACTGAGCAAAACCCATTGAACGTTTAACGATTATTTCCTTTATTTTCCAGTTGATGGTAATTAAATGTTAAAAGCCTTTTTTCAATTTAAAGACTTGATGACTTGTCTTGTGTTATGCCAACCTGTTCATTTGTGAAGAGCCTGAAATGATTCGTAAGGAGGATAACTGCCAAGGCTACAACAGCATTTAGGATGTCATAAAAGATAAAATGGTCAATCAACCAATCAATCACCGATAATACCATGTTGAAGTCATGAATATATTAACTTTGCTAAAAATAATCTTTGAAAAACAGACAGGATTTCATCTTTATTCATACGACCTACAGCTGACCTGAGATCATTTACAGCTCTCTTTATTATCTAAATGTGATTCTGTGCATGTACAGTTTGTGCATATGTGGGAGAGAAAAACAGGAAGAGCATGTATGTGCAGCTCATGCTATTAATGTCATGGAGGATGTATGGACTAGTTTTCTGAGGGTAATGGGAGGAGGGGCTCCTGGAGGAAGAGATGCCTAGGCTGTAGCATCTCATCGGGAATGAAAAACAGCCTGCTCTGGGACTTGTGAACCCACAGCGTAGCTCACCCTCCACTCTTATGAACAACAATTGCATTGTGTGTGGGGAATTAAAACTGCTCTCTCAGTGTGTGTTCGTGTGTTTCCTCACAGGCTACAGTTCAGCCTGCTCTACACAGGCATGAGTAGTGTAATAATTAAGAGAGGCCTGGGCCTCCAGCCCCGGTCAGTGTGTCTATTATTGGTTCAAGCTGTGAGTTATGTCTGTGCCCAGTGGACTAGAATAAGCACTGACTTAATCGGCTGGGAGACAATTAATCATTTTACTTTCTTGTGATTCATTAATTCAAACTGATGTTTGCAAAATTAGGATTTGAATCTAGTTGGAGGTTTCACACACGCCATCAGTTGTTCCCCATCTCCGTCCTTTGGCCTGGATGTTAGCTTCAACATGCTTTGAGTTTCAGTTTAGAGTGAAACAATTTTCTTACCTCATTTATAATCCTTTTTGAAAATGTAATGCTTCTGCTGAAAACTGCTTAAGTTCTTGTTTTTTAATTGATATAACTGACATGGTACCTCTGAAGTGATGCTATAATGTCCATTCATTATTATACATTATGACAATCTTCATTTTTTATTTAGATTATTCTACTGCATATCTCAGTTTTCAATAAAACTGCCTCCAGCTTGTTCAAAACTCTGCTGCCAGACTTCCAACCAACCATTTGCTAAAATTGCTCGGCCTCATTACACTGGTTCCCTGTTCATTTTGGAATCCATTTTATATTGACAAAAAAGAATCTCAAGACAAGGTCCACTTTCTATCTTTTTCCAAAGCTTTCAACTGTATTTCATGTATTCAGCGGGTGAAGTTAATTTAGTTGTCATAGAGTCGCGCCATCTCCATGACAACTGAGCAAACTCCATACCCTGATGAAGGATCTGGATCCCAGTTCCTCACATATATTTTATAAAGTATAATGTATCAGAACTGTTTGTTGTAATTTGTATATATTGGGATTTTGTTGATCTGTTCTGTACACGTGACCTCTACTTCCTGTCTGTCCATGATCCCTCCTCTGCTCTTCATTAGGTTTCTTGAATTTTTTACCTGTTTTTTGGGGGAGTTTCTCCTTATCCAAATCGAGGGTTTAAAAACAGAGGGTGTCATATGTTGTACGGAGTGTAAAGCCCCCTGAACAAGCAAATTATAATTTGTTATTTTGGCTGGATGATATAAATAACATTTGTTGAAAGTTTTGGATAAAGCTAGTTAATGGACCTTGAGTTGAGACTTTTTTGTCAAACTAATATTTTGGTCAAGAATTAACCAGAGCACATATTTCTGAACTTTTAAAACCATTTTATCTTTTAATAAGTTTGTGGTGAAATTAAGGTCTCATAGCTAAACCACCAACTGCTGTTTGTATTATTTTGCACAGTTGTAAAAAATCTATATATATTTAAACAATCAACATCTCGTGACTGAGAGGTCAGTCCCTCTGTTTCCCTCAAACTGGCTGGACTTAAGAGTGCCTCACGATTTTACATGTCAAAGTTAAATTATTAAATTTAACTCTGTGAGAAGAAAACCAGGCGGGTCAATTTATGACAGGAAGCGAATGGGTCTCACCTTGTTCCACATAGAAATAAATGGGAAGTGAAATCCAGTCTGACTGCACCATTAGAGGAGATCTAATAAGCCAAAAAAAGTGAAATAATCTATGCAGGATGGGTGTGCAGGCCCTTTAAACTTTGTTTGAATCTGTGTTTACAGCCTCCTTCACCTCTTTTTTGCTTGATATTCTTTCTCATTCCTTTCTTATCATTGCAACCTGTATTTTATTTCTGTATTTTAATTTTTATATCTGTATACTTTTCATTTAACACTTTTATTAATGAATCACCTTGTAAACCTGTTTTTGAGTGCTACACAAAGTTTATGATATTATTATTAATCTTTCAATTTGCAGCTGATTGGGATGTACAAAAAATTGATTGAGAGCTTCATAGTGAATAATTAGTCTTGAAAATATAAATGGTTTATTTTGCTCTCACTTTACTCATTCACTGAGCATTATCTCGATTGGCCCTGAATTATTGTAATTGTGTAATCTCTTGAGACAAGTTAACATTTTCACTAAATCTGGTATTTTATTTAAATAGATTTCATTTCAGTTCTTTGTGAAAAGCTTAGCTGTGAAAAAGATTCATTTTATAGACCTTCGCTTGAGCACAATGGGTTAAAATATTGTTCCAAGCAGCAGGATACAAGCCCACAAACAGAAACGCACACATACACACACATTTGTCAGCACGAGGTCATTTTTCTCCTTTTTACTTTTTGTATGAGACGACACATTTTGCACTATATATCACATTACATTTCTGACAGTGGTTTTAATGAGCAAATGTTGAATTTTAGCTCTCAGATATAAATGAGAGCCTGACGTTTTCCTCTGCTCTGTGTGCGTGTGACATTGTGTGTATATGTGTGTGTGCACCTGTGTGACATGCTTGTAAAACACAATCTCATTTCCTGCTCGTCTCCGGGCTGCATGTCAAGGCCACAGTGTGTTGGATGTCAGTTTACAGCACACAATCAATCCGTCTTTCTAAGCTTGATGTGTAATAAACTCTTTACATGCATGATCACAGATTTGCACACCAATAATTTAAATACACACAAACACACTCACAGAGTAAATCCACAACAAAATAAAACCAGAAAAAAATTAAAGTTTTATGTCTAGTTTGTGCAAATTAAAGTGTGAGTTTAATTGGGTTTAAGTGTGTATGTGTGTGTCTGCTATTGTCAAATTAGAAAACGGACACAGCTCCAAACCCTCACATGATCCCCCTCTCATTATTTCTTATTTATTTTCTCTCTTTTTTTCCTTTTCTTCATTCCTCCATCGTCCCTTTTCTTTCCCTTCAAGGCTAAACTCAAGCTACCTCAGAATCCTCCTTCCACACAAGGCCATATGAGATTACCTGTGTGTACGTCTGTGTGTACATCTGTGTGTCTGTCTGTGTGTGTGTGTGTGTGTGTGTGTGTGTGTGTGAGATGAACCATAAATTCTCTCCCCTCTCTTCTTTCTCACAGTTTTCATCACACACATAGATGATCTTATTTGTATGTACTCTATACTGTGTGGGAAGAAACGTAACTTGAAAAATTCATTTTTGTCTCCTGTATTTTGTTTTTTGTTTTAGTTTTTAGTTTTTGCTTTATTTTGCAGGATTTCCTGTTGCTGTGTTTTTGACAGCCACTATTAAACCGTTCCGTATTGTTTCTGTTGAATGATTGTATTCTCATAACAGTGTCACAAAGCAAGATTAATTATGGGCATACAGAGCAGCAGAGGCATAGCAAAAATAAAATAAAAAATAAAAAAGGGAACATTTTTTATTTATTTAAGAGCTGAAACTCTAGGGGATTACTTTATTAATTACTTTAATAACTTTTATTTTACAATTGTCCTGCTGAAAACACAATAAAGTGCCCTGTAGGGTGCCTTTCTGGTGGAGAAAATCTGAGTCAGTGCTCTAATGGGTGCCTTTAAAGGGATATTTTGTCAGTCAGTGTTGATGGTAAGAGCTCTCCTGCTCGCTGAGCCATGCCATCGGTGCCTACATGTACCAGGATGCACTGTGCTCAAGCTCACGCAGCTTCGGCTTTTCTCCGCTGCATTACTTTGGCCGTATCCTCAAGCTCGAATAGATACAGCTGAATATCGGAATCAGCCAAAACACTTTAAAATGTATCCTCGACATCCTCTGCGCTCATATTTTGGGATGGCATTTGCGCTGTTGGATACATAGCTAGTTTGCAATACAAGCGAAAGAGACTAAGGAAGTTATTTTTTTTTTTTTTTTGAGTAGTAGTTGTAGTACACCACCATATGCAGCTGATGACCATTTTATTTCATGCTCTCTATCATTCATTAAGTGAATGAAAGAATGTAAATACAAATACTATATATGTATATATATATATATATATATATATATATATATTAGAGACCAATCAGTGTCAATATTTTGTTTTCAGTATTTAATTCATATTCCAGGAACTTCCATTTGACCACTGTACACCATGATGCAGAAAAATAATTCAGGCTTTAAGTGAGAAGCTGGTTCGGCAGTGACACTTAAGGACACTGACTGAGACAGACAGACAGACAGGAGTTCAAAGAGGAAAGTAAAAAGGAGGATCATAATATATAAATGCTAAAAGAGAGGTTGATAACACAGGGTTAGGAAAAAGCAAGAGAGAAGGTTACGAGTGAGAGGCAGAGGGGGTAAAGAAAGGACACCAAACACATTTATTTTAAATCAATACATTTCACACAGTGCTTGACAAATTTATGAGGACACTGTGATCAACTACTATTGCACATAATTATTTAATTCCTATCTCAGTGCCTTTTATCACCTCTGTGATTATAGGCAGTCATTGCTTTGATATTTTTTGCCTGCACTTTTTACAGATGTAGCTGTTTGACCAGGATTGTCTCATTTTTCTCCACACAAAATATAGATATAGATATATACATATATTATTATTATTATTATTATTATTATTATTATTTACCAGCTATATACTACTAACCCTGTATGGAAGTAATATGATTGCTATCATTGTATGTATGTTGTATGGCCTGGCTCAGGTTAAACCCTTTGTAATATTTTGGTTGTGAACCAAAATATTTGACACATTGAAATTTAGGGATCACCAAAGCCAGTAGGATTTATCGTCTGCAGACCTCTACCCTCTTTAAAGAATTGTCTTTCAAGTCCATCTTGTAGATGTTGTAGTAATTCATCCTCTTGAGACTGTGGATATTTGTACTTCCCTGGAGCCGCTAGTATGGCTAAAAAGTGAGCAAGCAGCTGCCTGACTGTGTGATTGGCTAACTGACATCAAAGTGACTGGCTCCTCAACTTACCGAGTGACTGACTGATGGACTGACTGACATCTGACTGAGCGGCCAACTAATGCACTGTGTGGGAAGGTACTTGTCCATGCTTGTGTGTGCATATACCACACTCCGAGACAACTTGTTCTTTATAAATAATGTACAGTGTTTTCATGTTAGTGTCACTTTCGTGCTTTGCCCACGCAGCAGCTGAAGATCACATACACAAGCCTATACACAAAGTACCCATATACCTCTACGCTTGATGAGCGTCAGTACATGCAGGCTTCATTAAACCTCTGCTCAAATACACAACTCCTGTCTTTATTAAAGTATATTCTCTCTCTCTCTTTGACACACAAACACAAACCCACCCACCTACATTAGCTGATGACCATCCTCCCCCGCAATGTGAAGGTATAATGGACAAAGTGACAATGTTTAAATGGAAAATAATATTCTCACATTATCCATTTAAAACAATACTCCCAGTAAGAAATTGCCATGTTAAAGGTATTTTCTAATTAGCTCCAATAATGTCATGTGGTTTGAATTGAAAGTGTGGAGGATTCAATCTCATTATTCAAGGGCACTTTAGACATGTATATGACTTTATCAAACTATGACTCACAGAGTATCATGGCATTTTGCGTCACATACAGCAATCCAGCTGCTTTATGATGCATGAGCTATTACTGTGAATGAATCAAATATTATATTTAGTCATAAAAAGGACAGATCAAAGTGAAATTTGCACAATGTAGCAACAGACTGTCGCAGTGCATGTAAATAGAGCCAGTGACTGAGTTTTGACTGGCCTGTTTGAGATACCAGACGGTGGGATTTGTCCAAGCTTTCATGTTGTGTATTTGGAGCCAGACTTTCGATTGTTAATGGATGAAGGAGGTTATTGGGCCAGAATGAAGCACTCAACTGCAGGAAAAAACAGTTACCTTGTAATCAAGCACTCCAGTGCAACGTAATGCAACACATACCATACTCCTCAAAAAAACAAAATCCTACTTTTGTGAAGTTTCCAATCAGTTTCTCTTTGAGCTTCCAATGCAACGTCATACATTGCATCATATGGGATGGATGTTACAGATGGGACAGATTTAAGTGTTTACAATTTGAAGTGCTCATGTCATGGACAAGTGAAGATTGCAAAATTAGTCATGTGAGGGTTAAAATAATATGCATTGACAATATCGCACTATATCGATTAAATTTGGGTTTCAGTTACATTGAACAGTGGGCATTAGGTGAAGTGAGGCATCCATATATGTTATGCCTTGTTAATTATGACCTGGATGATGACACAAACGCTTCTTACAAGTCGAACAAGTAATTACAGTAACTCCTGTATGACATAAACACAGTATAAAGGCTCAGTCACTCCAGCGTTTAAAACGCTCCAATCAGCAAATCCACTCACGTGAGAAAAGTAAATCTGCCAAATCTTTTGTGCTGAGTTCCATTTTGGTGAACTTTGACATGAACTTTGCTTAGTTGACCAATAGCAAACTGTCTTGACAGTGCTGACCTTTGAGGGAACACGGAGCCAGAGAGTTCAAAGCCGAGGAAGCTATCATAACCTATTAGCTGTGTTGCACTGCCAACCCCTTTTGCATTACCCAGCTCTGCCGTAGTGTAAACTGCTCCACAAAGACGTGTTTTGCAGACGGTTATGAGACAACAGAATAAACTGCGAGCCTATTGTCCCATTCATTACAACGACACTGGAGAGCTTGGAGAGCCATTGTTACTGGCTATCAACCCTGCGAGTTGTCCCTGGGTCACCAGGCTTCCAGCAGCACCTTCATGAGGATGTGCAGCCGACCTTCACTGGCACAATACCTGAAGTGATTCAATTCATTCATTTTATATTGACGCTATGTCAGAAAGACGTTGATAGTTGGGAATGTGTATCTTCTCAGTTTAAACATATCAATTCAAACTGAATACAGCCATGTCTTTGAAAATAATCATAGAAATAAACGTATTTATGTGGCACATATTACATTATGAATGAATGTTTATTCAAAAAAGCAAAAAAGTGGGTTAAATTTAAGGACTGTTTAAACAAACATGGATTACTGTGGTGGTGATCTACAGAAAAATTGGTTTACCAAAAAGATCCAGTTAACTGGACTTATGTGAAAAATAGCAGTTTTGTCTCAAATGTTGTGTTTAGATGAAAAATTGACAAATTCATTAGCTCCATCCAGTCAGAACAAGCAACAAATCTACATCCAGCAGTGTCTGAAAGCCATTTTGCAGTTAAATGAACTGTCAACAAAGAAAAGTTGTTTCCATCTCTGTGGAAATATTTAAAAAAAAAACCACTCCATTTAAACTTTGAATCTTGGCTGCAGAGTCAGCAGGGTGTGCAACAGTCATAATTTTCATAAACAATCACATAATTTTAAACCACACACACTCTTTTGAAAACCACTGAACTCATTTATTAAAAAATACCACTGTGTCCCTTGAGTGTTAAAACATGTCAAGCTGGTGTCTGTACTGTTAAAGATGCTCTCCATACTTGGGTACCAACAAATGATCAGGCTGTCGTGTCACACCTGTTGTGTGTTGACTTTCTGGCCCACGACTGTTTTTATTTTACTCTCAGGGCTCTCATCAGCCTGGTTTCCCGTCACAGCAGGACACTTTCATAAACCAACCGTAGGCAACTCTACCTGCTCAGCACCAAACAGCAGACAGACAGAAACAACAAATTAGCAACTGGCTGGTGAACATAGTGGAGCATTTAGCAGCCACAGTAAAGAGACAGATATTTTCAGCATTGGCTTCATTTTTCAGCCCCGGAGGTTGCTGTTTGCTAGAAACACCACTCCAAATGAATGCAGATGTGTCTGTTGAACGTATACATAGGCAACTATCTAGATACCACTAACCTTCATGTTATTGGTGACTTTGTTTTGGGCTTTGGCAAGATCATACATCAGTACGCATACCTGCATATGTTTTTGTGAAAGATACTGTCCAGAGACTGAAAGAGAGAACGTAAGCAGGAGTGCATGCTTTTTCACTCAGATGAATGATGAAAGAGAGTGTAACAACAATAAAGAGCTGTTCAAAAAAGGCTATCCATCTATCTATCCATCTATCTATCCATCTATCTATCTATCTATCTATCTATCTCTCTGAAGTCTCTGCAGTATCTTGCAGCTACAGAAAGTATTGGACATTAAAATGGGGATAACACAGATAGTTTTTTAGAAAACTGTATGGTAACTGCCTCCTATCTTGCAGAGTCAGAGGCCTGGGAAATTGGAAGTGATTCATAAAATTACTGTGGCAGTGAGTGCCATCACAGGCTGAGATTATCATCATCCAATGTTCAGCCCTGTGTAAGTGTGTGTGTATGTGTGTGTGTGTGTGTGTGTGTGTGTGTGTGTGTGGAAATGTTTAAACAAGTTATAGTCAATAAAATCCCCAAGTTGACGAGTGCGAACAACACCTACATGCAAATCCAAAGCCAACATATTTGCCAGTTTATTAACATCCTACTTTTCCCTTCTGGCGGAGCTGTATGTGGGAAAAACAAACCTAATGCTCATACAGCATCATAACACCCCTTTAGTGGTTCATAGCTGAGTTTGCTGCATAAAACGACCCAGTATAACATGTTATCCAGCCACATCTCTACGTTCTAAAGATAGTTTTGAGGCTCTTAATTTGGCCTTGACATTGCAGCCACATTCTCCTGTGGCCATGGTATGTCACTTTGAGTTTTGCTAGCGATGCCAGATTTTAAATAATTATATAATAATCATAGTATATATACACCTCATTGTACCTCACATGAGTTATCATATGATAACAATCAGATATTTAACTAAAAATGTCAGATTCAGCCTCACACTAGGCACATACTGTATGAGGGACATCATCTGATTCTGGACACTTCCTCATGCAGTGCTACAGTGTCCACGTTCAGGGTGAGGCAGAGAAAACCTGTCACTCTCAAAGAGTTCAATAGTAAACATTAAACCTGCAATAACTGATTTTTGATACACTTGAGCGCAGCGCAAAAGCTGTAAACACAACATTACAGTAAGATACTATTACCTTATAAAGATCATTTAATGACGGTTCACTGCATATCTTCTTTGGAAGCAGAAGAAGATGCAAGTAAGCATTCAAGGAATTTCATTCCTCTCCAATTGGGCTGGAATTCTTTGCATGGCCATTGATATTCACAACTAAGTGTTATTTTATTAATGTTTCATTAACAGCTAGTTTCTTAAAAGTCTTGGAATGTGATAAATGCCAGAAAGTCTGACAACTTTTCACTGCTGCACAGCCATTAGAGTGTATAAAAGTAAATGTGTACAGAGGTCTCTTGATATTATACAACAGCTATAAATAAAGAACTATTGAAAATGTAAATGTAAAAGTAAATATATTTGTTTTATCTTTATAGTGGTCTGCTGTCTGGGAGCTCATTGGCATTGATCTGACAGGACCTTTCTCAAAAACTGTGGCTGGCTTCCAGTATATTCTAACAGCCTCAGATTACTTTAGAAAATGGTTTGAAGCTTTCCCGTTAAAGACAAAGTCGGCAGCTAAAGTGGGGCGCCATATCTGCTCTATTATTTATAGACATGGTTGTCCCAAAAGAATCCTCTCTGACCAGGGAAGAGAATTTGTGAATGAAGTATGTGCATTTTTAAAATACTATTGTAGTAAATACAATTCAGGAATCATTCCTTTCTGCTTGGTTTGTATATTTTATAGTTTTTTGTTCCAGCTCAACAACAGCCTCTGTAGTATCTTGGGTATTGAAGTGAAGTGTCACAGCTGCATATCTTCCCCAAGCAATGGCCTGGATGAGAAAACAAACGACGACATAAAGCAGGAAGTTTGTTTCAAGCTTTCAGGAGAGTTTTGTGACAGGTTTGTGTCGTTAAATTACTTAAACATTCCACTCAGATTTCAGGGAAGTGAACTTTGTTGCTTTTAACCATGAATAATTGATATCATTGAAATATTCATTTTATTACTATTTATTCACTATTGATATGGATTTTACTATGATTAATATCCAAATTGTTATGCAGTGCATGGTTGGAGCAAGACATTTGGAACTATTTCTAAGAGAAGCTTAATTATGTTTGTTTATCTTGTGTTTCTTATGTGTTTCTTTGCATATTAGAGCTCTCACAGTATTAGCCAGTGATTGATGCTACATTGTTCTCATTAAGATCCAAGCTTCACACCACCACTAAACACTCTTCTTTTGATGTATGGGAGGGAGGCAGTTTTCCCTCTGAAGTTCCTGTTGACATACTGTTTAGTTTGTTTGTGGTGTCCTTAAAAAATAATCAGAATGGCTTGTGGCAAGATGAGTACATTTTCTTCAGCAGTCAGGGCTACAGCTCAGTACATAGTTCAATTAATTTACAAATCTCCATATCCAACATAATTTCCACATAAATATGATTTAATTAATTAACCATTAAACTGTCAACTTAGCTGCCACAACTACGTTTCAAAAATAGTGTGCACATTCCTATACATTTATTTTAGTATCATTAATTTTTATGAATTTTTATCTGGAAAATGATCGGTAATATTAATTCCAGAAAAGGTCCTATGTGACTGGACTTAAAAAACAACGGCACAAAATGACAGCATTTGGTATAAATTCAAATGACAGTATCTTGATAAATCCTTGGTCCTGCCTTTATTCAAAACAGTATTCTGTAATCAACAACTAGCTATTTAAGAACTCAGACCTTATTTTAAATATGTAATACATGTTAGCCGGCAAAAAAAAAAAAAAAAAATCTGTGGATCATCTTCATGTCACAGGACAAAGAAAAAGAAGCAGGTATAAGTGAAAAAAGTACAAAAGAAGTACCAAAATACAGTTTATTATGTTGGAGATGACTTGCTTCTGTTCAACACGAGGAAGTGGGTAAGGAAGGGAGGAAGAATCGAGCCTGATTTTACAGATCCTATGTCATTCAATCAATATGTGGCAAGCTTGTTACACTGTCCAATTCTGAAGTGGCCACTTTAAAGAATAAATACAACATAAACCACATCAAGCCATACTGAAAAGCCAAACTGATGACAGTTCAGTCTGGAATCACAAAGGATCCCAGAAGCAAACAAGAGCTGTGTATTTTCCTGTAGCCCACACTCTTTGGCCATGGGAGAGGATTTGAAAAGGACGACTGAAGACATTTCCATGCCGCAGAGGCCTCCATTTTTCCCCCAAAAAGATGATGTCACAATAGAGGTATAAGCAGAATCCCTACCTGAAAAGCCTGCATACATCAGTCTTTAATATAATGCCTCTTGTTCAGTGTTTATTTAATCTATTCCTCCGTGATGCAGTTTAGTCATTTAATCAGCCACATTTTTAATTACGCAGTCTCTGGAGATTAAACCAAGTTTACAGTTCAGTACATTTCACTGCATGTTGTATAACTACGTATGTGACAAATACAACTCTTGAATCTTGAAGCATCCACAAGATTCCTCATCAAAAAAGGAGAGCGTACAAGAAAGAGATTGAGTTCAAACCTTGTGGGTCATTTGTTTGGCCTCTCCAAGTTTATTGTATTGTATTGTATTGTATATAATATGAATGCTTTAAATATTTTTAAACCGGATGTCACAGCGCTTATGATAAGGCTTCAAACTGACCTTTGCTATTTTACGGAGGAAAGTTTGAAGCTTTTTTGTTAAGAGAATTTGCATAATGCTCTGTCACTGTGCGTTGTCCTTTTCATTCTTTTTTTGAACACCAGGAATTTCTTGAGGATAATAGACTGTGGAGACCAGGGAGCAAAATGGACAATGCAAACAATGCAGCACAACAAACAGCAAGATTCAAGCAGCTCTGGGATTTTAGTGTTGATGGAAAACATTTTTGTACTAATATTATAGCCATAAATAAAAGCCATTTTGCAGTTTGCAGATTATCTCGAGAGGAGAGACATCAGTACTGTCCACACAAGCTGTTTAGAAGGCATGATTTGAAAGAGCTTGTGCTCTGCTTCAGTGTAAAAGTGAGTGGCATCAAACACTACATGAAAGCAATGCCATCAAAATATTTTCTTCAGTCAAAATCCATGCAAATACCATCACCTCAGACACAGAGGTCTGTGTGGGTCATGTACTATGAAGCCACCACAAGGAGTCCTTACCACTGCTGAAACAAGGTTACTTTTTTTACATGGTTAAACATAACTATTTATTACACTTTTATTTTAGTAAAGTCATTTGGGTGGTTTTAAAAAATATATAAAATGCTTTTAGTGTCTATTTTACATAACAAATTGGGAGGTGTTTGACACACATTTATACATTTACATAAACTATAGGTGTGTGTATACTTGGTGAAATGCATTTGCTTTCTTACTCACAAATGAAACATTTGCAGTGTACCATGGTTCATTTACTTATACAGAATCAGTGGGGTTGCTACAGTTTAAAACCTTATGAAAACCACTGTTTCTAGAGAATTTGGAGGACTGCTGTGTGGTGGGCTCCTTGCTCAAAGATGAAAGCATGATTGAAATTGTAAAGTATAGCATAAAATATGTGCTTTGTATTATTAATTGACTCTCTATTTGTGGGTGCATGTTACCAGTATATCTCTTGTACCTATAATGCACTTTTATTGATTTTCTGGGAGGTTCAGTGTGATTCGTGCTGTTGGTATTACCATGAAAGTTGCTCTGCAATGTTTTTGCAAATAATGCATCAAAAAATTACAGCCGCAAGCTGCAATTTGGAAGATAAGGTTTGGTTGTTGTGGTGGTGGTAAAAATAAAATAAAAGACAAAATAAAAAAATCAATTGGTTCTCATCAATCAACAGCAGCGAGTTACTTTTCAATAGAATCCAGCACAAAAACAGTAGGGAAGCTACTAAAATGCTCCTCTTGATAAGCCCGAAAATTGGTCTGTTCTCAACTTTTTCAACAAATCCAGCTCCTCCTCGTGGTAGGTAAGGAACTGGGTCTGTCTTTTAGATTATGATTTGTTTGTTTGACAGGCAGGTAGGCCGTCCACTCATTTCATTCAGTCCGGATGAAATGATTGGAAGAGCTTATTACAGTCCTGCGGCGGCAACAGACTCCAGATCTTTGTCATTTTTATGTCAGAGTATTACATTCACTGATTGCTATCAGGATATAAAGAAAGAATTTCAACAAATATAACAAAAGGGGCTTCCAGGATAAATCGCCTACCCTACCTTTAATGTAATGCTCATCTTCTGACTCTGCATCTGAGATTTCCAGATGACCATTAATTAATTGTAATTGTATAGTTGTGAGCGCAAAACATGCTTCATTTACTTTTAAACTCTATTGTTTAGTGGCACTGACTGATTGTCACACATACCTCTCTCCGCAGATGTCCCTGCAAAGACTTTCCCTGTCCCACTCAGGTTCATCTGCTTGTTAAAAATGAATTAAACAGACATCATTTGGACCATCTAACATGAGCATCAAATATTGTTGTATTCATTAAATTCACGATGAATAGTCCAACTTTGACATAGGCAAATACATATGTGGTGTATTATGCAACATACTTGCCACTGATTCTATTGCTTGTAATGCAACCATAAATGACCTAAATTAAGTAGTCCAACCTGATCATATGAATGACGTATTGTACTAATTTACTTCACAGTCACACAATAACATTCAATAGTGCACCTCTAATTGGATCTGTGCTGGTTCCTGCTCCCTCCTCCTCCATCCTTTCCCTTTCTTGTTCAGAGCCATGTTCAACAAAATCCTTTTTTATTGCTGGGCTGGCTATCAAATATTCTATGCCTTATAGGCTATAATGTGAAAAAGAACTGAAGAGTAGCCTAGAAGAAAATTATAAATTGTACGTGTTTATTTTACCCATTTCTAGTCAAAATTGATAACCATTTTCTCTAAACGTTTGTGCACTAAGTCTGAATAAACCTTGGAAATGGTCAAACCTGCAGCGGGACTCTAGCACTGAAACCCCAAGATTAACAAACATTTTGTTCTTTGGTTGGTTCATTTAACTAGTTCACAGCATGCATTTAAAGCATGACAAAGAGCACCTGCTCTCTGCTCACTCCTCTTCTGATGTTTCTGCCTCTTCGCACCTGTCCTCAACTCCTCATCATCACCTGCTTAAATGAATCTGTTATCTAAGCACACTTTTTCTCTTTTTTTGACGCACCATTGGCGGTGGGTTTCTTTTCATAGCCATGTTTCGGCTGGATACTTTAAGTCTCAGTTGTGATGGCAGCTGCTACCTGCTATTGCACCAGCCGTCTCGCTGCACAGACTGGCCCACAATCCCTAGCGGCCAAAAAAGCTGTAAAACTGAAAGGACACCTCCAGCGAGGGCTTAATCTTTTTAAAACTTTTCCAAAACTCAGAGAAGTTATTTCATTCTGAATTATGTCACCACTGTGTATGAGCCAATCACCTAGGCCAGAACGGGACAGACGGATTAACAATACTGCACATTCAGTGGGCCGCGCACCCCTGGAAGTCAACCGGAAGCTAGAAACGTTTGGCGTATGCACTTTCGAGCAATTGTTATTTAATTGAATAGGCACCATCTTTCGGTCCGGTATTCATTCTTACAATACATCCATGGGCCAACCTGGAAAATTGCTGAACTTCCCAACGGCCCGGGCCCGACAGCGTTGCTATGATATATGCCTGACAGCAGCTCGCGAGTCACATCCAGTGAGAAGCTCATCCTGTGGGTGGTGGAACATAACATGAAAGATCTGAAGTTGATGTCTTAATGGTCTAACCTGTAATATTTCACTCCCATAGATTTGCACTGAATTCATCCTCAAAAAATAAAGAAACAATGCGCGTCCTGTATCAGTTCAATACCGGACACATCTTTTATTTTCCAATTATGGAATGATTCCATATCTTACAGGATGGTTGGGGATCAACGAATGTTAATGTTGGGCAGGTAGGGAGCAACAGTAGCATTTATTTTGAGTCGTGTTTTTGGCAACCAGAATGTAAGTCCAAAATTCATTCTATTTTTGGTCTCCACCAACTCCTGGGGGAAATATCTGACTCTTTAACTGCTAAATGCTCCACTATGTTCACCAGCTAGTGGCTAACTTTGTCTATTTGCTGTTTGGAGCTGAGTAGGTTTGGGGATTTACCAGAACTTATTCACTGTAAACAGCTGCCTGCTGCATGTGTTCAGATTGGTGAAGCTGAACCAAAATAGAAAAGTTGTGGGCCGTAAAGCCAAAACAATGAGCTTAAAGACGCTAAAATGTTCTGTAGAGATGAGAATTGCAGAGTCTGGTGATCACAATAACACATTTGTTCATATAAAAATATAAAATAATGCAACTTTATAATATTATACTGTATGCATTACTTACTCTCCAGTTATACCATAAGAATTTTTGTGATCACATGGATATAGTGTGTATGAAGGGGTATGCATTGTCCTGTGCTGTCTTTGTACTAAATGTTGAGTCTCTGTTATCCTGTGTGCCTGTGAGCTGTTGAATTAGCCTGCGCCAAAGTCACCAAGACACATTTGGATTCTGAAACTGTACATATGTGTTTGGATTGAGATCTCAGATGCATCGACGGCAAACAGTGGGGGAACCCAGAAATGCTGAAGATGAAGAGTCATTTTCAGAATCTGCAGCACTTGACACAACATACATTTAAAGTCCAATGTAATAAATTAAGCCATTACTGTACACTAATGATGGAAAATGGTTGGTACAAATTCTGTGAGTGTCACCTCTGAGAGTGAGACTTCCTTCTCCTTGTCTCCACAGCTGAGATCCAATCCTGCTCTTCCTTTCATCCGAGTCAAACCCCTCATCCTCCCACAAGTTCTTTTCGAACAAAGAACCAGACCAGAGAGAGGCAGCCAGCAAAGCTCCTCTCCCTAAATTGCCATCAATTTATTCTTTGTTCTTACTTATCTGTTACACTTCCACAAGTCTGAAAAACTTTTATCCCTTTCACAGCCATGCCTCTGTTCCTTTCCCTTCCCCACCCTACAATTATAGAGTGATAAACCACACTTATTCATTCCTCATTTGGCCCGAAAGCAAATCAGTTTCCATTCACTTGAGGACCAGTTAAAACAGAGAGAGTGTGTGTGTGTGTGTGTGTGTGTGTGTGATGAAATGGAATAGGACGTGTCAACAGCAGGTTTTTGCTTGTGTGCTGCCACCTAATCTCACGCATGATTAGGACAGCAATAACACAACTGTCTGAGCATGTTACAAAAATGCGAGTTCCCCTCTGTGTGCGTGTGTGTGTGTGTGTGTGTGTGTGTGTGTGTGTATGCTTTTATGTGTGACAGCCTAGAAAATGTTTATTGAACCACTAACTGTCACATTACAACCAGACCCCTCCTTCAGCAGCAGTGTTCCTTCAGTCTGAAGTGTCCTGTTCTTTTTTTGGTTTCTTTTTTTTATACTTGCCGCATTGCAACCTGCCTCTTGTCCCCATTGACCTTCATCCAACCTTCCTGATTGCTTCTTTCCCTAACATGTTTTCCTTCTCTACCACTTCTATCCCCAGTGACTTCTCTTCATTTTCTTTGTGTGCTCTAAAAAAAGGTTGATTGCGGAGATGCCCACTAGTTGGATCAGTAAACAAACAACACACAAGCAGACAAGCTCACTTGACAGATGCTAATGGTCTCGCCTCAGCCCGCTTCTTCCTTAAATTGCAGCTCCCCTTTTCTCTTCCACCCCTGCTGCTTCTCCCCCACCACTCATCCCACTCTGACTGTATTTCATTCTTTCATTCCCTTCCTGACTCTCCCCAGTCTGTGACTTCCCCATTGTGCTCCTTCTGACTGTAAAAGCTATGATGTACTGTGATGAAAAAGAAAGAAATAATGTAAGGAGCAGAGAGCTTTTATGGTGAACTCAAGCTTCCACATGCAGGTATGTGTGTTTGTGTGTGTGTAAAGGGGGGTGGGGGGGGTCCAAAAGCAAGATAACAACTCAAATTGTGGAGTATAGTGCCCTCCTGTGGATTATAATCAAACCCAGGATTATTTTAAAACCTTAAGGACACTGTGTTTTTTACCTTCAGTACTCACAAGGACAGATTTAAAAATGGCTGTAGGTGTCTTCTAAAAGAAATTAAGGAAAAATCTCTAATTAGGTATGTAGGTGTGAAATTGTTGCAAAAAAACAAAGGAGTGTATGAAGAAGGTCATGTTCGAGACACTGTGCAGCTTTTTGTCTAAATGTGTGTAGAAAATATGACAGACGGTTTAAAAGTTGTAATATGACAAATTAAAATGCATTTCTTTCACTGCTGATCGTGACACAGGAAATCAAACCAGACAGCAGGGGTATACAGCCTGGATAATGGTGGGCGATAGGACGTCAGGATCTGTCTGAAGTGTTTTAAATCTGTACTCAGGTGAAAGACACAACATTATATTTGATGTTTCTCATGTTAGACACACATCACATTCATGGAGAGAAAGTGAATCATTGTAATTCAAATAGATTTTTGACGTTATTGCAATTAAACAGTACAGTTCTGGGAACATGACATATCTTCAATAGTTTGTACACGACACAAACTTGAGCAAAAATTCAAACTAGCAATGTCACAGACAATCACCAATTGTAATTCAACAACAAACCATCATAAACACAGGCCAGTCAATCACAGGGCTAGACATGTGCGGTAAAGCTCAATTATAAACCTAATTAATCATGAGTTTTTGGAATATGATCTCAGATTTTCTGGTTTCTATATTGATCAGCTGTCTTTATCTCTCCTATGGATTAAATAGTTGACTTTCAGAGGCCCCAAAAAGCCCCAGCTTCACTTGGTATCAGTGGTAATTTGACTATGTGCAAACTGGTTTGATAATATGCACTATCAAATCACAAAATCAACTTAAATGATAAGCACATTAAGGTGGTGATGACTAACAGATTTTGTGGCCTTGTCTGGTAGAGTGGCCCTGTGTCACGCAGAGTTATGAATATTAGGCATATTCTTTTCATTGGTTTAAAAAACAATAATGTTGCTCCTAGCAACTGGGAAAGATGACTACAATAGGTAAGGTTAGACAGATAATGGCTGACATGAACAACACAATGTCAGACTGAATAATAAAATGGAACAAAAATGGAAATTCAGTTGGATTATCACACTACAAACATGGTACCTATTCCTGAATATATATTTGTGTTTAATACAAATGACCACAAACAGACACCACAAACCAATTAATTGGGCCAATTAATTTTTCAACATAGCAGGATTGGATGGATATGGGTCTCTGGGCAAAATATAATGACGCTGTCATGTGTAGTCATGGTGTATGCACTGATCTCGATTGACACTTGTGACAGGTTAATGACTGCATACACACTGCACACAGCTCATTTTTCATCCTGAGACCATAGTAGTGGGTTAGATACACACACAGCATATTACCTAACATATTACTGTATGTACATATATACGGGTACTTACACAACACTGACCTTAATTATGGCGAAAAAAGTATGTGTTGTCTTCATCAAGGAGGTTTAAAAGATAGGTTCACATCTTTTGAAGTCTGTTTCAAAACAATCCTAACATGCCCATATGTACATCAAAATCGTTTTAATTGGCTGTAATCATTCCTGCTGTCCATACTGACTGCAAAGACATCCCTCCATGAGTGATGGGTCACAAAATCCACAGTCCTCGTTCTGTGTAAAAATGCCTTCTAAAGCTCATCTGAAGCTAATATCAGGCTTCAGCAGCGTGAGTTAGTCAAACAGAGTGGGTATCTTCAGTAACTTTACAGTGTTTTTAGTACAAAGTCCTTTAGTTTTTTATATTTCCATCACTTTTGAGCTTTGACTGGCGCTCATTTAGTTATGTGATCTTGTTGCGCCCTCTTCTTTTGCAACGGTTTAATGGCACTTGACTGGAATTTGACCACCAGCTGTTTACCTCGACAAACCAACTCCTAATAATCGCATAACATTAGTGGATGGAAACATGCACTGATTTGCATTCTCTTTTGCAGATTTTCTTGAAATACTGTTATAACTTGTGCCACATGAGGATGGAAACCTGGTTTCAGACTGCTGAAACATCATATTAGCTTCAGCTGAACTTTAGACACAATTTTTACACAGAACGAGGACTGCGTTTGTCCTCCATCACTTACATTGAAATTACTTTAGGAAGGAATCTCTTTGCAGCAGGAATGATTACAGTGACAAAAAAGTATTTTAATGTCCATATGGGCATGTAAGTATTGTTTTAAGATAGACTTTAAAAATGTGAACCTATCCTTTAAAGGTATAAAATGCCATAGAAATGAGAAACTCACTCAGGTTCAGCCCAGCTGCGGATCATTTCCGTTCACACCTGTAACAGACCTAAAAAAAACACATTATGAATAATCGTTTCTTCAAGCTGGAGACAGTTGGCTGAATATATTTGCAGTTTTTCAGCAACACATCACAGATTTCATAATTCTGCCACAGAGTGTGTCTGGGGTGGAGAAACCATAACAGCAGAAAATCTGAAATGACACCTTAAAGGTCATTCAAAAAATAAAGGCATGCCATATATCAATTATGATTCAAGTGCCCTCTATTAAAGTTCAGCACACATACATAAACACACACACGTTCCCTCCCACTCTCACTTTCACTCATCAGCCATATTTAATTGAATCTCTTTAATTTGCTTTGTCCTTTATGACTTATGTAAGCATGTGTCACCATGTTGTGTTATGCTGTAATCAATTTTTACCATGTCACTTAGATCTGTGCTCGTTATCCTGATGTTTGTTTGTTTACTCCGTCTTCCTTTTTTTGTTCTGAAGTGCTTTTATAAGACGATTTTGATATCAGTTGCATATTTTTGCAATAATTTTCTCCTGTGCTTGTTGTCATGTTAAAAAAATCTAATAATGATCTAGAGGGAGTGTATAGCCTGCCTGCATCTAAGCCCACAAGATAATAAAACTCTACAAAGACATACTGTGTAAAATGTAGTTTCTATGCATGCAAAGAAACTATATTTGACTTACACTAAGATAATTTAGATTATTGTTGTGTGTTTAAAAGCCTATCTGAAGGAAATCTGAAGGCTGGAAAAGACTTGGTATTAACATATTTGTAAAATACTGTCAAAAAGTATAAACGTCTACAGTTTTATACCCCTGGAGAAAACATGACAGATAAAAGCTGGAACCTTTTCCTGTTTCCCTTTATTAATACTGTCCGTACTTTTTTTAAATGTCAACTCTGCATATCAATACCTCAACCCTGCTTTCACTATCTAGACATTTTTCTTGTGAAAAATACTTTTCTAAATTCATCTTACAATACAAACTGCAGATAATAATTGCATTGAACTGTCCTGTCACTTAGAAACTCTGACAGCTGTTTTGTCAGCCTGACTTCACAGACACCACCTAAAAATCACATCAGGAACCTAGACTCATACATGAAGCAGATCCAACCAAGATCGACAGTAAGTCCTGCTCACATGCAATGCAGATCTTTGTGGATATTTTCAAGCATTGTATTGCGATAGTGGATTTGGGCCAACATCCTTTCCTTGTTTTCTTGCCTTTGCCTCACATTTGATGGCTCCAACCCTCTCTGACCCTGAAGAATATGAAAGCAGAGACCATAAATGAATGAATGTGTTATTTTGTGAACATGGAAAGCAACAGTGAGGTGAAGAGAGGCCAATATAGACAGATAGATAGATAGACAGGTAGTTACGTAGGTAGGGGGATAGGTTGGTTGGTTGATTGATTGACTGATACAATATTGCAAGATTTTTTTTAAAAACTGCCTGTGTTATTCCCGTTTTAATGTCCAATACCATATCTAGCAGCAAGATACTGTAGATAGATTGATTGATACATAAAGTGATTGATAGATAGATTGATCATTTGATTGATGCAGCCAAGTCACATAAATCATCAGACATGAGGCAGATAAGAAACAAAATTCAATAAAAACCCATAAATAATAAACAATAATAAAAAGTTTTGGTTTTTTTTATGTTGTTTTTTATTCCTGAAATATGAAATACCTTTCTGTGAGCTTAGTTAGAGGAGTGGTAGGTTTATATAAATGTGTGGCTACTTAAACCAAATTAATTAAAGTTGCTGCCTTCAGCCAACAGATACTATAATAAAAAACCTGACACGTTTTGATCTTTATTATCAGGACGTTACGTCGCTTACGTCACCGCACGTTCGGCGCCGCGTCACTCCGTCTCGAGGCCGCGGACCCGGAAGTGTTTGAAAAACGGTTAAAAGCCAGTTGACGTCGGCTACGTTAGCGTTAGCTGTCAGCCGGGTTCAGTCATTGTGCAGGGATGGAGGTGACACGCAGGAGTAAGTAGCCAGCCAGGTGTTTCCACGCTGGGTTTTATTTTTATTTTTTTTTCACGCTCACTGCACGCAGCGTGATAATGCGGGACGGAGCGGAGGCCTGATGCGTGTTTAAAAAGCCCCGGACTCCTCCGCTCGTCCGGGTTTGCGCCGTTAGCTCGTCGGCTAGGCGTGCGGCTGCGGGGTTTAGCTGTGTGTCCCCGTTACGATAACACACCGACACTGGTGTTAATTCACTCTTCCTGCCTCCTTTTATTGTCTCCTTTCAGATTATAAAGACAGCTTGAAAACGGTGTACAGCGCGATAGAGGAGGCGGACTTCCTTGCCATCGATGGAGAGTTTTCAGGTAAGCGTGTCACCTGAGATTGGGATTGAAACAGAGAAGGCATGAGTGTAAAATGTGACATGTTTCATGTGTTTGTTTGTTTTTTTAGGGATAAGCGACGGTCCTAATGTTAGTGCTCTAACCAACGGGCTGGACACACCGGAGGAGCGATACACCAAGCTTAAAAAGGTTTGCAGACACGATGAGCTGCCGCACTCCTCCAGCGCGTCCTGCTCTCTGTTTTAACATGTGACCTCTTCTCTGTGTGTTCACCAGCACTCAATGGACTTCCTGCTGTTCCAGTTTGGACTGTGTACGTTCAAGTACGACCAGGCGAAGTCAAAGTGAGTGAATTTTAGGTCTGACTTTGATGTTTGGGGACAAATGAGAAGTTCTGTCCCGACACTGTTCTCTGATCATGTGAAAGTGCCTTCTTTATTTCAGCAAACAAGGATAACAAAATAAATATGAGCATGTTTTCACATTGAATACTCCCTGTGCCATCTCCTGATTTTAAGCAAGGCTGCCTTACCAAGTGGGTGACTGTCCTCGGGCCCCAGGACTCCAGGGGCCCACAAAGCCTCCAACAGGGACAATGTGCGCCAGCTAGTTTGTGCTGGTTTAATTTAAATTATTTTGGGAAATTTGCATCACTCTAGCAAAATATCGAGGGCCTTAAGGTCGCCCTGTTTTGAAGAGGGTCCCTTTTGGTCAAAAATGTGGCCTCGAACCATCGTTTCAACCAGATTTTGGCTCTTGTGATGCATGTTTCTAAATTATGTGTAAATAAAATTACTACACAACAGACCATATTACCATAGAAAACTTAAACCCATTTTATCATCTCTTTTAATTTCATTTTAAAGTGGTCCAAGCAAGCAACAGTTTGTTATAGATTTTCCCTGATGCTATTGTCAGGTTTTATGTAAAAACATTTTGTCAACTGGAACCTAATAATGGATTTGATCCAGCTTATGTGTGACTTGAACGCAGGTCATTGTAATTTACTCCCAGCTAATGGAATGATTTCACTAATCCCTGTTGTGTTTCCTGTATTCCCATCTCTGCAGATATATCACAAAGCCTTTCAATTTTTATATTTTCCCGAAACCATTAAACCGGACGTCCCCTGACATCAAGTTCATCTGTCAAGTAAGTCGGTGTTGCTACTCGGGGTCATTGCTTTGCTTCTGTGTGAACTGAGATAAATTACTTTTTAATAGTGACAGTGATTTTAGAGGTTCTGAAAATGCCTGGTCAGCTGTAAACAAATAGATGACATAGATGATCTGTTGGATTTTTGTTTGAAATGACAAAGATGATCTTCAATTTTCACATCTCTCAGAGCTCCAGTATTGACTTCCTGGCCAGCCAGGGATTTGACTTCAACAAGGTGTTCTGTAACGGTGAGTTCACCACAGAATGACCGTGAGGTGTCCTCTTGTCTCATTGTGTGACGTGTTTGGTCTCAAACCTCCAACATTTGACTACCAGCTGATTTGAATTTAAAGCACCACATATCTAACCTTTTACATAAGGAAAGTTTGTGATGAACGCTTTGTCACTTTCTGAGTGAAATTCTTTGATTAGTGATTTTTAAATAAAAATTTTGTTAAAGTAACAATCTTGAAGGTCTGCATTTCATTCTCAGGCTGAACCTCTGGCGATGATTTATTTTAATGAAAATCTTTGAGATTATAATTTTAATTTCATACAGAAAATAAATTTAAGCAAAATTGGTGAATATGTTTTGTCAAGATGTAATTAAACACGTGGGACATTTTTAACTAATTTTAATAGACTAAATGGCAATTCAGTCTAGTTATAGCCTGTCTTTGTAGAAACTGAGTTGAGTTTTATAGTCTGGCAGTAAGTTTTTGTTTTCAACACTGTGGTGTCTGCAACTACAGGTAAAGAGTTTATGCTATTGCTTACATTCACCCCTCCAAAAATTTAAATGTTGAATGTTAAAAGCTATGCAGACTTTTTTTTTTTTTGCTTTTCATTCTACCTTTCCCCCAATCCTGGTCATGTTGAGTATTTTATTTTTTTAAATGCCGGAACGTCTTTTGACTACTGCTCAACAAATGTCTTTCTTATCGAGCAGTAGTCTTTGCAGTTTTCTAGGACAGTGAATGTGTGGAGTCACCATAGAACTTAAGTAAACGTGAGACTTTCCTGGTTTTCAAAGGAATCCCATACCTAAATCAAGAAGAGGAAGCCCAGCTGAGGGAACAGACAGAGGAGAGGCGAAATCAACATGCTAACGGTGTAGGGACACCATCCTACATCTCCCCATCCTCCAAGGGCCCTGCACATGTACCTGAGGAACATAAAGACTTCATCAACAGGGTCATGTAAGTGTTACAGTACATATAGAGTACTTATGTCTTTTTTGACAAATCCCAGGTCTGTGTGTAAAACACATACACTGAAGGCAGTAATGCAGCTCTTGTTGAACATAACATTAGTATTTTGATTGTTTTGTTTAACTGTTTTTTCCACAGAGAGAAAGTTGAGGGCCTCTTCACTAACTCAGAGAAGACTTTGGACTTGGATCCATGTACTGGGTAATCCGGCCCTTCTCTTAAAATGCCACACCAAATTTGTATTCATCACATTTGTTTTCTCTCTACTTATATTTATATTTCCTTACCAGGTTTCAGAGAAAGCTGATATACCAGACGCTGAACTGGAAGTGAGTGTCAATTAACACTTTGATATATTGTTGTTGTTTTTTGTGTTGGTTTGTAGAAGATTAAGATTTATCTCGCTTTTACAGGTTTCCCAAGGGGCTTCATGTAGAAACTGTGGAAACCGAAAAGGTAAGAACATGAACAACCAATTTTGCCCTCTTGTTTTTGTGTGGAATATATAAAATATAGATGCAAGTTCTGTATGTGTGCAGAAGGAGCGATACATCCAGGTCAGCAAAGTAGATGAAGAGGAGAGGAAGAGGAGGGAACAGCAGAAACTGGAGAGAGAGCAGGTGGGTTTATTAAAGTGTAAGTCACATTCTTGTCCTAAATGTGCAGCGTGTATTCAATGTTGTACAAGTTTGTCTTATATTTTGGGGAGCTTCAGGATGCACTAGTGTTTGATTCTTTCATATTTTTGCTTCACTTCCGATAGGAGGAGCTAAATGATGCTGTTGGCTTCTCCAGGGTCATCCACGCCATCTCTAAGTCTGTGAGTCAACCTGTAAATCTGCTTCAAAAAAAATCTTGAGTTACACTAATTTTAAGCATTGTATGTTAAACTCTTTAATTAGCAGTTGGAATCATTACTTAGGTTTCATTGCATCATTTCTGGACATTATTGTACAAACATGGTATCTTTCTGTTGCTAAATCATCTATTTTCTAGTTTCTTAAATATTTTTGGCTTAGGGAAAATCTTACTTTTTCCTAACTCGTTTCATCTGACCCACAGGGTAAACTTGTGGTTGGCCACAACATGCTGTTGGATGTGATGCACACCATCCACCAGTTCTACTGCCCTCTGCCAGAGGTACAAACTTAAGATGCATATTTTAAATATGGAACCTTTTTGGCTGCATGGAATAGCAGTTTAAAGCTAAGTAATGTCATTTATGAATTATTTATGCCAATGCTCTCTTCTTCAGGATCTTCAAGACTTTAAAGAGGTTACAATGTGTGTCTTCCCAAGGTAATATTCTTCTCCTTTGCTAACTTTGTTTACTTGTCTTCACAGTAGATGCTTTTCTTTGTATTTTGTTTGTATAACTATTGGTTATCCATCCACTTACAGACTTCTGGACACAAAGTTGATGGCTTCCACTCAGCCTTTTAAGGTAAATGATCTCCCTCAGTGCTGTAGAATACCAGTGCTGTCAATTTTTAGTTGGTGATAGTTATTTTAGGAAGGTTAAAAAATGATTCAACCAGATGACCCCAAAAGCAGTGGCATAATCTTTGTTTTGCTGGAGTCCATTCTGTGTCTCTAGATGTTTTTTAAAAAATGTAATAAATAAATGTGTGATTGTTTTATTGTACTTTTGTGTTCCAGGAGATGATTTCCAACACGTCTCTGGCAGAGTTGGAGAAACAGCTGAAGGAGAGCCCCTTCAAGTCACCACAAGTTGGTGAGTAAATACACCAACATTTGCCTGAACCGCTCTCAACCTACAAAATCCTGCCGACACCCTTTCTTCTCTGTGCCGTTCCTGTCAGGAACGGCAGAGGGGTTCCACAGTTACGACACAGCCCAGGAGCAGCTCCACGAGGCCGGGTACGATGCCTACATCACTGGCCTTTGTTTCATCTCTATGGCTAACTACCTAGGTAACGCACAATCACACTGATCCTGTTTGCATATTAAAAAAAAAAAAAGTAGTGAATACATGTTGTGTAACTTGGTCTGCTCAACACTCTTTACAGGCTCTTTCTTGACTCCACCCAAAGCGTACATCTCACCTCGCTCCAAACTAATTGAACCTTTCTTCAACAAGTACGTGATGCTCTTAAATTTACTTTAAATGCTAAACATCTTTTAAACAAATACATATAATACTTTTATTTTCTGTTCTCAAGGCTTTTCCTGATGAGGATAATAGATATCCCCTACCTCAACATCACAGGACCAGATTGTGAGTAAGAAAAGACAGTACAGCAGGGCTATATGTCAGGATTGTTGCATTGGAAATGTTGCCACACATGAAGGTACCCTGTGGAGTTCTTGAACAGTAGTATCACCATGATGCAATGCTTTTACCAGCAGGTCCCTGCTTTGTTTGTTGTGCACACATGGTTCAGATTCCTGCTGCCAAAATCACTGTTCATTGCAATGCACTTGCAAAAACAATGAAGTAAACTATAAATTGAACAATTAAAAATATTCTTAAAATTGGCTATGCAAATGTTATAAGGATATAGATGGTTTGTTACAAGAAAACTCCATAGGGTACTTGTTAACTTCAGCTTTTGACTTTTTTTATTCACTGTTAATATGAAATATCACTTAAAGAAGCTTTAAATTAAAACTGTCACCACTTGTCCACCTCACCTGTTGTTGGTTTTTCCTGCTAATCTCTTCTGTTCCCACAGTGCAACCTAAGCGAGACCACGTCCTGTATGTCACCTTCCCAAAAGAATGGAAGACTAGTGACCTCTACCAGCTCTTTAGTGCCTTTGGTAAGACACTATTTTGCCTGATAATTCTGCTTGCACACAAGTAGGGCCCATTGTTTATCGCTCACTTTCTATTTCTAATATCCGCTCAGGAAACATCCAGGTTTCATGGATAGACGACATGTCAGCATTTGTGTCCCTTAGTCAGACGGACCAGGTACAAATAGGTAAGTGTCACAAACACACACAGTCATCTGCACAAAAAACTGTTGATGCAATCAAAATTAACGTCTACCTGTCATCACACAGCTATGAACACCAGCCGCTATGCAGAGAGTTACAAGATCCAGACGTATGCAGAATACATCCAGGGGAAGCAGCAGGACAAGGAGAAGCTCGGCCAGACGGCCAAATCTTGGGGAGAAGACGGCTGGGTGAAACCACACTACATCTCCTCTGCTACTTCTGCCAGTTTTGGATATCCCAGGTACACCTGTGCTGATGTGTACATTATACATGTATGCATTTTTCTACCTAACACTCTTGCCTCAGTAGTTTCTGCAGGTATGCACAGTTTCTGTTCATATTGATGTATGTATGGCCTATTTCTTTGTTCTAGGGGTTTGAGGAAACGCAGCATCAGTCCCGTTCAGGGAGAGCAGGGGAGTGGAGAGAGTCTAATTACAGACGGCTGGAGTCACTACTCATACCCGGATAGCACCGGCAGCAAGAAGATGAAAACTGATGGTGTGTGAACGCATGCGTGCATTAAGTACTTTCCTGCTGCAGTGTGGTAACATGCAGCAGATTTTCCCTAGGAAAGTACTTGGCAGAGATTCAGTGTGGCCTGAGGGAGAAGGCAGGTGGCATTGTGAATAATCATCAACCAATGAGATTAACTAAGTCAAGGCAGGCTGGGTAATTTATTTAACATAAGATTTTATACTTTGAAATGGCCACCTGCTGCAGAATGGACAGGTCAGATGCATTGACCATATTGTCATTTTTGATTCTTTTATGTCTTTCGCAATTGTTTCTGCTTGGTGTTACACACTGAGCGTATCCCTCCTATCTAAGTCAAATGCTGTGTGTTGTTTATAAAGATGTCTAATTTTAGGCTGTCTTTAACTGGTTCTCATTGCCTGTTCATTTATGTCCAGGAAACGCAGAAGCTGTCGAAAGCAAGACTTCCGAAGGATGGCTAAAGACGGGGTAAGTAAAATGGAGGGGATTATTTATGCTGTCACTGTTATCCTGTTTGCTGTGATTTAAGTGTCCTAATGGTTGTTGTGCCCTGCAGAGATTCATCAGATTCAGCGGGGTTAAGTCCAGTCCCTGATGAGGAGGAAGAGGAGGAGGAAGAAGAAAGTCCTAAGGGCACAGATCCAGCCAATGATGCTGACGGGACGGTCACCTGGCAACAAGCACCAACGGTTCATGGGAGGAAAGGTCAAAAGAACAAGAAAAAGAAGTCTGAAGGTGTGTTTGTCAGTGTGTGTGTGCTTAAAAACCCTTTGAATCTGCCTGATACAGTTTAACGGTTAAGAGGGTTGATGTCTAAGAAATTTTGGGGAGGAAAAAAAATTGTGTATTTTATTTTTTATAACCGATCTTTCTTCATAATCACATTTTAGATGTTTAGTATCAAAAGTAATCCAGTGATCTGTACATCATGATTACAGTGCAAACAAGAACTGCTGGTACAACAGACATAGTTAGCAACTAGCTGAACATTGTGGAACATTTTACAGCTGAAGAACCAGATATTTCCCTCAGGAGTTGGAGACCAAAAACTGAGCTAAAAGAGTGAATATTGGCCTTATTAAACGACTATAAATAAATGAGTGATAATGTTGCTCCGTAACTGCTGGATATGTAAATAAGCATATTGTTAACAAGTTCATATCAACTTTAAAAGGTGATATCAGTGTTGCGTTTTCAATTTATTTATTCGTTACCAAACACTCACTTATTGCAGGTTTAATCTTGCTATGTTTACACAATAATGCATTTTGAGATTCAGAATGTCCCATCTATCTGTTTCTTACATTGAAGTCTTTTCTATCAGTGTGTGTATGATACAGTACAGATTTTTTGTTGTGTTGAAAACCTGTGGACATGCAGGCATAAAACAATTGAAAGTTGCACAAAATTTATTTTTTTCATAAATGCTGTCCTAGAACACAAATACTACTGTCATGTGAAATGAGAGCAGTTCTAAGTAGTCCAACCATTCCTGAAAATCCTACTGTTAACCAGACATGTCTAGCTAAGACGTGTAGTGACACAACCTTTTTTAAACAAAGGGAATTAGAGCTGAGAAAAATGCCACGGGGTTCAAAAGCTTAAATGTACCAACTGGCAAGTTTTCAGTATAATAACTTGCAAATCAAGTTACTGGCAGTGTGGTTCTTCTTTCTTATCTTTGCGTGTCTGTGTCTGTCCCTCTCTGGTTACAGGTGCTGAATCTCAAACATCGCTGTTTGAGGTCCCAGAAGTCTGGTAGCGAGAGGTGAGGCGTGGAGAGGCCACTGTCCCTCACTGAGCTCCTGCTCGGAGACTCTTCGTAAGCACTTGGGGGCGCTCTCCTGTAAGGTTGTACATCACTGGGAGTGGCGCACGCCCTAAATTCATTCGTTCACTCAACAGCTGTGGATACAGTGTCCAAAGCTACCAGCCAAGCTACTCGACTGGACTATTGAAAGAGAACACAAGCCATAACGACAGCTGCCATATTTTGATCTTATACCGGAGGTGCAGGCAACTCTTCTGGGTAAACACACACCCACACCACTACAATCTTAAAATCTAAACTCCAGAAATGTACATTTATTCTCTGATGTTCTCAGACTGGAATCTGCCACCACAGCCATGCTATCAGTTTGAAATCATTCATCGGTTTTAATGACACCATCACCTCCAATCAGTCTTATATTTTGTGAGCGTGAGTTGTGTGCGCGTTTGTGCATGTGAGGGAGACGTACATTTTCTCCAGTCTTTGTGTCCCTGTGAATCCGTTTCAGAAATTGTGAGATAAAAACACCCCTTGACAGGTCCTGTAGTTTACAATGTCTGGGTTATTTAGTATTTTAATGCAGTCAGATATCTTTCCATTTTAAAAAAAAAAGTAAGTTTTGTCAACTTCCCCGGTTTTATTGAACATATATAAGCTTATCAATGAAAAATGTGATGTTTATTATTGGTGGCATTTTGATCCTTCATGAAAGGTGCTTGTGTTTCTTTTGTACAGAACTGTTATCTTTACTTTTTTTTTTTTTTTTTTTGTGTTTAATGTTTTGTAACTGTGTCAACCTGCAACAATGTCTGTTCAAATGCAAAAAGTGTTAACGTTAAGAAGACGTATACATTTTTGTAAAAGATAAAATTTAAAAATCCTTAAATATTTCCTTGGAAAGGGAAAAAATTAAAGAATGTTTCTTAGTATCTCTGTTTCTGTCTTTTCTGTTCTCAAACCCGAAGGTGAATTGAGGGGCATTCTCCACACTGTACAAGTCACATTCATTGTGTATAAAACAATGTGCAATATTTAAACACTTTTGCATTCACACGCCCTTATTTACAGGCCTTGTGAAAAGTCTGGTAGAGCTAAGAACTTTTACTCTACACATTTTAAATAATCTTGTTTATTTTTAATAAAGGACCTGGGAAGCAGTATAATAGTGAGTTCCTGTTGAAATAGTGAAAGAAAATTTAATTTAAATGACTGGTGTGTTTTTTTTTTTTGTTTTTTTTATATTATACAATTTTAAATGTTTAATATTTGAATATATACATTACTATTAATGATAAATATTTTAGTATTTAGTCAGTTTGAGGGTCCTGGTATTGTGCAGGCAGGGTCACTGTCCCGCCTTATTGGGACACTATAATTTTATGTTATGACAAGTCAAAATGTCTGCTGTGAAAAAGGCTGATTTAAAGTTTGTGAAACACTTTAAAATAATAATAAATGGAAGTCTGAATAATTTCAAGGATTAACTCAGATTTTATGAGCTGGGCATAGAGGACTTTTACAGGCACCTACAGATCTGCAACTTCTCTTTAAAGGAAATAAGGATACCTAACTGTCAAACTCTCAAGAACAATTCAAATATTTATTGATGCTTATAATTTGAAAATCACAGAAGGCATCATAGGCAATCTATACAAGGGCTTCACCTCAATGAATAGAAATTAAACCAACTATATAAAATATATTATATTGGAAAAAGAAGCGAGCGTAGTAATACCAGAGGAGGCGTGGCTCCGAACACAGGAAACCCAGAAATCCACTAACTCTGTTCTGGAGGGATTTCTGCTGGAAAAATCATATTCGCTTCTTATAGATGACTAAACAGGACAATTTACTTTTTTTATTGTCTGATTCTTTTATATATTTCCTGAGCTGTGCCTGCCACTTTTCTTGTAGTTAGTTTTTTTGTATTTTTTTTTTTTACTGAATGTGCAATACTGTCCCAGCCCTCACCTGTTCTATGTTTAAATAAAAGTATAAAAAAATAATTTGTGAAACACTTGATGGTTACTGAAAGTCTATAATGAAAAGACAAAGTTTGACATCAAAACAGTTTTAATGGTACAGTATCAAAATGCATAGATCCTGTAAATACTGCTCACAATTTAAAGTAGTCTTCATATCCTTGTATAAAATTACTATTTAATTAATAAAATTAATTGAAACTATATATTCCCTCAACATGGTGTTTGTTAAATAGAAATGTGTATCATGCAGACATAAAGCTCTCAGCTCTTTGAGTAAAAAAGTCTGCCAATTAATTTTTTAAATATTTGATTTATTTTATAAACATTTGATTTTTTTTTTATATATCTGATTTTTTTTTTTTAAATCTACATTGATTTCACTTGATTCAAGTGACACACAAAACATCACTGGAGTGGAAGTGCAGGTTCATCATTCCCACAGAGGACCGGGTCAC
This sequence comes from Lateolabrax maculatus, assembly GCA_031216445.1. Classification (NCBI taxonomy): domain Eukaryota; kingdom Metazoa; phylum Chordata; class Actinopteri; order Acropomatiformes; family Lateolabracidae; genus Lateolabrax; species Lateolabrax maculatus. Next base: position 6,293,771 of record CM062204.1, on the reverse strand, counting down.
TGCTGCTTCACCTCCATAAGGCACAAACCAGGAAGGTGGCCATGAGCACTAGAGAAGGGAAGAGGAGCTTTAGAAATATTAAACTTGGTAGATTTCCTCAGACGCTGTCAGAGTTCTCACCTGGTGTGTCCGAGCAGAACAACCACCGACAAGGTGCATTCTGGGAGAGATCTGAAGAGCTTCCGCAGGCGGCGGTCCAACTTCTTCATCATGAGATCCATTTCCTGGTCCTACACAGGTTACATATTGGGAGTCTTCATCACATGTGATCAATAAATCAATATGTGACAAACAACTGGAGTCAACACAGCCTCGTCTTTACCTGAGAACTGGTGTGCATGTGGGTCCTCTCCTCGTCCTCGTCAGGACCCGTTGTGGGGACTGGCGTTGTCATGGCAACCCATGAAGGCAAGTGGGGCGGCGTTAGGGAAGGACAGACGAGGTAGTTTTCCTTCCAGAGATCCTCAGAGGAGCTGAGGGCTGCACGTTTGCCCTCTGAACTCTCAAACTCTGTCGACCAGGGACACACCGAAGCTTTGGCATGAATTCACACACAAAGTACAACAAGGGATAATAAATAATGTCGATTTTTACTCACTTATGTATGCATGCCTTGCGTGTTTTCCAGGTTTTGCAGGCAGGACAACTCTCTCCACCATACCAAGGTGACCAAAGGTCTCCCTGACTGTCTCCTCAGACAGTTTAGACGTTGTGTTGGTGGGCTGCGACCGTTTACCGTTTACTTTAGCTGTTGCAACAGGAGTAATACCTGAACACTTTGCATCTAATGTGTGTCCATTGACCTTTGCAGACATTTGTAGGCACTCAGCCACATTGGGGTTTAATTTAACAGTGTAGAGGTGACTGCTGTTGAGACTGTCACACATCAGGGCATCAAGAGTCAGATCCAGGTCCAGCATTGACTCATAAACAGGCCTCTGGACCTTGAAGAGGCACGCACAAGCAGAAATGTTGGAGACACAGCAGTCTTCAGAATAACTTTAACTGCAGTGTAAAGGGAATAAGTAACAGAAAGAAAAAGAAAAAGGGGAAGAGAGTTACCTTGATGGCCTGTCCCTGCATATTGAGTCCATTCAAAGTTTTTAAAGCCAGCATAGCTCCCTCCAGGAGCTCAAACTCTACCTCTGCATGAGCCTGGAGACCAAACATTGTCAAAAAATATAGGGAAGATTAATGAAGCATCCAAAATGAAGAAAAACTCTTTTACAGCCCCAGTTTAACAGTAACTGAAGTAATTATCACCATATCTCTAGAGGTTTTCAGTTGTTGATGTGTTAATCGGCGACATAAACACAAATGGCAGTTTCTGAAATGTAAAATAAAGGACGATGTAGGTGAGATATACCCTGACGGATGTGTTCAACATTTTGATTTTCCGAACCCGTCCACAGCAACTAAACAGCCGCCTCACTTCCCCCTCAGAGAAACCTGCAGGGAACGGCCCGGCAAACACCACACACATATCTCGCAGGTTTGCACACACCTGCAGCATAAACACACACATTAAGCAGCACATTAAAATGACACTCAGACACTTTGAATTGATCATGTTGTGAATAAATGCTTCACCCTCTGGTACTGCTGCTCCTGGCGAGGGAAGCTCTTCTTCAGATGGTCTGAGAAGGAAGAAAACTGGAGCACTGAGAGAAACGAACACTTTGTCTGTCTCCTGAAAGAGGCCAACACCTGAAGGAGTCAGAATAAAGTAACCGGGGTAGAGGAACAGAAAAGGACACAGGACATATGGTGAGTGGAAGGAAAAGAGGAAAAAAGGTGCAAATGCAGCAGCCTATCATCCCTGATTTTTATTAAAAATACAGTAAACCGATGCATGTATATTCACCTATACAATTATCAGTCATAATCAAAGTCACCTCTGGAACAAAAAGAGCAACTTCTTTCATGCATCTCTCCTCTGTATGTCACTTTATTGTTCATTATCAAATTAGGCAGTAATGCCACTAAAGATTTTTCACCATTTTGGGTAGAAAACCAAGCTAATCTGAAGTGTTTGATCAGGTAAAGGTCAGGAGGCGGTAGGCAGCTCCTGTCTCACCTCTTTGTCAGAGTTGTGCCACAGCTGATTAGACAGATCCAGGGCGATGTCAGAACGCCTTCCTAGAAAGGACACTGACCGGCCAAGTGTCCGTAGTATGTCTGCAAACCTGCAAAAGTAAGTAAGTTTAAGTAGTGTGTTAAACCTCATAAACCATTTTGTTGTAGCTGAAATGATTCTGTACGACAATTAAATCACACACATTTGAGTAGATCATTTCAGACGAAGACAGATTAAGTTAGATATTGACTGAGCAAGTTAAATCTGACAGTGCTGTTGATAAAAAGAAAACCGTGTACGTCCACAGTGCTTTCAGGTCATTTCTGAAACATTTTCTGCATACGAGGAGGTTTGCGTCATTGTTTTTCAAAAGCTACATTTTACTAGTTTAAACTAAAACTTGAGGGCCTTGTTTTTGTATTGATCCACCATGAAAAACGTTCTAGAAGAGCTCCACGTATAGGTAGTGAAACATGTTGGCTTAGTATGGATGCCAAAAACCCAAAGGACAGATATGGTTTACCCGACTTAGTGTGGACATGGAGCTGTAGTGAGATGTAAAGAATACAAAGAGACATCTTGTACCTGTGACTGGGTGTCGGTGCAGGTGCACAGTCAGTGGACTCCTCCACTATTGTGTATCCCCACAGTTCCTCCATGTGAAGTTCTACAACCTGACAGTGAGCATACACAGAAAATATTATATCAACTGTGTGTGTGTGTGTGTGTGTGTGTGTGTGTGTGTGTTAGAGAGCGATGTGTTACCTGACGAGGTCCTTTTTTAATAAAGTACTGAGCCAGCTCCAGGGCTGCCACAGCATCCTCAATGGGATTATGACCCTTCTTCTCTTCAGTCTGTATTTGCCTCCTGGGACACAAGTGGAAAATTAAATTATTAGCCGTGGTTGGAGAGAGACACAGAGAGACGTTGAAGAAAGAGAGAGAGACAGAGAGAGAGAGAGAGAGAGAGAGAGAGAGAGAGAGCTTACTTCAGCACTGTCTCAGCCAGGACCTTAAGCTTAAACCTCTGTCCAAACTCTCTCCTGTACAGCAGTGAGGTGTCGATTACATGCTGGTGGATCAGCTGCAGGGAGGACACAAACACAATACAGGTCATAACTTCAGTGTTTGAAGAGAGCCTGAATGAAATATCTACCCATAATATATATTAAAAATGTACATCAAAAGGATTGCTGGCATGAAAGGAATAAAATGACTTCTGTCCCCACACTGTGGACATTAAAGGTCATAACTTACTGTAAAAAGCTTTTTTCAAGTTGAAACAAAGAAGATTTTCAACAAAACCCCAAAAAATGTGTGAAGGAAATATTGTATGAAATAAATGTTTATGTTTCATCTTGTGCCAGACTCAGTTCAAGTTCAAATCAACATTTATTACACCTATTATACAGTGTTTATGGTTTCTGAATATAAAAGCTCTACAATTTAATAGGTTAATAGGGTAATTTGGGAAGTACATTTATGAGGTTCAGTTGAGTGCAGCGCAGCATCCAGAAAATTAAAGCCTCTACACAGTGGTGGAAGAAGTACTCAGATCCTTTATCTTAGTAAAAGTAACAACACCAAAATGTAAAACTACTTCATAACAAGTAAAACTGCATTTAGAATTCTACTAAAGTATTATAAGCTAAATTAACTTAAAGTGTCAAATGTTTTGCAGAAAATCCACCCGTGACAAAAATAAAAATGATAAAAAGTTATTCATGCTGTTGCATCAATGTGTAAGCAGCTTTTTACTGTTGTAGATTGAACTACTTTATAAATATAAAGTTTGGATTTTAGTCAAATGGTTCCCAGCCGAGGGGTCGGGCCACGCCAAAGGGTCACATGGTAAATCTGAGAGGTGATGATTAATGGGAGAGGAAAGAAGAAAACATTCTACAACACAAATCTGTTTTTATTTTTTGACTTTTCTCTAATCTTTGATCCCTCTGTGAAATATTAAATATTTAAATGAAACCATCTGAGACAAAATGTCTCTTTGGTGGAGCGGCTGCCAACAAATCATAGACATCTAAAATGTGGCAAAGAGTCCCAACAGGACACAAGATGTCACAAGCCAAAAAGGTTGGAAACGACTGGTTTAATCTTTACGATTGTTATTATTTTATTTCATACACTCAATTTATGTAAAATGAAAAGTGATTAGTAACTAAAGCTGCCAAACAAATGTAGTGGAGTAAAAAGTACAATATTTCCCAGTGAAATGTAGTAGAGTATAATGTAGAATAAAATGGAAATACCTACAAGATCCTCAAAATTGTACTACAGTAAATTACTTAGTTACATTCCAACACTGCTTCTATGTCAACGGTGTTATCAAACAATATACTGTGGCCGATTGTACACATGGTGGCACGTTGTGCTGAACACACTCTTCTATCTACGAACAGAAAGCTGCACCTGCTCAACAAAACTAAAATAACTCAGAACTCAACCTTGTCCCGATAATTGTATTGTTACAAACAGAAATCAAAATCAGTCAGTAGTGACTCACTTTCAGAGCCACGAGGTCGTTGTTCAGTGAATGGCCCACCAGAACTGCGTTGCTCGGCAACAGCGCCCTGAGCTTCACTTGAACGTCCCGCAGGGTGGTGGTGATTGGTCTCAACATCGCTGCGGTGATCCCAGAGAACCTATCAGACAGAACCCATCAACACAGTGGCTGATGTTAATTAACAAAAATACACCAGTGTGTCTGTGTGTGTGTGTGTGTGTGTGTGTGTGTCTGTGTGTCCGTACTTGGTGACGTAGTCGAGGATTCGGTTCTGAGGTTTAACCAGATCGTCCAGCACACAATTCCCATCACTATCCACCAGAGAAACACGAGCCAACTCAAATCCCTTTTCTGTTAGACACTGAAACACAACATGAACTCACTGATCAAGTGCTGGAATGAGGATGGAAACCAGAATATCCAAAAAAAAAAAACGCTTAATAAACGGAGATGGCACTAAAGAAGAAATACCAAATAAATTAAATATAGAAAACAGGCTGTTTGATCTACAGTTCAGTTTCCACATGATAGTTTGCAGGTCAAGCAGAATACAGTTATTTACAGACTATCCAGTGTGACACGAGGTGGTCTGACAATCTGTATGAGCTACGAGTGGAATAGAAATGCTTTAAATCGATGTGGCTCATTCTGTCAGGTGGGGAATATCTCTCAAAACGGACTACCAGTTACATAAATGTGATTCAAATTAATGTAGCATTTTGTAGGTTGGAATAAGGTTATTAAAAACGTCATAAAACTGCCTGCCTTGTTTTTAAGCACATTTATCAAACTGCTGGTCTGTTTGATATATGATTCCTACCAGACAAAACAAAAACACATTTTTAAAGTATATTTATAGTATTTAACTTCCTGATGGAATGTTATTTATGGAATTTATGCAGCTTTAAAAAAACAGAAAAAAAATCTAAATATTATATCTATAATTAATCCAAATTCTGTCCATGTATTCATCACATATCGCTTAAGACGTGGTTGTAAAATTGGTGTATCATCAATACAACAATACAATTCTTCTAACCTGTTTATCAATAAGATAATGTATGATGCATGGATTTGTCACAATATATGTTGCGGTATTGATGGTTTGAAACTGCATAACTGGATTCAACAATGGAAAGTGGGAATTAAGAATAAAATTGAGAGCATCTCACCATCTCACAGTCGAGTCCATACAGAGGGCAGTTGTCAGTCACGTAGTCAACACTGTCTGTGCACACAAAGTCCTCAAAGCCTGGCATTCCTGTGTCGAAAGAAACACAAAAAGAAGTGAGAAGGTAGAGATGGAGAGCGAGACCATGTCCACACTAATCTGGCTGAATCAGAAATGCATCTCCTTCTCTGCATTTAGGGTTTTTATACATTATTATCACATAATTTATCTAGCTGCCATTTTACACACCCAAAAACTGAGCTTTTAAAAAAAGTTCTCCATGGTTGATCAGATCTAAAAACGCTGGCCTCGTGGCAGTTAAGTGAGAACGAGGGAATCAAAGCTTTTGGAAAACAAGAACATGGAGTGGCAGTGAAAAGCCCTGAAGGCACAAGAGTGGAAGCCCTTCATTTATCCAGCTTAGTGTGAGTTTCATCAGAGAGAGAGAGAGAGAGAGAGAGAGACTCACCTTTGACGGGGTAATGTCTCTTGATCATCTCCTCCTGGGAGAGAACATACGCTGTCAGTCCTTTCCTCCGTGTCCCAAACCTGGTGATCACTGGGTGACTCCTCAGTGCTGCAGAAGGGCACAACAACACATGCACACATGATTAAGAAGAAGAGCAAAAACACTGAGTGAAAAAAAATACAACTGGGAGAAAATATTTAACATTTAACTCCATAGCAGCATTTAAAAATCATCAGACAACCAAAATCTAAGACAATACCTGGTCTTCTGTTATACTGATAATGTATTTATATATTGCTCAGGTGTACACACACAATTCTCACCTTTGTTCAATTCACTGTTTTCATTGTGTCTTTGGGAAAGAGATGGACCCTCCGATTCAGGAACTTCACTGCTGAAGATTCCTGATGCCAGGTTGGTGGATGATGGAGTAAAGGTGACTCTCTAATCCAGCCAGATGAAAAAACAAGGACAAGAGTAAACCCAAAACACTAACATTAGGAATATGATGTCTGTGATTCATTTCCCTGGTTACTTACAGTGGTGTAGTTGGTCCTGAGGTGTCGCAGGGTGAGGTAGTGTTTGTAAAAGTGACTCTGGGTCAGGCCCTCCACGATCACCACATTCACAGCTTTAATCCTCTTCTGATGGAGCAGACGACACCAACTACCAGAGACACAGGGGAAGACAGAAAATTGAGACTTAGCGATGCAGTCTGCAGCACAAAGGACTTAAAATAGATCATTTCAATCATTGTTAGAGCACAGGGACACAGTATAAGAACATTACAGAGAGTTATCTGATGAGAGCTGATAAGATCTTACTACCAGAGTCATTACCTGGGCTGTTTAATGCCACCTGTTTTCCCCAGAGCGGCATAATGTAGCAGCTCCATCAGCTCATTCAGTGTAATTGGTTGTTGAAGGCGGTCGGGCTGCACAGAGATCCTGGAACGTCCGCACTCCAGCGTCTCCTCACCTTCCTGCACAGTTTTTAATCTTTTGGCCTTCTCATGCACTGTGGGGGCGATGCTCTTTCTTTTCTTTCCATTGCATGTCGCTGCTGATGACGAAGGCTCCATGTTCAAGCTGACGTTTCTACTGGGAGATTAAAAAAAGAAAAAAGATATTTGAAATGACATTGTCTCCTGGCTGTCAAACAGCAGAAGTTCATGTATGTCTAAGATTAAATTAATTAATCATATACTCTTTAAATTACGATGGTAGAACAAGCTCCCCCGTTCCTCCTTCACAAATAAGCCAACTACGGCTGTGTGTTCATACTTCATACTTAGTTTTGAGAACTGACCAACATGTGTCAGTATCTTTGAATATTGTAAGTACGCATTGAATGCTTTAATTGTTGTTTATTTGTTCTTTCAGCAGAATAATGATTTTCTGCTCTACTGTCCTGTTTATGGCAATGTAAGGGATGAACTTTTTAGTAAAATGTCCCCCATTTATATTGATTTCTTGTGCCTAGATGACTATGAAAAACTTGAGTTATGCTTCAGAAAGGGAACTTTTTGTGTAGCAGATTTTTATTTACCAAGCTTTGGAGAGAAGGCAGAGTATTTTCTTTAATGAAATGTTTCAACACAGCAATTGTACTTCGGGTGTCTTGTAAACCCATGAGGGTTGGGCACTTTAAGTACATGACAAGAAAATAAAAAATCAATCAATCAAATATAAACCAAAAAGTAATTCTGAATAACATGCTGGTGTTTTGGGCTAATTTTAATTACTTTAATTCTGGGTATAAGTAGACTGACTTTAAGGACATGGGATTGTCTTTGGGGTATTTTATCCCATTATGAGGGGATGTAGGCATTAAAAGTATATTTAGTTTATTTAACTGTCAGGTAAATAAAGTAAACTAAACCAGTTCAGTGGTTGAACTTCTCTGGGATCAGTCTCAGAAAACACAACACACCTAGCTTACGAACACTTTAAAAAAAAAATAATTTACACTTATACATTTATAATTTAGGAGTATTTGTAAGTTCAGTATACGCGTGAGAGTAATAACGAGGGTAAAAATGTGAAAATACCAGATGTTATTGGTCCTGCGGGGTCCAAATTCATGTTTTTCACCACTGGTGGAGGCTAAAAACACATGGCTACAGCTCAGATACTGCAGCACGTTACTCTGTGACGTAAAGTTAAAAACTACTATCACTACTTCCGGTTTGTAACTTAAAAAATAAACTGCATTGACCGTTGTAATGTTTTTCACTCAGAACATGTAGCTAAACTAGCGTATATTTGACCGTGTTTAACCTGATAAACTCACACAGTACAGATCAGACTACCACTGTGTCGGCATTTACATGTTTTTCAGTTGTTCTGTCTAATATAGGCTGTGTATTAAGGCCAGTATTTCATGCTTTTATTTTGGTGACATCATTTGATTACCGGAAGTGAAGTTCGTTCAGATTAAAGTTCGCTTAACTCGATTTGTCTGTGCTCGACTACTTCTGTCTGCAGGGGATTTCACTGTTGCAGCCCCAAACAATCAAGCTCAGACTGATAGATGGACATTTTAAAAAAAACAGCGCGATTTTCTTTGCTGCATTTCTTAACTTCGCTAGAGACAAAAGCCTTTTATGGTTTCATTTGTTCGTGTACAGTTAGTCGCCCGAACTCAAGGAACAGCTCACGCCATGTCAACAAAGAAACTGGCCAAGTAAGTAGCGTTAACTTGTTACCCATGAACCTTCAGAGCTAACGTGAACAACAAACTGGGGACACAAAGAAATACAACATTGTAATATCCTTTAATGTGTTAATAACCAACTAGTTTTGTGTTACTCTGATTGCATCAATACTGTTTTAAAACTGAAACTATTTGTTGCCCCAGTATCACCCACATCGGGGTCAAAGTTTGTAAGTTTAAAGTTACTGCACTTCTAACAGAGGATCTCTTCCTGCCTCCACAGAGAACTGGGACTACTGAGGCAGCGGAGTCAGTCCTCTAATGGGTCAAAGAAATCACTGGTGTCAAGTAAGTGTGATTATTTGAAATGTGTATAATGAGAGTTGATGTTTAGGCTTGATCCCCTTTGTCAGTTCATCTCACTGTTGCACTTGTATAATATAATACTGTCTGTTTTATTTTAGATCAAACGTTTTCATACCTGATCGTGATTGATTTTGAGTCCACTTGCTGGAGAGAGAAGAACAACTACGGCCAGGAAATTAGTATGTAGCCTAATACATGTTATGTGTGGACCGTGCTTCTTTTCTCATCTTTTTCACCATTATTGCTGATAACAACTGCCCCTCTTCCCTTTTTTCTTTCTTCGCAGTTGAGTTTCCTGCTGTTCTGCTGAACACGTCCACAGGGGAGGTCGAGTCCGAGTTTCACACTTATGTTCAACCCCAGGAGCACCCCATTCTGTCCGAGTTCTGCACTGAGCTGACCGGGATTACACAGGTGTCCTTGTATAGGCATAAATACACAGCTACAAACATACCACTGCACTTTCTGGTGTACTGTATATAGTTTTACATCTATCTACTATCTGACAGCTTCATTTATTTGTCTCACAGATGCAAGTTGAAGCAGGGATCCCCCTTCAGATCTGTCTTTCGCGGTTCAACCGCTGGCTGCAAAACCTGCAGCTCCAGATGGGTGTGGTCTTTTCCGACAAACAACAGAGATCCTCTGCGCCTTCACCTTCTCAGAAACTGTGTACTTTCCTCACATGGTCAGGTAAAGGTCAATTGCATTGGTTCACAATTCTTCACGATGGGATTCTGCCTCAGTGAGGACCTTTTCTGCATTGGAGGCAAGAGCACACTAAAAAGCAACTACAATTCTAGCCATTTTCTTCAAACATTACAAAGACACTTGAACAAGAACACTGAATTATCTGGAAAGGCTGCCTTACCACAGTAGCATAGTTTATTTTCCCCTTGTTGGAATTTTTACATTTTTGGAGACATTTAGCTAAAACACATTGTTAATTTTATTGTGCCTCCATCTGCGTTTGCATATCAGACTGGGATCTTGGAGTTTGTTTGCAGTACGAGTGTAAACGCAAACAACTCCATAAACCTGATGTGCTCAACAGCTGGATAGACCTGAGAAGCACCTACAGGGTAAGCAGAAGCTCATTTGCTTTGTCTTTACATCTCTGTTCTTTTTCATGCTTTCTCAGTCATGTGAATATGGCTGTAGTTAGAATTATGTTTTGTTTGTTTGTTTGTTATTATTAATTATTGTTTAGTGTACCAGTTATTTTCTTGATTGTTTACTCTATAAAATGAATGACATTTTATAGTTATGGTAAGATCCCATCTTAAGTTACTAGAGCCCAAAGTAAAGTATTCAGTTAGCTTTTTTTTGTCAGACCACCAGTCCAAAAACCTAAAGGTATTTAATTATTAATGACATGAAACTAGCAAAAGCAGTCTTCACATATAATAAACTGTAACCAGAAAAAAATTATTAATAAATGATTATTTCATTAACCAAATATTCAATAATCATTTTAGCTCTAATCAAGTTGTGATTAATCCCTTTTCTGTATTTTTCAGCTGTTTTACGACAGGAAACCTAAAGGCCTGAACGGCGCACTACAAGATCTAGGAATACAGTTTTCAGGGAGAGAACATTCTGGTATAAAAAAAAGCTAAAGTTCTTTCTCCAAAATAAATTTACAGTAAATAGACTCAATCTAATCCTGTGCGTCTGGTTTTGCCTCTTTCCTCAGGTTTGGATGATGCCCGCAATACAGCTCAGTTGGCAGCGAGGATGATGAGGGACGGGTGTGTGATGAAGATCACTAGGAGCCTGGTGAAGGTGAGTGGCCGACGTCCAACGATGCATCCCAACTCCTAAATCCCCGGCACCCTTCTGTCTCCCCAAGCAAAACCTGTAATGGATGATGACTGTGTGGAAGTCTTCGTGGATGAAGCTTGTTTGGTTCAGAAAGATCCTAAAGTTTTCCAAGAATTGTTAATTTTGTTGTGAAGTTTTCTTATGTAAATAAACAAATGTATAACTGAACTGTTGCACATCATAAACACTGATATTCATGCACTTTACTGGTTCAGTTTTGCAGTTACAAGAAAAATAAGGAATACAGGATATTTAATAAGTTAATGATTATATCTCTCATCTTATCTTCTTCTCATAGACCCCATTAATGGTCAAACCCATGTTTGGAAATTCAACTGCAGACAACAAGAAAGAAAAATCCAACACTGATAAAGAGGAAAGCACACAAAACACAAACAAACCCTCATCATCCAAGATTCCTCCAAAATCGTGTCAAATAAAGTCACATTCAGAGAACATTAAAGGGGATTTAGACACAAAGAAGAACTCAAGGTCAGTTCAGGAATCTATTCAAATCTGTCAAAGCCTGATCTCACCAAGGACGCTGCTGAATGGCACAACTACGCCACTATGGGGACACAGCAGGAGGTCAGTTACAGCAGGGACTGTCTCTAATATTTCCTCTCCAGTGATAATAAATTGTCCTTCAGCACACAACAACAACAACAGCAGCAAAAGCAGCAGCAGCTTTGTTCAGTGTTCCACGACTGTGGGCCGCCTTTCAAACCTGCCTCAGCCACACCAGCCCTCAAAAACAGGAGTAACAGTAGGACTCGTGGAGGAAGAGGAAGACGCAGGACTTTTAGTGGAAACAGAGGACAGGTGTGGGTCATATGATGATGTGGTGGTGGAGGGAGATGATGATGATGATGCCATCAGTGAAACGGAAAGAGGATTTGACGTTGATCATGTGTGGGAAGAGCCTGATAGTACACATGCACCAGACGGTCAGGTCGCATTAAGGGACAAGTTAAGAGAAACGGTGAGCGTTGAAAACACTCACACTCAAAAGATGACCAGTAAGTCAACAACAATGTCTCTATCTACAAAGAAGATGAGATCCCACGTTAATGTGTCTAATCATATAGATGTAATCAGGCGGAATTCAACGATCTCAGAGCCCAATACTTATTTCGCTGTGCCTAAAGCTGTTACTGGGATCTCCAAATCAAAGCAGCACAAAACAGGACTTAAAACATCTCTACAAGTACAGGAAAAGTCAGATGGGCCAAATAAAAACTCTATAACAAACACACCCTTTCTATTCAGGCACAAACCCTTCATCCCAGAAAAGACCTCCACCCCTTATACCTCATTTGCCAGGCCCAAAGCAGTCATCACACAGCGCAAAGAGACTCCAAAAACTTCCTTTACCATCTACACTGACCAGGCAAAACCCTCCCGTCCCTCCTCATGTGCCTCTTTTTGCGCCCCCAAGAATGTCCTCTCCTCTTTGTCAACCAACACACTCTCCTCGCGCACCAATTCTTCCTCCATTTCTGTGACAATGAACGGAGGGCAGAAGATCACATCCCCACTGTGTGCGTGTGGGCGTCGTGCAAAGCGCCAGGTCGTATCCAATGGTGGTCCGAACCACGGGCGAGGGTTTTATTGCTGCCCGGTCCGCCGGTCGGGCAGCGGAGGCAGGATCCAGAAGGGGTGCGAGTTCTTTAAGTGGGAGTCGGCTGTGATGAAGAGCAGCTCAGTGGCCTCTCCTGCTGTCAGGTCCTCTGTCTCACTCTGTCAGATCAACTCGACTCTGAGCTGCCGTCCGCCCCAGAGGTCAATGATAAGAAAGAGCTATTAACTTGTTGGAGGAAAAAAGCTGAAGGTGTGCCCTGAAAACAGTGCCACAAAGACAATCCATCAATAATTGTATTTTGTTTGTTAACTTCATGTTTTGTAAAGTGAATAGACTCTTGAAGGGGGAAATCTCCTTTTATGAATTGCATACAACAGTATAAAGCAGCCTATTTTATTGACACAGTGAATGCTCAATTAAATTTCTGAACCCAAGTTTTGGACAATTAATTGGCTTTTATCAAGTTAAACTGCCCAAAAAAACTACTTCATTTCTTTCCTGTATTTTGCAACATTATAAAGTGAGTCATACTTTTTATGACATGACAGTGTGATGAGCGTGAATGAATAATGACAATTAACTTATTAAATTAATTAAATTACTAATTAAGTTAATATGATGTTAGTGATTTGAATTGTATTGAAGGAATATTCAATAACTCAACCAATAATGGACGCTGATAATGAACTTAATTTTCAATGTATTGTACATTAAATAAGCTATACCATTTTGGAAATGTGCTTTGGAGCTCAAATGAAATGTTAAATAAAACGATAAAGTGACCTGACTTTGTTTCATATTTTAATCTTTTGATTTTGCTCTTGGTTTTGGCTGGACGGTTGTTTTTATCAGTGGCAAAAGAAGTACTCAAGTAAACTTGCTTTACTAAAGTAAAAGTAGCAATACTACAGCGTAAAAATACTTTGTTACGAGTAAAAGTCCTGCATTTAAAATCTTACTTCAGTAAAAGTATTAAAAACTAATATCCCCCAAGTACCGAAAGTAAAAGTATTCATTATAAAGAATGACCCATTTCAGAATGATATATATTATATTACTGGATGCATTAATGTGTAAGCATCACTTTAATGGTATCTTAACTCATAATAATAAATTACAATTTATTAACTGATTTAGATGTTGTATTAACTGAAATATGCAAAGTAATTAGCACCTCAAAATTGTAGTTAAGTACAGTATTTGAGTAAATGTACTTAGTTACATTCCTCCACAGTTTTAATACAGTAATTTTAAAGCTGCACACCGTTTCGCGAACACGTCGAAGTGTTTTGTCCCTCCTCTCGCGCCGTACGGGCCAGCAGAGAAACGTGCTGTGTTGTGTCTGAATGAAACGTCGCTTCCCGCAGCTCCGGTCCGGACCTGCACACATGTGGACACGAGCAGGCGGCGTCGTTTCGTGAACTCCACATGGCTTTAACATCCTAGTTTTTATACGTTTTCACCGCAGCTTTAAGATCTCCGGCGTTCAGCCTGAACGGTCGAGCTAACGGCTAATAAAGCCGAGGGGGAGCAACACCAAAACAAGAAGGTCGCCCGCTGCTGTCCGGCTGGAAACACGCGGAGTTAACTCTCACCGGAGCAACATCCGCCGACATGTCCGCCGCCTCCAGCGACCCGAGGAAGCGGACCAAGAAGCGGTACGCGGCCGGACACCACGGCAAGCGGTGGAAGGGCTCCCGGGAGCTGGAGGTGGGCATGCAGGGCATCCTCATCACATGCAACATGAACGAGAGGAAGTGCACGGCGGAGGCCTTCAACCTGCTCAGTGAATACGCCGAGAAGCTCTACGGGCCCGAGAAGGTGAGTCCAGGAGCCGTGATGTCCCCTGTTCACACAGATCACATCCACGTCTGTGCCACTTACACACGAGGCCTGTGAGAGTTGAGCAGCTGCAGCCTGTCTCACTGTGGGAAGTGAAGACTGAAGTGCATGTTTTACTATACTTTATCTAAATTTAAACAGTTTTGTGTACACAGAGCCAAAACTTTCATTGTGCACTTGATAAAAGACTTGAATTAAACCTGTAGGAGCCATTTATGTGTATTGATGGCATGGGATATTATTTTGTTTAGGTATATTTTGCAGGACACCTGGTGGCGGCTGTCATTAGTTGCACAGGGTTGCATGCTGTGTGTATGTAGGGGTCATAGGTCACAGGAGAAGTTGTTGGAGGGAGCGCAGACAGTCCTCACCAGACCAGGAACAGACTAACATACACAACTTGCAAATAATGACCGAAAAATCTGTTGTATTTGGTCTGGAAGGTCACTCCTACAGGTGTGTTAATGGCAACTGTTAAAAACGATCATTGGACCTCATGCTTCTCACTTTTTCAATACCAACTACATGTCTCTTAGTGTTTTAGCCAGGAATTACAAATTAACTGATTTGTGACCATGTAGTATAGAGCCGAATCAATTTATCAGCTGACAGAAAATTACTTGACAGTTTTGATAATCTATTACATTTTTAAGTAACCAACATGTTGCTGGTTCCACATAACAAACTAGAGGAATTGCTTGTTTTTGTTGTAAATGTCTTCACCTTGCACTCAAACTGTAAGGGGCATTTTTTCCATATCTAACTTACATTTTAAACTTAACAATTCATTGAAGTTGCAGATCTAAAATGGTATTAATAAGGTGCCACTCTCACGCTCACAGCTGCAGGATGATAATGGGAGCAGCAGTGAAGAAGAGGGGGCTGAGGAGGAGGATGTTGATGTAGCGCTGAAGAAGGAAGTGGCACAGCTGCAAGCGTCCGGCGCTAAACAGGAGAGGCGCTTCCAGGCTTTGGACAGTGGAGCGAACAATGTCATCTTCATCAAAACTAAAAACCTGGGTAAGTCTTTTATGGAGCGAATCATTGATGTGGTTTTATTTTTTCAACTTTCGTTATCGTGGCCATAATTAGTTCAATGTTCTTTCCTCTGCCAGAATCTGACAAGCTGGTTCATCACATCCTGTCTGATCTCCACACCACCAAGAAGAAGAAGTCTCGTGTGATCCTTCGGATGCTCCCAGTGAGAAGCTAAAACAGTCAACCTAACTGTGTTTAATATGACATGTGATTTATCAGATGAAGTACAAAAGGTTTTTTGTGTTTTTTTTAAATTACATAAGTTCATTAAGATTGTGTTTTTATTACAAATTAATTACAAATTATTGTCAAAGTATAAACCACAACTAAAATCATTAATGTTTTGTCAGCTTAAGACAATTTCTAAGTGTCTTATCCTTGTTTTCGTTTATCCAGGTAACTGGAACATGCAAGGCCTTCCAGGATGACATGGTGAAGTACCTGACCACTTTCCTGGAGCCTTGGTTCAAAACCCCAAACTGTGGGACCTACCAGATCGCCTTCAAGGCGCGCAACAGCAGCCACAACAAGAGAGACGAAATCATCAAATCAATCGCAGGTAGTGTTGGACTCCAGAATAATTTGGTGCAAACATTGCCTCAGATGAAAAAGTTAAATGAAAACTGACTCGCCCTTTTCGGTTTTTGACCATTACAGGTCTAGTGGGGAAGCTGAACCCCAAGAACAAGGTTGATTTGACCAACCCAGAACTGACAATCATTGTGGAGGTCATCAAGGCTGTGTGTTGCATCAGTGTGGTAAAAGACTATACGCTGTATAGAAAGTACAATGTCCAGGAAGTAGTAAAAGAGGACACACCAAAGCCTGATGTGACCACAGCGAAAACGGATACGAATACAGCCGAGCAGAAAGAGAAACTCGATGCAGAGGAGACAAACAAAGAGGAGAAGAAAGACGAAGAAGACAATGACAAAAATGTGCCACAGGACAACAAGGAAGCTGATAAGGGTGAAGGTGACGGGGAGTAAGAGCTCACATTTAGAGAAACTGATCAGTTGGTGAGTTAGATTTAAAATAACTTTTTAAAAACCCATCATCTTATGTTGGTTTATTTTGTAGTTTTGTTTTAAAGAAGGTTCAAAGTAAAGATGAGTCGTTTTTTTCTTTCACGACTGGTAACATGACTTGACAAAATGAGGTTGGCAAGAGTCAAATAGTATCCTAAGATAATTTAATGTCTTTTTTTTATATTCATAAAGATATCTATGATACATTGGTACCAATTTTATTGAGATGTCCATTTTAAATACAAGTTATTTTGAATTCATTGTACATGTCACCGTTCTGCAGCATAACTGCCATCAGCTGACAGTTTTTTTTAAATGCTGAATTTGATTTTTTATTTCAGTGTCATTTTTTTGACATTTTTACTCCAAAGGAAAATAGTTTTGTTCAGGTTAACTGATGTGTCACCTGTTTTGTAACTGTTATTTCCTAAAGCAGTCCCTGAATTAAAGATACCTGTGTGTTTGACAGTTTTTGCCAAATATCCTTTACTTTTATAAAATGTGCTCCTTCCCACCTGCAGGGTGTCAGTGGACTTTAATTTCACGTCATGTAGTGAAACGTCCTGTTTTATTCCCACCACCATTATCATTGAATTGATTGTTCTTCTCTGCACCACAAGATGGCGTTAATCCCTCATTTTTTAGAGACATGGGCATCTGTGTGACAGGTGCACTCCTCATGAATGAATCGTTTCTCAAAATCTTTGTGACAATAAACAAATTTTCTTTGCTACATCCCCTTCTGATATAAACAGCTGCTTTAAATTCTCTAAATATCTTGCGTCTGTTTGTGATTCTAAACAGGCTTTCATATCAGTTTAAAAAGAGACACTTCATAATTTAATAGATATTGTATCAGAATTGATTTGTATTTGGCAGCAGAAAAGTGATTATCTGTGTAGCCACTAAGTTAAAACTTTGACCGGATGGTGGTAGTAGATGTAAAGCCAGAGGATCACCAAAGAACACGCATGTTTGTACCCAATTTCATGGCAATCCATCCAGTACTTTTTTCACTCCGAAACACAAACGTTAACCTCATGGTGGCATTACAGGAAAAAACGGGATCACAAAAGAATGTTAAATTTCACGTCAATCCATCCAGTAGTTGTTGAAATATTCCAGTCTGGGTCAAACTGTTGGACCAACCAGGCCACATTGCAATCCCTAAAGCAACATGACCAAATATGCTTGCACAGGTCTTCCATCTGTGACTCATGCAAGAGTTTTATATCTATTCTGTTTTTACACAGATTTAAGACAGAATATGCACATACTTCTGTAGAAATATCCTGGGTCTCTCCTCTGTGTCCACCGAGCCTTTCTGCAAAGGTCATGAATAGTTTTATGGTTTGCCTTTTGAAGATATTACCAGGAGAACTTAGCTTTGTTCATAGATTTGAGGATAGACGCATCAAAACGGAATATCTCAAATTTGGAGAAACCTGAAAATGTTTTCTAAAGCAAACCTATTGCAGTCTAACCACAGTATTGGCATTCAGTGGAGGCATTAATTATAGTGAGGAGTTACCATTGTTCTTTACCTCTGTCACGTACACATAATACACACATGCATTAACAGAATTGTGAATTTCTCTCTGCTCATTACACTTGGGCTGAACTGTTGCTGTGACCCGCCAGTCGTTATCTCCACAATATTCAGCTAAAACTCACAAATTGCATTGCCACTGGCTCTCAGGTGCCCCAATCAGTGTGACCTGCTGACAAGCTTATAACTCCAGCACGAGGGGAAAGGACTGGATGTTTTCAGCCTGCCAGTGTGTTGTACAATACCAATTAGACTGTGACTAGCATCTTAATGATATCTCAGCTGTCAGGTGAAATCATTATGTCTTAATAGAGAACATAATAAAAAAGGATTTCCTACAGATGCAAAGGCAATTTTTATGATTGCTTAATGTGTTTTTGAAACATGTATAACATTTAATGTAATTTATAAAAAGTATTTTGTAGAAGCTGACAGTTTCAGTAACAGCATATATTTACAGTACTAACTGCTTGGTGTTGTCTACATAAGAAAATAGCCTCTGATGTTTTAATTGTCCCCATGGTCGTGTCTAATTAAACCTCAGTGGGAACTAAAGCCCATTGCTTTCCAGCCAAATAGGCATACTAACACGTACGCACGGTTCTGCCACCCAGGATTGTACGCTTATTCAGGTTTAAATGTCACCGGCCTGTGAAACAATTGCATCTACAGGCGCATGTGCACAGAATCCCCGGGGTCAGGATTAGCATCCATTGGTGTGGCTCCATATCTGACCTTTATGAGTGGCTAAGTAGTGCTCTCCAGGGTCTCATTTGTCTCACTTTACCCGAACAGTGGCCTCAACCCCCTCACAACTGTAGCCTTCTCTCTCACAGTGCAGAATGAAAATGTCGAGGCTCAAATTGTGGGGCTTCTGAGTTTTTCAAGGACTGCAGGTCTACTTTCACTTACTTACATGCGGTTAAAATAACCATTAAAGCCCTCCAAAATTTGAATTGTCATTGTCCCTAAGCCCAGCACATTACCTCCGCAGCGCTCTCCTGCACCTCTGTCCTCTCTGCCTGCATCTGCCCAATTTACCCTCTCCTGTATGTGGTGGGACCTGCTACCGCTGTAATCCAGTGACAGTTCCTGTAAATCATCCTAGCAACCTAGTCATCTATGAAGGGGGATGTGCCAATGGTCAACCTGAGATTCTTTTGATTGGCGATTCTATGTCAAAACCTGTTTTTCTCTCTCTATTTTATATGCGCCCAATCTATTTTGAATGTATTGCCCTAAAGATAAATATTGTTTTTAATATAATTGGGATTTATAGACCTCCATCAGCCAATGCTGTGTCTATTGGAGTGACAGTATCATTGCAAGCAGTGTTTTCAATCATTGTCATATTTCATGTATTAGGCACACACACTTGAAGGGAACTTCATCACAAATTATAGTTAAGAAAAATGTAAGAAATTTTAATAAACACGCTTTTTCTAAACTGTCTGTATGATAGCGACGTTCATCTGACATCTGAAATTCCTAAAGTTAATTTAGCTTTATATAATTTTTACAAATACGTTCCTCTCTGTTAAAAATAAGCGTGCACCTTTTAAAAAGATTAGAGTGTAAAATAGATCTCGTCCTTGGTTCTCCCTGGAACTCAACTTTATTGATGGCAAAAATAATAAGTTTGGTTTCTCGCTAGTCGCACAAGTCCCTTGTGAGAAAGGCTAAATCTGATTAGTATTTGAATTTGGTCTCCAGCTCTTATTCAAACCCTGCTACATTTTGGAAAGTGGTAAAATCCAATTTAAAAAAAAACATTTAGTAACCCTTGGACAATTTGCATCTGCTAGTGCTGTGACAGTTCAAAACTTCACACTGCGCTTCCTCGGGCCCTGAGCAATACACCTGCCATGACATAGTTGGGTCCCCTAGCAGAGAACAAAGAGTCTCCGTGTTATGTAGGTGCAAAAGCTCACATGAATAATTAATGGTCTCAATGGTGTCACTCCGCACTTCACGGAAAAAAATGAATGCAGGACTTTTACTTTTACTGTGCTGTATTAATAGTTTTACCCTTAATAATTAATAGTTTTACTTCAGAATTTTTTTTTAAGTACTCCTTCTACCACTGCCAATACCAACATACTCACAAAATATAACAATATAAATATGATGCATTATTGTTCATTTATATTTTTCAAACTACCCAGCATTATATTACAATTATAAGCTCCACCATGAACAGACGTTAAGTAAACTTAAGTACATTGTGCTTATTATGACTCTCTTTCATTCTTCACGTAAGGTAAAAATTTGAATGCAGGACATACATAAAAACATTCATACACACATACATACGCACATACACATACATACATACATACATACATACATACACATACATATACATACATACATACATACATACATACACATACATACATACATACATACACATACATACATACATACATATATATACAAACATACAGACAGACAGACAGACAGGGATTTCTTGCTTTATAGTTAAATTATCATTAACCACTTAACTTCTGTTTCTACCTGTTTTAATTCATTTGTTTTTATATCTTGTATCTTTATTATTTGTACAAATGTACTTGTTTTAATTGATTTGTTCTTTGAAAAAATATATTTTCTAAGTAGTAGCAGACCTACATTTTTCTTCTTTCCTGTCCCATTAATCGTTTTGCGGATTTATCTTGCGACACCCTGGAGGGGTCCTAACCCCTAGGTTGGAAACCACTGTTCAAGAACAATAAGATTCATATTTGCATAAAAGGGATTTTGGTGTATTCATATTTCCACTTTCAGTAGTATGTAGTTGCAAGCGCACATTACCTTACAGATGCCTTTCCTTACCTTAGAAGAATCACTTCAGCACTAGCCTCATGAAGGCCTTCGTCATGGAAGACATTTTGAAATCTCACAGTAGGTAAAGCACAGGTGTAAGGAATGGAATTAAAGATATGACTGAATTAAATTTAGCTGCTCCAGTTTCAGGGTCCTGCTGTCATGATTTACTGGGACACTTAAATAGAACAGAGCCAGTGTTAATGGTAATAGTAACGTGCTTTTCCTACAATGACAAGTCATGATGCCTGCTGTGAAATTTGAATTACCATTCGGTTTCATGTTATACATTTCGTATGAATCCCTGAACAAAAGAAAAAAAAGTGATACTCGTGCTTCCTTAGTCCAAATATAACACAGTAACATTTGCCACATGCGGATTGTCAGACCTCTTAAAGCTGAGATACTTGTGTATCTGCATTTTTTATTGTGATTTACATTAGGCTGCTTTACTTTCTGGTGCGCCAGTCACAAACACTGCTAATGTATGCAATATGCCGAAGGGTAGAGTCTCAAAACTCATGAACACGAACACCAAACACGTGCTGCATTCACTTGTGGCAACTCGCAAAGTTGTCCAGCATTCACTGATAGACACTGACTGTGGTATTTGTCTGATAACAAATTATGGACTCAAAAATGACCACTGAGTTGAACCCAGACGTCTGACAGCTGCAACAAAAAGCGATTATGAGCTTTGCCAAACTGGTATTTACTGCAGAGCTATTGTATAGTGAGGCTTTGCTGTTATTTTGTCCATCCCAAGGTGTCAGTTTGTAGCTTCCCAGATGCTTTCTCTTTTGTCACACGTATGCATAGTCAAAAGATGCACACACCAATGATTTCTTTATTTATTTATATCTATTGTTACAGTGATGGGAATATGGTTTGGAGGACATCCATTTTGTCTGAGAGACTCTATGTGTGCGTATGTGTGTGTGTGTGTGTGTGTGGCAGCTATGTGAAAGGGGTTCAGTAATGAGAAATGCTTATCAACCGTCTACAGCCTGTCAGCTTGGTGCTATTAGCTGTTACCCCAACAATCCTACAGGTAGGCCAAGAGTGCTCGTATTGATTCCAAACATTCGTATTTGTCCCCGCAGAAAGGGAGCAATCAGCAGACGGATTTAGTTGATTGGGATTATGGGAAGTAATTTGTGGAGGAAATAAGTGGGGTATTTTTAAGGGGTCTATTAATGTTGTGAAATGAGTTTTCTTAATACCTGGGATGAAGTTGCTGTTTGAATGTAAATCACTGTTTATGTGATTGGAACGTGGACGGGAGGAAGAAGGCTTGGCTTTAGGAAAGCTGAGAAATATTATGAGAGAAGGAATCACAAGATGGAGAGAGGAGAAAAAATCAGCAAACAAGAAATTCAGGAGCAGTTATTCCCTTCCACACACGCTCACATATACTCACGCATTCTCCTGAGTGGTATAATCCTTACTGAGGGTGCTTTCCATATCACTGGGTGGCTTTTGCTGCAGAGAGACGCATTTTAGCACAATGCTAACAAGAACCTTGACAATTAGTTAGACAGGAGAGAGGAGCTGGGGGCAGAGAGGCAGCAGGGCAGCGTGCGGAGTGAAGATGTGAATAAAAACCTGGGGGACATGGTGGAGAGCAGGTGTACGACAGAGAATTAGGGCCAGGCATGAGGGGAAAAAATCCCGGGAGGAATCAGAGGAGGAAGATTTTTTATTATTATTATTTTGGATACAGCCTCAGATAAGAACACAGGGTGGTCAGTCACTCTCCTAACT
Organism: Lateolabrax maculatus; assembly: GCA_031216445.1. Classification (NCBI taxonomy): domain Eukaryota; kingdom Metazoa; phylum Chordata; class Actinopteri; order Acropomatiformes; family Lateolabracidae; genus Lateolabrax; species Lateolabrax maculatus. Next base: position 6,271,062 of record CM062204.1, on the reverse strand, counting down.
GGATTTGATGGACCAGAGGAGTTTACTTTATTCTCGACATTTCGACTTAATTTTCAAAATGCAAAATAAATAAAAAATCTTCCTCCTCATATTTTTTCCCCCTTATGCCTGGCCCTAATACTCTTCTGTACAGGTGGAACTGGGACGTCAGCTGTGTGACTCTAAACATCTTTAATTACTTTTCTTTTTTTCCCTTCATAATCTGTGCTAAGAAGAACTGGATCAAAGCCCTTTTTCACTGATGGGACTTGAATTGCCCTTAGTCTATCACAAATGTATGAATACACAGAAAGAACTTAAATGAAAATTCAAAAATGAATGCCATCAAGACTTTTAAGATGTAATTAAAGTCAATATAGTTGATATAGCAACATACACTCAGAGGCCACTTTATCAGCTCCAATAGAAAAGCCCTTTATAATGCTCAATTTTTGGTGACATTGTCAGAAATATGAAAATTAAATTATATGTTTAATATTATTGACGTTGTAGTTAAAGATTGTGTGCAACTGGACTGTATTATATTGAGAGATGTTCCTATTTCCATACATTAAGTGAATATAAGAATATCAAAAATACATCTCAATACAATGAAAACTAACTACAGCTATGACCTCTATGCAAAAACATATAATTTAATTTACACATTTACACATTTTTGTGTTTCCAAAAACTGAAAATTTCAAACATCAGAATGTATGGCAGGGCTGTTGTATTAGCCTGCATTCAACAGTACGATGTGTCTATAAAAACTTGCAACAACATTTCAGTTAGAGAGCTCGTGTGTTTTACACATTTTATCACAGAACAAAGACATTTTGCCAAGACCTCAGTCAAGTCAAGTCAAATGTTATCAGCACTCGCCTTAGCTGAATCTAAATTAACTTTTTTGCAAAGCTCACTTTGTAATTGAAAAATATCAAATTAACTGACATCTTGATAATTCCCATTTTTATTCCACATAGCTAAATGTAGATAATGTAACCAGACGGGTTTCTGGCCTCTTCAAACTGTAGAAAATGACAGATTCTTGTGATTTTTAAGCTAACATGAAGGTAGGTGACTGTCCTGATGGCCCTGATACTGAATTAACTAACATATGTCAGCTAATATTCTTTAATTTTATTAAAGTAATATATCAATAAGAGACTGAAAATGATATTTGTCAATCAGCTGTGTCACTCTGTGTTGTTGTGTTAACTTTGTAGAGTTTATAACTGTTTCATGGCGCTGACATGACAGACTGTGACTTATGTGCCTGAATTGTAGCAACAAAAGTAACTTAACCAACTCGCAACTCTGCACAACCCTGATAATATCTGTATATATGAGTTTTCTAAAAACTGCGTAACTTCAAATGTAAATGGACAAAATATGCATATTTAACTAAAACTGTAATTAAAAACAGAATTGTGAACCTGCCAGAGATGCAGCTCTTTTCTTGTTTTTCTGCCATTCTTAGTCTCCACACCTTCACTCCTCTCTCTACACCCTGCATGTTGCATCCATTTGCTCTAGCTAAATGCAGGAAAATGGTTTTGTAGCGTGCATTAATAAATGATGCAATGTGCCACGGTGTTGTTCAAATAAACTGATTTGTTTGGTAACAATAAAACGTACAGTCACAGCTGTGGATGCTGTACGGGTATACTGAGGTTGACACAATGTCTACCTATTAGCAACATGTGTGCGTTAAACAAGTTACACATTCTTATTGTACCACAATACTAAAATGTCTTTTCTCTTTTTGCCTGTGTAAAATCAGCTGATGAAAGTTTGTAAAAGCTACGGTTAACTTTGAAGACAGCTTGTTATAAAGTTAACTTAGTTTATCATTTTAACTCCATTCTCATTACCGGCCACACTTGACAATGCACCAGTTTGCATATATATGATGTCGCAGACAGTTTTCAGGCAAAGTATTTTCAGTATTTTCAAATATAAAAATACAGAAAACTAAAATATTTTGAGAGAAAATACAATACCATTTCTATCAAGTCCATCAAATACGAATTAATTTTAAGTACAAAATAGTATTTTGTATCAAAATAGATTTTAATGTTTTTTTTGCCCATCTCTGGGTCCATCAAATACAAATGAAATATTACTAAGTAATTACAAAAAAGCATTTTTTATTTCAAATGCCTATTTTCAATATTGAATAACATACGTAATGAACAGCAGTGGCCAATGTGGTAATTACATGTTTATGTGGTTGTGATGAAGAAACATCTAAACTCATTTGGCCAAAAGATAACCAGCCTAGCTTAGCAGAGTGAAAGTAACTGCCATCCAAACTTTTGGTTGTGTTGTGGTGTGCTTCAGTTAGGGTAAAAAAATTAAAATGCATAAAATAATGAAAGAGCTGATTGGCTTTATTCTGTTTGCTGGTACGTGAATGTTGGTCAAATACTACTCATTCTGTTAATCATGTGTGTTTTTTGGGGGGGAAGAGCTCATTGGATTGGATAACAGCTGCCGCAGAGGATTGAGAGTGTGACAGTGAAACATGTATATGTGATTTTCAGGCAGATGACAGACAGACAGAAGGGCTCCTCAAGAGGACATACAACTTTAACAGGATTGGAAATGGTGCCGACCAGCTGTAAGAGGTAAGAGAGAAAGAGCAGGGGATGAGAGTCAAAGTGGGAGGAAGGAGGGGCGGGCGACGCAAGGAGGAGTGGTGCCAGATCAGTTTGAGAAGGAATTAACTGTCATTTAGCTACAAAGTTGACTAAAGGACACATTTGTGTTCGCTGCAACAGCTTGGCGAGATGGATAAGGAGGATGAAAAATTGGTGGAGAAAAGGAACAAGCTCTGGGACTGAATGAAGCCGTTAAACACATCATCAAACGCTGCAAGCACAGCAGGGGGCCTCGGGATACACCCGTCTGAGAGTTGGGTGGTGTGGGTGTGTGCATGTGTGTGTATAGTTTTGTATTGGCCTAATAAACCATCCATCTGCAGGGAGAGGAGAACAGTGGATGCGGGGAGCGGGGGGGGGGTTACAGCACTCTTTATGCTCCATATTTACGCTCCTTTCAAATGCACAGACCGACAGATACACAGTCCTGCCCAGAGGTTCTTTGATGCTTGTCGATACCGCTGCGTGATGATGTCATACGGCAGAGAGCAAGGGAGGGAGGCATGATCAAAGGAGAGAGGGAGGGATGAAGACGCAGGAGAGGATATCCAAGACAACAACGGGACAAAGATGGCGACTGCTTCTGCTTTGGGACGTCCACTGGCGTCCAGACCTCCGAATCACCAGGAGGGACCCTGGTCGTGCAGCAAGTGCGTTCACTCCCCTTATTCTAACAGGATGACCACCAGCATGACATACTGGAACCACCAAGCCAACCTCAGCCACCACTGCCGCCGGGCTAGCACGGTAAGCTCTCCGTCTACCTTAGCCTTTCCTCCGCTGCCGTTAAACCGTCAAACCCTCAACGCCCCGATGTCTGGTTACCATCACTCCATCCCAAGTATTTATCATGAGTTGCCATTCTTTCTAATAACACATTTTCTACCCATTTTCTTTCTTTTTCTCAGCCCTTTCATCATGGTCTTTTGGCTGTTAATATAGGCCTCTCTTTGCCATCAAAGGCAGCACATCAATTGCCTTGACTCCCAAGTGTATGTGTGAGGGTGAAAGAGAGAAAGGGAGAGAGGAGAAAAAAGAAGAACACCATGTATCAAAGATCAAGGCACGCTTTCATGCCTGATTTTGGCCCTGGTTGGGTTTTGCCTTCCATCATCTTTCCATCCTCCTTTTTCACCCTATTCTAGGGCTGCAGACGCTCTCCGCAAAAAACCATCGACGTTTTCTCCCAGCCCTCAGTGGTCCGAATTCCACGTTCGCTGAAAAATGAAATCAGGCGCTTTTGTGGGGAAATGGAAGCAAAGACATTTTTTCTGGTTTTCTTTGAGAATATTCTGTAGCTTGCAGGCTTCTGGGCCAGAGCTCTGCCCCAATGATGACAATACGTGAAACAATATTTGAATAAGCAGCAGGAGGGCAGCCAGCTAATCCACTGTGGCTAATCCAGTATTGGTGCAGGCCATATTGGTAGCTGGAGTATTCAGCCCCATCACAATACACATCAGCAGGACGCCATGGCAGATATACTGACACTCTTACTACAGGCATGGCTGGGAAAGGCCAGCAGATGGATGGATAGGTGGGTGGACGGATGGGCGGATGGATGATATAGAGATACACGAATGGACAGCACTTGCATGGATAGTTATACTGTGTTTTCTTTATATCAAATATTGTATAGTCCTCTTGTGTAACTTAATTAAAAATCTGAAGGAATTGAATAGAGGTGATGTACATAAGCGTCAACTCTTCAACGCTCTGTGACATTGTCTAAATTTATAGCAAACAGGAAGACAAACAGACTTGAAATATCAATATCTCCCAACTCATTTTATGTCAAACATAATAATTAAAGGGTTTCACTGTACAAGATTCTCCTTATCCTTTGTTTGCAATCTTTCATTGCAGCCAAACAAAATACTTGTCTCCAATTAATTTTCTTAAAGACCAGAGGTCTGTTCCTCTTTCAAGAGGTATATAATGAAGATTTCACTCTCTGTGAGCATCTAAATGGGTCTTTGTGCTGGGAGGCCCCCAAGAGATAAGCCTGTTTCTGACAGGCCTCCGTACAGACGCCCAAATCTGCTGTGGCAGCTGGAACAAAGGGAACCCTGAGCTGGACCAGCACACTGACAAAAAGCTCCATCTCAGTAGTCTAAGGAGGCTGCCTCAATTTAAGAATTAATAATCCACTTTTATCTTCACTGGAAAAGGCTGTTTTCATCACATACTTGACAATACTTAGAGAGTAATTCATCGGGCTCTTTGTCTGTTTATTGAGACTGTGCAAATAGCTCAAAATAGCTAGCAAGTGTTATCTGTTGAGGGATGTAGATCGTTCGTGTATCACTGACATCGTAATCAGTAGCGGTTGGATTGTAGCAAGTGCTGCATAACCTAATCATCATAATCTTCTGCTACACAGATTTATGAGTCAAAGCAGTGAAAAGAAATAATAACAATGGGTGATACGGATAACATTTTATTCCACAGTATAAGTGAAGATATATATATATATATTTATTTGTTGTGATATAAAACATTCTCTGGAAATTCTGGTGAAACTGTTTATAGATAAAATGCCCAGACAGGATGTGCGTGTTTGGTTAATCTAGTAAAAAAAAATACTTGAATAATCAAGTTAACTCATTACATACATTGATGCCAAAAAATATTAAAAAAGCAGCCCTGTTCAATGATTTGCAACATTTTCCCCGATCGGCTATTTTCATAAAAGACATTTTGCAGGAATAGCACAGGTGTAAATAGTCAAATTGATGAAGGCCGAATTCCTTTTTTCACAAGTCAAAATGTCTGCTGTGAGAAAGGCCTGTGGCCAAACAACCGGAGATAATAAAAGGGGAGGCACCGCGGTATAAACAGTGAGATGAACAAATGTTCAGTATATTGTCTCATGGTGAATATATATTGTCGAATTTCCCAACACTAAAATAAACAAATATTTGATCCCTAAAACTTCCCAAAAAAAAAAACAAAAAAAAACTTGTTCTTACCATGAGTTTACCAGGCAGCCAGTGGAAATCACTACGCCTGGCCAAGAAATAGTCCGTCATATAATCGCCCATAAAACCACAACGTGTCGTTTTCACTTCAGTTTTTGTACAAATTAAATGAGATATTACGTTTTAATTAGTGAGCTTAAGGTGCAAGTAGCTAAACTAAGCTTATGGTGGTATGAGCGGTATCGACTTTCTCTTTTAACTCTTGGCGAGGAAGCAAATACGCAAATTCTTTTAACGTATCGTTTTAATGGGTAGATACATAGACAGATAGATGTATACATAGATAGAGAGAGGAAGAGGAAGAGGGTGCATGCGGCCAGGTGTATTAGTGCCCCCCCCCCGTGTGATGACCTTTCTTCAGCTAAGAGCACAGACCTCAACAATACTCACACACACGGACACACACACACACATACATAGTCGAGATTCATTATAGATTCATAAGTACCAACATGCCCCCAACCCCTCCTCACCAAGACATCATAAAGGTCAAGTTCATCTTCCTCAGTATTCTCTCTTTGTCTCCCTTACCTCTCTCCTCATTGTCTCTGGGGGCACTGCAGCAGCCATAACAACACCAGCCTGTTGCGGCAGGAACCTGTGTATGCATGTGCGTGTGTGTGTGTGTGTGTGTGTGTGTGTTGACTGCTGAGGGCATAAGCCAAAGTGATGTGAATACATTTCCATAATGAAGCGTGTTTGGCTTGGCTGTAAAATCTGCCAATCAAACACGCCGCTAAACATTTCAGCAACATTTTGGACTGTTTTGCAACCCTGTCTGTCTTCATTACTGCCCGCTGAAAGGCTTCTCTGCATCTCTTACTGAACGATGTCACACTGATTGTCTCTTCAATGACACTTAAATGGTTTTAGAGACTAAGGCTAAAATGAGGCTGAATATAGTTTTGGCCAAATCCAATTCACTGAAATTCTCAATATCTCTATGCAAAACATCAATATGTGACAATATTTTGGCACGACTACTTGTGCTCTCAGAAGATATTTACATAAAAGAAAATTCTGATGCAGCATTATATAATAAAATATAACAATTTATAATGTGGATAAGACCAAGCAAATAGGGGTATTTGTTGTTCAAGTTCAACTGTCAAATTAGTCAAGAAATATGCATGCTTTAGCCTACATGAGTCACAAATTTAAACTATAAAAAAAAAACATGTTATTAATAGACCAACATTGAATATTATCTATCTATTCTTGTTTCACCTTATTAATATCGTATTTATGTTGTTCTTTTTTAACTGTACATATGAACTTCTCTGAGGCTGATTTATAATGTTACGGAAATGTTTCCTAAAATCCGATGCACATGAGAGCTACAACACGGATGTGAAAAGATGTCTGGCGCTCAGTCTGAATTTTGTATTTCCCAGCTTCAGATTACCATGGACGGGCTGTCCGTCCAGGAGTGGACAGAGATGAAGACAGGTGTCTGGACCTCACCTGAGCCGCCTGACCCTGCCTTCTCCACACGGGACAGCCAGCCTGAACCGCTCACAGGGGGCATGGTAAACAGCTGCGTTCACTTGTTCACGGGGATTTTACTGGGATACTTTTGCATTTTCTGACTGACATTCAAATCAAAAACCATTTGGATGCAACATTCACAGTCAACAGGTCCAGTCACTAATGAACTGTCAGTGCTTAAACTCCACAATGATGTCATTAATTCAAGTCTAGTGCTCTGATTTCCACAGTCCACAGTCACTGGGACGTGTGTAATAAATGTGTGTTAAATCAGTGTTTTATTAGTTATTACATTATTTAAGACAAACAGCCCCGTGGATTTCTTTAAGCACTGTTATTAGCTGAGGTTCGAAGTTCATTCTTGACCTTGGAAATAGAAAATCTCCCCACAAGGTCTGTTTGGTAGCTGTTCTGGTGTCCATCTGCTGCATATGACCACAAGCTCCCCAGCAGCTACTAAATGGACCTTTCAGTGAGATTTCTTTTTTTTTCAATTATTTCTGGTTTTTAATTTTTTATTTCAACATTTCCTATAGGTCTGCTTTTATTGTTTGATTTTTTTTTTTATCGAATTTATCACATGTGGAAGAGACCATTTCTCGTGATAAAGTCACATGTGATTTAAAAAAAAAAAACAAACATCAGCTGCACAGCTTATTTATTTATGTGTGTCTTTTTCTGACACTTCACGTGTGAAAATATGAATTTGTGTTTTTCTTTGGCAGTTTGAGTGTTGAATCTATTGGTAATACTGAGAGGAAATGAATGACTGATAACTGTGGTCTAATCTCTCTCTCTCTCTCTTTTTCTCCCCCCCTCTCTCTCTCTCACACACACACACACACACACACACAGCGGTGGCAGCTCGGTGCTCCTGACTGACTGACAGCCCGGAGGAGGCGACTGACAAGCGGGATGCTCAGGTGTCGGCGGCGGCGTGCTCTCCGTGTCCTGTCCGTCACTGCTGCTGCTGTTAACCGGACACCCGTGCAGAGGTAAGACCGCCGCGCGGTTTTTTCTCGCAGTTTTCTCACTGACATGTGGGTTTGCCTCGGATTAGTCTCGCAGTCAGACCGGCTGATCGCCTGGAGCAAAGTGAGCTGTACCTGCTCCTGTGTCTGCGTCTTTTGTTTTTTCTCAGTCTCAGGGCATCCCATTCATCTTCGTGGCAATGTGTTGTGCAAACAACTTGTCATAAATCATGTAACAACTACTAATTAGAGTCTATGTAAAGGCAGGCGTTTGTACTGCAATTTATTTAATGTTGTGGAATTGTGTAATGACTGGTTTCCGTCGGCGGGGGCGCTGTTGGGCGTAATTTCGCAAACCTGACATAGAACTGCGACAGATAGAAGCGTTCTGATCTATAAACTACTACTTGACAGCAACTTATTTAATGCAGAGCCAGTAGTGGAGAGAGTAACTAAGTGCTTTTGCACAGCTACTGCCCTTAAGTACAAATTCAGAAGTTCTTATTTTAATATTTTAATTTCATGCTACGTTTCTTCTGCTCCACTAGAATCAAATTGTACTTTTTACTCCACCTCATTTATCTGACATCTTAAGATACTTTGCAGATTTTGCAAACAAAACATATGATTAGTTTTTTAAAATACCACCAAATTATACTGTATAAATAGTCCAAATTAGCACCTGGAACAATTACGAAAAAGTACTTATTTCATGTTAATGCATTAGTAATAATTCCTATATGTATATATTTATAAATTAAATGCTGACGGGGGCCATTCTGCCAAATGGATACTTTTACGTTTGACGTAGGGATACATGTAGCTGATAATACTTCTGTACTCAAGTAAAATTTTAAATGCAGGGCTTTTACTTGTAATTAAGTATTTCTACGTTGTGGTATTGCTACTTTTACCTAAGTAAATGATCAAAATACTAAAATCGTTAGAGATAATTCCTTGAATATTGCAATCTTCGGTAACGTCAACTAAGTACTGTATGTCTGTACTGTAAGTACTGGTACGTTACTTCAGTATTTGACTTTTTTTTTCTACCTCACTATGTTTCAGAGGAAACTACTTTCCGCATTTATTTTACAACTATAGTTACCGGTTACCTCCCAGAATAAGACTTTAAAAACCTATAATGAGCATCTAAAGTACAGTGCTTGGTTATACAGTAAATAAAACCACACAGCAGTAAATAAAATAGGTGAAATCAGCTCCTCTGCAACCAGCTACCACATTCAAATACTGCTTACATGTTAATAACAACCTAACAATGTAACATATAATAATATAACACTGACAAACAAACACTTTCCTGCAAAGTGAGCACTTCCCCGATTACAGCAGCGTTATTCCCTACTTTTGCTTCAGTCAAATTTAAATCCAGCACTACTTGTGTTTAACTAATTTAACTTGAAGTGAAGCGTCTGATCGCGTGCGTCGCTTCTATGCGTCTCGCGTCTATAACCGTCCTTACACTCCGCGCGGCGGCGGCGTGCGCGCACGTCCTCTCTCGCGCTGTATTATTGCCCACAAACCAGCCACCATGGGCAGCTAGCGGGGGCCGAGGCGACGGGCTGTTTTCGTTCATATCTAACGCCACGAAGCTATCCATATGCTGCGTTTCGGAGCACACAGTTCGCGCCAGTATCCCCAATGCAGCGGATTACGGGGACCGGGGCTTTTGAGACGGTAGGACGGAAAACACGGGACGTTAACGTCCTCCGGCTAACAGGCTAACGCACCGAGCTATCTGGCGCTGCGGCGGCCACCGGAGAGAAAAACGTGCCTCGCTTTCTCGCCTTGTTTCATCTCAGATCGGACCGATTTTGCGTGTGGTTTTTTTGGCGTTAATCGCGGAGGGAAAGTTTGGCGTCGCTTCCGTGCGAGTTCGCAACGGCGCGAATAAATTTAAGGGAGTTACGCTCGTGTGTTTTGAGCGTTTTTTTTTTTTTTTTTTTTTTGCACGCAGGCCCCGTCTTGTGTGGTTGTAGAGTTTGTTTCGGTACCCATCCCCCCACCGTCTTTGCAAGGCCAAGATGAATGAGATTCTCACTTCAAAGGGGCTGGCACCGGCGGCGGCACCGCCGGCCGGCCGGCCGCCTCGGCCCGCGGACTTTAGTCGGTGTTTGCTGCACGAAGTGGGAGCTTTGTTTTGACAACTGTTAGCGCTAGCCCCCGGAGCTAATCCAGCGGGTTTAAACTGACGATAAAAAACTCAGCCGGTGAACTTCAGAGGGGGAAATGTGCAGCACGCAGCGTTAAAGTGGCGTTGGCCAGGCTGGAGTTTGAGTTGCGAGTAGCTGGCGAGCTTAATAACAGTATAATAGTAACAGTAACTAGTCCTCGGGTGTGTTTGTTGGCCAAGTTAGTATTCTAGCAACGTTTTTAGTTTTGGTGTCTCAACCACATATGTCCTGCTCACCTCATTGTATCTGTTCTGCTCAGCATTTCGTTTTTGTGAGATATACACACGCACATACACATATAGTAGTGGTCTGACACAGTGAAGGGGTTGAGAGACGAGTGAGTCATCTCTATCATCTTAGTAATGATGTTTTTGTCCTGCGTGTCCACTCCCACTGCTCACAGCTAACCACTTCTCTTGTCTCCAACACAGGGTGAATTGTTTGCCAGCAAAATCACTGCCAGAGGGGAAGATCTGACCTCTGCCTTGTGCAATCAGAGACATGAGTGTTGTCAGAGAATTACACGGGATCGGGTACAGGGGCGGCGGTGGTGGGGTTGTGGCCTCGTTGAGCGGCCCTACCCACTTTACCGAGGATGCTCCGCGACCCCCAGTTCCTGGCGAGGAGGGATCTGATGTGGACCCCCCAGTCCAGTCGGCCAACGCCCGTCCAAACACCCTTTCCCAAACCCTCGGCTATCCCCCGTTGTCCTCATCATCTAAAATGGGGGATCCATCAAGTTACACACCCTCCTCATCGTCTGCGACCCCGCGTCGCCCTGATCTGGACTTGGGATATGAACCTGAGGGCTCGGCTTCACCGACTCCACCTTACCTGAAGTGGGCAGAGTCCCTTCACTCTCTCCTAGACGACCAGGAAGGCATCCAGCTGTTCCGAAACTTCCTGTGCCAGGAAGGGTGTGCGGACCTTCTCGACTTCTGGTTCGCTTGCTCGGGCTTCAGGAAGACCAGCCAGGAGAAGAGGGCAAAGCTGGCCAAGGCCATCTACAGGAAGTACATAGTAGACGGAAGTGGGATTGTCTCCAGACAGATCAAAGCAGCCACCAAGAGCTTCATTAGAGACTGTGTGGGAAGGCCGCATCCAGACCCTGCCATGTTTGAACAGGTAATTAAAACACTTACGTTTGTAACTAATGTAACTAATAAAAGCAGTGGATGTCCTATAACGCAGGCCAGTGGAAGATATTACAGATTTCTCACAGGCTGAATTTTGTCTGTCTCAGTTCTTTGAAATGTTCAGTTTGGGGGGGGAAATGGGGGTTTAAATTTGAGGCTGTTTAGGCATCAATGTGTCAGCATTGCTGTGCAGGCTGGCACGATACAGCAAGTGAAACTAAATTGTGTCTGATGGCAAGATAATGTATGACCTCCAAAACGTACCACAATCAGCTTTGATGGCAGCGCTGACTGCAGACTGGTGCCGAGAACGTTATCTTTTTTTCTTTCTTTCTTTCTTTCCTCTCACAACTTTAATCACACAGTACACAGTTGGGAGCCAAGTGTTTTTTGGCCTATGTCATAAAGCCATCGTAGTTCAGTTGTTTGTCAATGTTTAGTTTAGTTGAGGAACTTGACGGCCACGTCTGCCTCCATCGCAACTGCTGTTTTTATGCTCTCATAAGTAAGCCACAACAAAGGACCAAATTAAATAGTTTCAGGTTAGTTTTTCGCTCACTTGCCCACGTGTGCCCTCTCTCGCCCTTGATCTTCTACATTGTTTCCGTCTTCATCGCTCTGTGTTGATAGGATGCCGGTCTGCTGAATGTGTGTTCAGACCATGTACATGTGAGACTGCTATCACAGGTCTCGTTAACAGACGCTGGAGTCTCCAACTCTTGTTCCTTACACATCACAGCTAAAAACAAAACACAGAATGAGATTACATAATTGCCATATTGAGCCAAATGAGGCTAGTTTCTGTTTTAATTTTTTTTCTGCTGCCAACCTTTTCCCTTGCCTGCCAAGTACTGTCTGACTTGGTTAGGAGGACTGTCATGAAACCACATCAAGTGATGCACATTGATCTACTGACACTGAACTTTGTGCAGGCATAACACACCTCTGTGGCAGTCTGGATGGAGTATTAGACTAGTTAGGTAGTCAGTTACATAAATAGTTATTTTGTTATTGTGTTGAGCTGGAATAGGTATTAGTTTACTATAGAACCTTATAGTGATCATAGTAACCTGTGTTCACATTTATATTAAAAAGCTAAGCAGTGTTGGAATTGTGTTAAGCCAGGTAAGAGAAAAGTTGCGAGCCAACAGCCAGGTCAAACCTTTCAGACCATTAGTCTTTGCTTCAGTCTGACAAGAGAATCATCTATGAGTAGGTGGACTTAATTAAGTTATTAGTTATTGTGTGAAACAAAGGCAGCATCTTTAGGCATCATTTAGTTTTGCACCAGCTTTGGGTCCTTATATGTGACCACTGTGTGTGTTGTTTGTTCCAGGCCCAGACAGAGATCCAGGCCATGATGGAGGAGAACACCTACCCTTTGTTTCTCAAGTCGGATCTGTACCTGGAGTACACGCGGACAGGAGGAGAGAGCCCCAAGCCTAACCCCAATGATCAGAGTCCTTCATCGGGTCCAGCCAAGCCTGGGCCTGGGTACTTACCCACACTCGCTGAGGATGAGGAGTGGAGGTGAGATACATGCCTGCCATATGGATTAATTCAACAGTAACAAAACATTCTCATAACATGTTAAATAGTGAAGGTTTCTGATGTGTGACTAACAGATCTAATTTCATCTGATTTTAGGTGTGGAGGAGGATTGAGGGATGTGGAGGAAGAGAAAGATGAGGAGGAGTGTGGAGACACATCAGCTGATAGGCTGACTCACAGCCTGCTGATGCAGACAGTACCGCAGAGATCCTCGACCAACAGGAGGAGGCAGGACAGCAGGGAGTACAGGTGTGTGTGTGTGTGTGTGTGTCTGTCAGTGGTTTTTGGATTCACAAAGAAGGCCGGGTTGTCTTACAATATCTCGCTGTGTGATATTAGCATATTTTTTTGATATCAGTAACAGACCCTTTCCAGTGTTATTCAGCCTTAATTAGAGTTAAAACTTAAGAAACCAAACTAACCAGCAACCAAACATGAGAAGTCCTGAGAGAAGCATCCTGGTTATAGAAATGTGTGTTTAATGTAATGGATAAAGCCGTGAAAATTCGTAGTTTACTCCCAGTGTAATTCTCTTCCTATCCGTGTGTTTAAATACGTGTACATGTATCAACATTTTAACGTGAGCTCAATACATTATAATCTCTCCACTCATCCTCAGACCATGGAGGGAGCCGGTAAACCCATACTACGCAAACATGGGCTATGCTCGCGCTCCAGCAACCAGTGCCAATGACAGTGAGCAGCAGAGCATGTCGAGCGACGCAGACACACTGTCACTGACCGACAGCAGTGTGTAAGTACACAAAGATGAACACAGAATTCCTGCATTTATTTAATTCGATGACTGGATTTAAACATGTTTAATGACAAAACTATGTTTTGAGAATGAAACAGCTGTTAAGATCTGCGTTTGATTGCTGTTTTTCTGTGTCTTTGTGTACAGAGATGGTATTCCTCCATACAGATATCGGAAGCAGCATCGTAAAGAGATGCATGAAAGTGCCAAAGCCAATGGACGTGTGCCCCTACCTCATATACCTGTGAGTTATATAGATGCTACTCATTAAGCCTAATAACAGCATGCAGGGTAACCTTGTCACACAATTTGGAGTTACACTGATTTTAAGATACTGAGATAAACAGCAATTTTGAGTTTTCAGCTTTTTTTCTTTATTGGAATTACTATATCTGTTTTATGTCTTTCTCTTTAGTGTCCTACAGATTGTTGTGCAATGTCATGGTTATTACTGTTTTCCTCCCATGTTATTTACTAAAATCACAGTCAACATTTTTGCAACGGATGTGTATAAGAATTTGTAGCATGTAATTTTTGTGCTTGTGTCTATATACAGCGCACGTACCGCATGCCAAAGGACATCCACGTAGAGCCTGAGAGGTTTGCAGCGGAGCTCATCAGCAGGCTGGAGACGGTTCTCAGAGAGAGAGAGGCTCAGGAAAGACTCGAAGAGAGGCTGAAGAGAGTACGACTGGTGAGTGTATTACTGTGTTTGTGCTCCTTGTGACGTGAGCTAAGCTGTAGTTTATTCCAGTTATTCAACGCAGTGTTGATGTTGTTTTGTCAGAAATACTCATACTCACTCTCTAATTATGAGTGAAATTCATAGTAAATTGAGAGTTTGTACAGTTTCTTTTTATTAATGAGAAATTGTGTGTTGTGGTCGGCAAATTGACTCACAGTGACCACCGATGATGTGCTAGGATTTTATAACTGAACTATAAGCAGGACACACACTTTTTATTTCTTATTACTCTTCATTTTGTGTGTGTGTGTGTGTGTGTGTGTGTGTGTGTGTGTGTGTACTGGTTTATATAATGTACATGTCCAGTCAGAGATAAAATATTTGTGTCCTTCTCCCAACAGGAAGAAGAGGGGGACGATGCTGACATCTCCGTGACAACCTCCATGTCTTCTCATAGCATACCACCCCCCCTCCCCTCATCGTTTCCACCTCTCTACGGCGCCCGTTATTCAGAGACCACTGCTAACACGGCAACAGTCGCCACTTACGGCGGCCTGGTTGCCATGGAGGATTCCCATGACGACGACCCGGAATCTATTTTGGATGAGCACGTACAGCGCGTGATGAAGACGCCAGGCTGCCAGTCGCCAGGGGCAACCAACAGCACCTTAGGAGGAGGGGGTCGACACACTCCTCCCAAATCATCACGTTCACCTGACGGGGGGACCGGCCCGCCTCACTACCCCCCGCACCGAGGGGGAGGTCACAGTCTACCTGCTGCTGGGGTCAAAGGTAAGAGGCTGTGGAGAGGAAGGAGAGGGGGAGTGAAATGAAAGGGTGAGATGGGAGAGACTGAACTTCCAAACACACTGGCAGTGTACGATGTTCATCAAAACATGCACCCCTGTTTTTTTCTGTGTAAACCAACCTGGCATGTTGGTGCTGGTGGACATATTGCTGTTCTCAGAAGAGTTGATCCCATGATTGGCACATCCTGGCTATTGCACCATAACTCCTTCTCTTGTCAGATGATGTGGCACATCATCCTTAGTGGCCTTGCAGCTGTCACAGTGAACAAGGTCCCCCAGATTTTTCTTATTGTGAACAAATCCCATGAAAAGACCCAAACCAATGATGCATTATGCCATCTTTCATTTTCTGACCTCCTGTCCAGGCCTGTTGTTTCCTACTGAAGATGTAAATCTTAAAAACGGATGTATGGTTGACATTTTTAATAGAAGGCTCAGTTTCCTAGAACAGCCGAGCAATGTAGTTTTTGGCAAATGTGACTCAAACAGGAGATCATGGTGCTTGCTGGGGACTATATGTGGTGGCGGACGTATACACATTTGCTGCTTTAGTGACTACATCAGGCTCTGGACTATACTTGTTAGTAGGGGTGTGCCATATCGTATTGTTCACAATTAAACCAGTATAATTTTGTATACAATTTTTAAAAAAAAGAAGAAGAAAAAAAGCTCATAATGACGATATTCCGACTTGTTGGCGTAATGAAGTCATACTGTTACACACTGCAACAACAAGCATGTTCAAAGGGAAATTGCCAGCACATGTCATCATACTTTCCACAAACTTGCGGTCAATATTTACTTAGTAACGTCTTAATTCCACCGGGCACGGCTCGATAAACATTAACGCGGTTTTGTTTCGTTATCCGCACGGCTAGATGTCACCAGGATCATTCCAAAAGCGGAGCGTTTTGCCTGTCCGGTTTTGTTGACTTGCTCACATTTTATTGATCTGGTCATTTTTCCTTGTTTTTTGTGCTTCTACCATGGGTAGGTAGACTAAGCAGTTAAATGGTTTATTTTTTGTCTGTCAGTAGTCTGCACAGAGTCTTTTATTTTGAAAAATATGTGTATGTGTAATATTTGATGCTCTATGGCGTTGTCTGATTTCCTGCCCGGCTTGATCTGCAGCTTCTGTCATAAAATACTTGCGGTATTATAAGCGGAACAGAACGGAGATGCTGAAATGAGGCGTTAGCAGTACTGCGTTTTGGATTTCAATGTTGGATGTATTTAAGAGAGGCTAGTGTGTCACTAACAAGTCTCACTGTCATGTCTGTCTCAGGTGTGCATCACCACAAGCAGCTGTATCACCACAGAGGAAAAGAAGGGCAGGAGGAGGCGGGCTCTAGGTCTCAGGCCAACTTCCTGTGGAACGGAGACCCAGCCAACCAGTACGCAGGCAGAAGTCGTAATTACGCTGACGGGGCTGGAGCCAGCACGCTTGAGGGCATGGGTTACAGGTAGGCTAGTGTGGCTAGGTCTACAGCAAACTGTACGTGCTGTCTTTCATTCAGATGACCTCAACTGGTTTGTGTCTGTGTTACCTGTCCGTCCTGCAGTAGTAAAGGCAGCACGTTATCACGGCGAGGTTGCAAGAAGGCACCGGAGACATCAGGCAAAAGTGAAGAGAGTGGACGTGGCTCGGACGCCCAGGTGCCAATGGAGGATCTGGAGAGAAACCAGAAGATCCTGCAGTGGATGATGGAAGGAGACAGACAAAGGAAGACCTCACATGGGTGAGTGATATCAAGTATTACACTCATGATTAATGTAAACATCATTTTTAATCATTAATCATAATTTCTATTTTTAGAATAAAAATAGAAATAAGATTGAACCCATGTTTATTTTATTTTTAATATTTTACCAAAATGTTTTTTGTTTACCAGTTCAAACTGATGTGCAGACATGCAGGACAACAGAGGCTTCACTAGATCAGTAAACCGTGTTATGTATATATGTAATATGACATAAAATTAACGTTGACGAATTTACATCAATTCAACATATAATAATCTTTTTTGTGGCGCTTGGAGGCAACAAGATGTAAATACAACATGTCATATCAACACCTTTTATAAGTTGATAGAGGAAACTTGTTAGCAATATTTTTGCCTATTTACACATCCAGCCGACACTGAAGCAACATAGCACTTGGTTGTGTTTGTGTCCATCTGATTACTATCAGTCCAGTATTTACTGTCTTTGCTCTCCAACTCCTGAGGGAAATATTCGGCTCTTTAAATGTGCCTCTGTGTTCACCAGTTATATGCTTACTTTGTATCTGCTGTTTGGTGCAGGACAGGTTGTTTACAGTGAAGTTTTTTAGAGGTTGTATTGCTGAAAAGCTATAACACATAACGTTAGTTCACTTAGTTTAATTTAATCCATTGTTAATGTAAATAAATATGGTTTATAACTGCTTTTACATAAAATTGTGTTTCTTTTCCGTTTTTCAAATGAGAATCTATTTCAGAGGCATCTGCCAGTCTCTGCTTTCATTTCTTTAAGCACAATGCCGTGTTTCTTTCAGAAAAGGTTATTGAATAGAATCTTATTAATCCGGCTGCATAACAAATACTTTGGTTTTTAACTGTATATAGAACGGTAAATAGGCATCAGTCTTGTTGAGGGCGACACACTCTTCTGTATGTTTTTAGTCAAGGCATTTGACATTCATGCCGTCTCCCTCCCTGTTGTCTTCCCAGCGGCAGCACCAGTAGCTCCAGGAGGACGGGAACCAGCAGCGAGTCGCCACGTCCAACTTCAGTGGAGCGACCTGGAGCCGTACACCCCTGGGTCTCTGCCCAGCTACGCAACAACCCCTCCTCAGTTTCCCCCGTCATCCCCAGCTCATCGTCCACACAGGTCCAACCCTCGCACCCTTTTATCCAGGACCCAGCTATGCCCCCCAACCCGGCTCCCAACCCCCTCACTCAGCTGGAGGAGGCTAGGAGGAGGCTGGAGGAGGAGAGGAGGAGGAACGCACTACAGCAGGCCAAGCAGAGGTAGGTGTCACGTAGATTTTATTTGAGTGCCTCAGCACCTTGTATGTATATTTGTGTTTGCATGTATTCTTATTTGACTGTTTTGACATGGATCTTGCTCTCTCCAAGGCATAAGTCTGGCAAGCGCCAAGTGTGTGAGAACATGACAGTCGCGTACTACTTCTGTGGAGAGCCAATCCCATACCGAACATCAGTCAAAGGCCGAGTGGTGACTTTGGGCCAGTTCAAGGAGCTGCTTACCAAAAAGGGCCATTACAGGTGAGACGCATATATTTTTAAGAATTTATAATGTGTGTGGGAATGTCACAGTTTTACACAAGGAACCGTTTTTGTCATTGTTATGCTCCGAACTAATCGTCCCTTCTCTTTTGCGTGCAGGTTCTACTTTAAGAAAGTGAGCGACGAGTTTGACTGTGGTGTCGTGTTCGAGGAGGTTCGTGACGATGACGCCATCTTGCCCATCTTCGAGGAGAAGATCATCGGGAAGGTGGAGAAGGTTGACTGAAATTTGGGAACAGGAAGATGACACGGAATTTCACAAAAAGATCGTTTGGAGATAAAAAAAAAAAGGAGATAGGAAGAGAACATTGGGTTTGGATGGAAATTCAGCTGTGAGAAAACGAACGACAGAAAGATGGAAGGAGCAATGTATGACAGAAGGGAGATTGTGCTGCATGGTAGAAGCTCGAGTGTTAAGAAGGTGGTTAGTTTTATGGAATATCTGGATATCTGCGTCATGCCTGGATCAAACCCACATACAGCAAAGAACCTTGGCCAGATGAAACGGGAACGGAGGAAAGGAACATAAATTATTTCACCTGTCTTGTCTCCACTGTGGATATTCGAGAAGCGCTGTTAAAATCTGATGTCTGACCAGTCTTCCACTTCCACTGCGATGGATGGGAAAAGGGTGAGGGGACTGCTGGAAGGAGAGAGGATCAAATAGTCTTCCACTTCTGCTCTGGAGAAGTCTGTCCTCCGCAGACCATTACGATGCTGCTACATTACCACGGAAACTCTTCAATCGGTGCTCGGGACAGTAAGGAAAGCAGTTTTGTTCCATTTGGGAGTCTTGCTGCCTTTTGCTGTCTCTGTTCCTCATCAGCTGGTGACAAGGGGAGAGGGCAGAGGATTTTGGGGAGTGGAACTTTAGCCGGCTTCACCCCTCGTTGACTTCATAGCCTCAAAACAGAAACTTTCTCACCCTTGATTCCTAGATGTCATGTAGTGATCTCTCACATCAACATGTTCAGACAACAGTTCTCCACACAACTTGTTTACCAAAGCTACATATTTTTGATAAGACAAGTATCCTAGCTACTTGTTTCATTTTATTTGAATTGTGTATGTACAAGGCAGGTACTATTACTTATTAATGCAGCCTAATTTCGTTATATCTCAACTTAATGTTGTATTATTGTGTATGTTTTGAAGCTAGTTCATTAGTCATTTCAGGGCAGCCATTTTGTTTGTTTTTTCCCTCTATAATACATCCCTGCAACTCATTTCTGTACTGTTTACCTTTTGAGTGTGCAGTTCTGCTCTCGTGCGCGATGGATTTTAATTATAGGATTGCTTTTTTTCCACCCTCAAATTTTTTTCA
This sequence comes from Lateolabrax maculatus, assembly GCA_031216445.1. Lineage (NCBI taxonomy): Eukaryota > Metazoa > Chordata > Actinopteri > Acropomatiformes > Lateolabracidae > Lateolabrax > Lateolabrax maculatus. The sequence goes on along the minus strand of CM062204.1, from coordinate 6,251,230 downwards.
TGAAAAAGAAGAACACACACTAAACGTGTACCATCTTTGACCACAGTATCTGTTGTTTTTAACATGTCACACCGTCACCTCATGTACTTCATATTTTTCTGCTGAACTGAGAGCCTGTGTACGTAACTCCGATCTCAGTCTAGGTGCCTGCCTGCCTGGCCAGTGCCATTACTATCTGCAATGCTTATTCTGAATGGTGAGTGTGAAAGCCTGTGTCATGTGTGCCTGAACTCAGCCAAAGAGCATATTGTGCGTCCCGTATGCCTACATGCGTGTGTCTGTGCAGTCCCAAGCCCAAATCAAGTATCAAATGTTTTTTTTTGTTTTGTTTTTTTCATCACAAGCTGAAAGGAATCTTCTTCCTCTTGCAGATTCCTCAACTTCAAACATGTAGCTTAACACTGAGTTTAAAATCTGCAGTTTATCTTAAAAAAAATAGTTTGACATTTGGGAAGTGTGATTTCCAAGGGTTTGGTGAGAAAATGGATACCACTCTCATGTCCGTACGGCAAATATGAAACTACAGCCAGCAGGTGGTTACCTAGGCTTTTGTACAGATTAAACAAACCAGGGCTGCGACAACTGATTGTTTTTATTGTTGATTAATTTGCCAGTTATTTTCTCAATTAATCGATTGGTTTATAAAATGTCATCCCATCACAGTTTAATAAAGCACAAGGGGGATGTATTTAAATTGTTTTTGTCCGACCAACAGTTCAAAAACTAAAGATATTTGATCTGCTATCGCATAAGACAAAAAAAGCAGCAAATCTGCACAATTTAGAAAGAAGAACTACAGAGTGTCGGGCATTTGTACTTCAAAAATGATTTTAAACAACTACCAGAATTTGTGTGGTTATTTTTCTGTTGATTGTCTAATCATTTAATTAATTTGAGTTTCAGTTAACCCATTCTTTATGCTAAACTAAGCTACCCAGCTGCTGGCTGAGGCTTCATATTTAACGCACAGACATGAGAACGGTCTCGGTCTATTTTCAGCGAGAACGTGAATAAACGTGTGTTTGATGTCAAACTATTCCTTCAGACTTCTCACGTCAGTACAGTACTGCAGTAAGGACTTCAGGTCATATCATAAAGCACCGTGCACACAATGCACTGATCACACACCAGCTATGTAAGCTGAATGTAATTTGACTTTTTAACTTTTACCTGCTTTGTCCTCAAAGGAAATCCCTTCATCGGCCATGTCATCATGTCTGTCTTTGGCCTAATTAACTGTTTTGTGTTATCTATGCTGGTAGTTAATTGAATGTGTCCATCAAACAAAGAGCTCCTACGTACGTCTTGCAGGAATGTCAAATACAATTTGTCCTGGGTCTCTGCCCAGTAAGGGAAACATAGGATCGGAAAACATATTTGTCCTTACTTCAACCCATTATGCCTTCAATATGAAATTTAAAATTTAGATATGTATTTGTTTATAAAAAATGTAATTTTAATAATCACCAAGCATGTTCTTTATAAGGAAGGTTTTCCTGATGAGTTGAATTATCTATTTTGTTTTATTGTTTATGTGCGAACTGCTATGGCCCTCTGATATATTTTATCTGTTTTGTTAGAAAGAACGCCCAGGGACACTTGAATGACAACATTTGTTAAGAGTTGTTTCTTGTGATTATGATTCGATGGACAAAACAAACAACTGCGTCTGTTGTGTTGTCAATTTGTGTGAAACACAGTGCCTTTATCACGTTATCTTTCAAAATATCTTTATTGAACCAATCCATGCTTTTAATGTAAGTTTTTATTCTCAGTCAGTCCCGTTGTATCTTTAGCTGCAGTCATGCTTGCTCACTTCTGTTCTGATAGATCCTCTGCTGTAAATATGTACATTATCATTTCATATGTGTCTTCAGACCTGCACCACATGTCCATGGTGTTTCTGTTTTTCAAAGGTAAACGCCAAGATGTCACTGTGCTGGTTCCACTTGTACATTTCTTTTAAAAAGGTACTTCATAATAAAGATGTTGAATAAACACTTCCTCTCCTTTTTGTTGTTCAGGCATCATTCTCTGTGTTCACCTAATTGTCCTTATCCACATACTTCACATATCTTAACACGTAGCTGCACATGCCTTTTAACCCTCTCCTCTTGCCATAAATTAGCACGTTACCTCCTGCCATTAGGTCTTTTTCACCGCGTGTATTTCGTCTTCTCACTGTAGGAAAAGCACAGGTGTTATTAATAACATTAACAATGGCTCTGTTGGATTTAGGTGTGCCAGTAAGCCCTGACAGTGAGTCAGCATGCACAATACTAGGACCCTAAAACTAAAGCAGCTAAATGGAATTCAGCCATCATTAATTTTATTATTTACACATGTGCCTCTGTCAGAATGTCTTCATTACTCAACAATGATAAAGTAACCGATGAGAAAATGTATTAAAAATACTTGCAAAATGGTTATATAGTCCATAGTATAAGGTTAACTCCAGCTATCACCGTTGCAGTACATTTTCAGCAGTAATTGTACTGAAAAGCCAATAATCAAATCAAATATGTGACTAAAATGTAGTTTCTGTGCCAGTTCATAACAATAAGATAATCTTTCTTAATGCGCCCATGCGTGTGATTCAGGAACTGTACGTGAACGCCGCCTGGTGGACTTTCTGAAGAGACGTACGACGTGAGGTCAAAGTTGAAATATGACGCAAGCACGTACACACGGAGACCCACCGGTTGGAAACCGTAGGTGGAGGCAGCGCTTTGTGAACTAGTTCTTCTTCATTTCTTACTTCGTTTACAAAGTGATTTGACCCGAAACACCGCGAGGACGCAGATAATCTCCCTTTAACACGCGCGCGGTGAGCTCGCGCGCTGATGTAGTTGTTGTTGTTGTTGTTGTTGTTGAGTTAGCATGTTAGCACGCTAGCTGCCCCACAGCTCGGATGGATCCGCTGAGCGTCGTGGCGGACGAGGTGGCTCTGGAGGGTCTGGACGGGATAACTGTGCCCTCTCTGTGGATACGACTGGAGAGCAGGCAGCCCAGGTTTCCCCTGAAGCTCGACGACTGCACCAAGGAGCTCGTCTGGCGGTCACTCATCAGCAACACCGACCTGAAGTTCTGTCAGCTCCCGCAGCCGAGAGAGGATGTCGTGCTGTTTGACAGGTGAGTTCATCGCTCTGCTCGTCACGAACAGGCTCGTTTCGACCCAATTATGTATTTAGATAAGTAGTAAAGATAAGTAAATAAATGTTATCGCCCCACATTTAACTCTAAACAGTGTCTTGGTGATTGGTAATCCTCAGTAACCACACTGGTAAACTGACATAAACATCCAGTTTATGAGATCCACCCAGCTTAAACTAATGCAGACTAATACAACAGCTCTGCAATAAGTCATACCTTAATGAAGGTTATAGTGTTTATGTTTTAAATCTGTATCAGAGGTGTGTTGAGTTGTGTTGAGGCTGCATCAGTGGTGAAATGTAACATACATTCACTCAAGTACAAATGTTGTGTATCTGTGTTTTACTTGAGTATTTTCTTTCATCCACTTCTACTTCACTGCTTTTCAAAGGGCAGTATTGTAGTTTTTGATAAGAAGTTGCAGCCAAATATTAAATACTTACAAATTAGCTTCAGCTCAACCAACTACAAGAGAAGAATGCTGCATAATCATTAATGTATATGTTTACTTTTTTTTTATACTTTTGATAATTGTACTGCGTTATACCAAGAGGTGTTTCTAATATTTTGTTCACCCTCATTTGACTGGTCTGAACTAAAAACCAGTAACTGAGAGGCAGCTGAGTGTAGTTCCCTCAACATCTGTTACATTTTTCAAATTTCATTTTCAATGTCTTGATACCTTGATGGGTATTTTGGTAATTTAGTTGAACTGATCCTTTAAAAGAAAAAAAAACAACGTATTGATAGTTTCTGGTTTGCCACTACAAAGTGCACACTATTAGAAAGATACACAATTTCTCCAAAAGTATGTGGACATACCCTTGGGTCCTTTGTCCAGTGTAGGGAAATCTAAAAGCAGTACTTAAGGGATTTAGTATTATTTTCCTATAAAGTTGGGGACTTGCAAGGAAAAGATAAATAAACCTTAAATGTTGGGTGACAGGGCCTCCGAATCACATCACTGGCCAATGTTACTAATGTTGTGGCTGAATGAGAGCAAATCCCAAAAGAGTTTTGCATGTTGTATTTTTTGTACAATTTTTAATTAATGATGGGTTTGTGAAGTGTTTTCTATATATTGTGTGTATATAGAGTATTTTTCTTCATTAGAAAGTTACAATTCAAGTTCAAACAAAGATATTAAATTATGATTCTTTGTAAATGTTTTGTGTTCCACGTGCGTCTTTGTATTAGAGTTTGGATGCCCAGACTTAAATTTGGTGTTTGCATGCATGTGTGTTTTCAGGTTTAAAGACATCGACCCAGAAACAGGCATTGAAACAACACAGAAATCTTCTGACTCATGGAAAGATGTTTACCCGGTCCATATTGTTCAAGAAAACAAGGACGGGATACAGGGCTCGTGTGCATTCTTCAAAGTGAGGACAGACGTCACTAAGCAGGTCCGCTCCAAGTCCCTCACCCCACTGCTCAACTTGCAGGAGGCTTTGGAAAGGTTCGTAGAGTATGTTTGATCTATACAACAAAAAAAAGTAAACAGTAAAAAAACAGTATATGCATTTATTCAACAGAGTGGCTGTTTTCAATCCAAAAACTGCCTTCATAAACAATCATGACTGTTGCTCAAATGTGCTCCGACTGTGTATATAATGTAGTGATTGAAGCATTATACATTTGAAAGGGAAGCATAAAAAACACAGAAAAGCAACTACAAATTCTGCAAAATGTCAAACATTTGTTCTGACTTTATTTAGTTATGACTTTTTGGTCAAGAATCACATCTTGAAGTGTACACATCTGTCTGTTTTTACTCTCTCTTTATACTCTCAATGTAAGTGACAAAAGCATGAAAAGTAATGTTTTGGATTATACATTATCACTATCACTTCAAAACTAAACCACAGAAGACTAAAAAAGTTATTCAGTTAATCACATTTGAAAAGAACCAATCAGAGCTCTTAAATGTTTTGGGTAACATTTTTAAAAAATGTTTATAGCAACTGCACATTTGTCTTATAGTTCACATTTCCCTCCTCCTTTCTAACCCGTACCTCCTTAGATATGGCCGAAAGCTCGTTGTCGTGGCGTCTCAGACGCTGCGATTCAGGACCCTGATTGGTGTTGAAAGCGATCCTGATTTGAAACTCAACGACGACTCGTACTGTGTGTTGGAACGAGTGGGCCGAGCTCGATGGCAAGGGGAGCTGCAAAGGGATCTGCATGGGAGCTCTTTCAAGTAGGAGACACGGACGCAGTCTTTAAGCACAGTGTTGTTGCTGCGCTGGGTTCACTCTGTTACAAGCTGGTTGTTGTGTTTCGACAGGATCGATGCCCGAAAGTTGCACTACATGAGGAAGTCTCTGGTCAAACATGGGCTTGTCAGCATGCAGTCCCATGTCATGCGACTGAAGTCAGGACAGCAGCAACACTCCATTCTTCTGCTGCTCAAACGCTTCCATGTAAACAGGTCTGTTTATGGTCCGTCTAATTCTCAACACAGTTCTACTGCTGTTGTGCACATGTAGAGATCGGAGTGGCCTGTCTCTCAGTCTCTCTAATTTGTGTTAAGTGAAGTCTCTGGCTACATATCTAACCTCACTACTTTTTAGCCATGCTAGCAGCTCTGCTCCAGGGATGGTAAAGTGTGATTCGATGTCATTTGTTACTTCTTTTAGATTCTTATGTTTTGGCAAAATTCCTGTACAACATTTAACATATAAGAACTTTGGCGTCTTTTGTCAAATAAAACAAAGAGTTTTCTGGAGAAACATGTTTGTATTCGTCAAAGTAAGGTTTCAAAAAAAGGATCCTTTCTGTATTGGTAGCAGAATTCAGGCATTAAAATGGAGACATTTCAAACAATACGCAGCATAATGTGCTACTCAAGTCTTTGCATAGTCATAACTTAGCTTAGCATAGCTTTTACAAATGTAGTGTTAAGATTTAGCAGCATCCTTGGTCTGTAGCCTCTGTCACCCCCATTCACTTTCTTTATCTCCTTTGGAGAAATTCCTCTGAACCCCTTCTGCTCTTTCAGGAGGACTAAGTACGACCTACTGATGGAGTACGTGTCCAACCTTCTCCAGCAGTCACCTGGTCAGTTTGCCACTTTGATCACACTCAAAGAACATCTTGTGAGTATCTCTCGGTGAGTTTCTGTTGGTCTGTGTGTGTTTGTCTCTCTGTTTGTGGTAATAACTCTGTGTTTTCTTGCAGAATGTGAATGACAGTATTTTTAAGCGTGTATTTCAATACATGCGAACGGCCAAGTTGGTTGAGTTTTGCCAGTACCCTCTGGAGGACTTAGATCCCAGCGCCGGGCCCTGCACCAACAAAAAAGGTAATGTGCCAATCAATATATGATATTTGATATGCTCAAAAAACAATGCATTATTATCACAATGTCAATCCACATAACAATACATTTATTTGTGGATTTAATTATCTAATAATTAAATAATAATAAATTCTGAGTCCATACATTTTTATGGGAAGCAGTGACTTGGATTGGACAGCCCAATTTGAAAATTGGATTTACTGAGTTGCTTCTATTCTATTATTGCCTTAAATTTTTGATGTTTTGTATTCAGCATTAATGATTTATCTCAAACTGATAAATTAAGTTACTGAATGAACATTTTAAATCTACAGTATACTTAAAGTATAAACAGCTTCTTAATATTTAAGTTACAATAAGTAGATAAAATACCAAAATCGTAAGAGGTAATTTATTAAACTCACCAGCATCCTCTGATCATGTTATGATTTACTGGGACATAAACATGGATTACATAATCAATGTGGTGTGTGTAGGGCCAAAATTAAGAAATATTTTCATTATCAATTACTCTGCAGATTATTTTCTTAATTAAATGTTTTAGTCTTTAAAATGTATATTATACTTTATTGCCGTCTGCCTGAATGTACAAATGCTCTCCATCATTTACAGGGAATAAGGTGCTTGTGCGCTGTTTGAGACTGTTAAAGCCGTATACAAGGAAGGGCGTCGCTGATGATGATGACGATGAAGACGAGGACGAAGAAGATGACACTGGAGCAAGAAGAAGAGGTCTCCCTTCAGAAGGGCGAATCATGGAGAACGATGTCCTGTCGCAGGCCTATCACATTGGTAGGTTTATCACTTTCCTCATTTATGAAACAGATTTCAGGGATACTGTGTGTCAGGCAAATGATTGGATTCATTTGGCAAGGCTTCATGTTGTTGTATACGAGTAAACAAAGTATTTTGGAAGTCTGGAAGTACCTTTTCTTTTGTTTTGGCTCTGTTGTCCAGAACACTGGATCTGAAATGGAATAGCGACTGAAGGACAAGTCCGTAAAAGTTCTGCTTTGGGTGACTCTTAGCCCTTTAAATAACCCCCTCTCAGATAACTTTGTTACGTAAATGTGATTTCAATTGTACATGTTGGTCTCATTTCTGAATAAGCTCCCATGTCATAACTGCAGTTTATTAGGTTGGACTTTCTAGCATTTCCAGAACAAGTCTTAATCGAATGTCGTCACATTAACCTGATGGCTGCAGCAGCACAGATTAAAAAACTTGAAGTCATTCTATGCACGAGCACTATTGGACATTACAACCTAGGCACGGGATTATCTATAAACAAGGAAACTGCTGAGAAAATGCATTAGAGGATTCACTTGATAGAAACAGGGGTGAGCCCTCCACACAATTTATTCTACTCCATTTATTAAGGTTTCAACGGCAAAATAAGTAAATATTTTTCACATCCATCATTGAGGAAGTTGGTGAGACAACTGACCACGTTGGTGTTCCTTAATATCATTACTTTCCAACTCGCCTCTTTTCTTCAGGAGTGATGCTGCTCCTGATACCAAATGTTGCTTAATCATCTTTTTTCTGTAACTGCCTTTTCATGTCTGAATAAAGCTGTAACAGAAACCTAAGTGTGAATGACAAAACACCACTTTAAGAAATAGATGAAGCCAGCAATTTTAGGTATTCTATGTCTGAAAAGTGCTGTACATAGTTTATAAACAGTAGATTAGGACACTGATTCCTCTATTATTAATTATTGCCTGTGTCTTTCTTGTTGTGCCGCAGTATTATCCTGTGGTACAAAGGGAATCCCCCAGAGTGGTATCGGGTTTAGGATGAATGTCGGTAAACTGGAATCTCGTATGATCTGCAGAAGGTTGGAGAGGGATGGTGTGATTAAGGTAAGACCTGAGCTGTTATACAACATTACATTACAACACAATACAACATTCCTCATATAGAGACATCTTTTTGCCACTAAAATAAATTTTTGCCCTAGACTTTTTGTATTATTACTTCTTCCTTTCAAAAACTCTTGCATGCATGAAAAAAAGTTTAAACATTTAGACTGATTGAATTGTTTATGCGCAGTTACATAATGGGATGTTATGGTGTAAATGCAAGCAAGTCTGCAGTCGTTCAATTGTCGGATATTTTGGGGCTTCCCACCCACATGACCTCCACCAGAGGTTAAATACCACAAAGAACACCCTTCCTCTTTGAAATGCTGTGATGTACGCCAGAACTGATGGCGATCCGATAAAATCAGTGACAGTTTGTTTGGTGATGGGAAGCCTTTGTTAGAGTGGAAAATGTCTTTTGTTTGCATTTGTAACTTGTTTTTGTGTTGAGCTGTAAGCAACAGACCTGCAACAGTAACATTTTAATCTAAGATAAGGCTGCTAATGCTATAATGCTCACACTGAGGGACAGTGTAGGGCTGTGGGTCGGTCAGACTGAAATATCTCAACAGCTATGCCATGAAATTTGGTACAGACATTCATTTTCTGCTCAAGATGAATTGTTAAAACTTTGGTGATCCCCCGACTGTTCATCTAGTGTCATCATCAGGTCAAAATTTCAATTTGTCCAGCACTCAAGTTCATCACCAAATACCTACATCAAATGCTCAATTACATCTTAGCAGTTTTTTCAAGTACAGTCTCACAGAGCTGCTAGCATGGCATATTCTTTATACTGTGTCAGAAAGGTGTTGATTCGCCTTCATAAATGAGGTAGACAATATATAGCAAACACCCTTGACACATGCAGACAACCAAAGTAGCAGTTTATACAATAATAATGCAGGGTTTCTTTGTTACATATTGTATTACACTGTAAAGGTGTCATTTTGTGTGTGTGATGTCTTTCACCCTGCAGGGATTCATGGAGGATGAGGGTCGGCAGAGGACTACAAAATTTATCAGCCATAGGTGTGTGTGTGTGTGTGTATATAAATTTTTACTTAACCACCAAATCATATCAAATACTATTGTACCAAATATTGTTCTGCTCACTTCACTTGACAGGTGTGTGGGTGTGAGCGATCAACTCCAGCTGTTTGCTAAAGAGCAGGAACGGAAGAAGCTTCTCTACTCTTCTGCACCACAGACATCCGATACTGCGCCGGCCGCCCCTAAAACACCATCAAACTCAAAGTCAACCACAAAAGAAAACACCAAAACTCCTGCAGCAAAGAAGATTCAGAAAGCAGGTGGAGGAGGAAACAATGATGTAGAGGAGGCGTCTCAGAGGTGTGGGGATAAAGAAGCGGATACAGAAAATGAAGACTTGGATGGAGAGGGAGGTAAAGGAAGAGGAAAGTCAGGAGCAAAAAGAAAGACGGCAGGGAGGAAAAGCAGTGTGAAAGCTAAACAGACACAACCTGAGATCCCCATCGTACAACCTACACCAGCTGAATGTGAGAACTCATTAAACTTTTACACAATTTACAACAGATATTACTAATAAAGGAGAATTCACATCCTAACTGTGATCTGTAATGATCAGAATATTTGATTATTTAATGTGCACCTGGTTTAATAGGAAGTTACAGCTCTTTAAGTTGTCCCACCTCTCTAATTTCTTTCATCAATCAGGTGAAACTCCAGCCTGCAGCACAACCACAACCAGTGTGACACCTGAGTCAGTGTCCAGTCCCAGAGCAGGTAATTAAACATCTACACTTCATTAAAAGTCAAACTTTGAAGGAAAAGTAATGTTTTCTCTTTTTTTCTGTCTTGCTGTTCATATACAAACAGTCCTATTGAAAATGAGCAAATCGTAAACCTGCAGAAACTTGTTTATTTAAGTCTTACAGCCCTTTGGGAAGACATGATTTGGCCTCTTATGAACTCACTTCGACTGGACCATGATCCAATATTTTATCATCTCTTCATCTAATCATGTCATGATAAGTGAACCAGTTGAAATCTGCCACAGTATGAGATTGTAAATATGAGAATATATTTGAGAATCTATATATTTTTAAATTATTCTTCTATTAAAACACCAAACCATTTAATTCACTGGGACAAACATTATATTACTTTAATGAAGATTGTGAGTTTCAAGACGTTACTATATACAGGTACATATTGATATTAAGATAATATACTATTTGTCACAAATATGAATAAGAATTCACATCATTCACTCCTACTTGGATCTCTTATGTGAAATCTCAAAGTGTTGTCACCTCAGTCGCAATTTACCTGTTATGACAAACCTTTGAAGCATTGTTTTGATATTGTGATTTCTTCAGAGTTAAAGTCTTTTTCCATGACAGATGTATATTATATGGATGTTTTCCTCTGTTCTGTTCAGTCATATTTAATCAGACTGTCTCTTCTATCAGAAGAAGCTTCAGTTGAGGAGGAAGAAGAACCCAGATCAAGTCCTGCCAGTCCTCCGCCTCAGAGTGAGCTGTTGGATGCAGCCAATAACCCAGCGGACAACAACATTGTGGTTGTTAAAGATGTTTTCCAGCCCCGGGTCAGTCTGAAGGGTCGATTTCCTTTTTTTTTTTTTTTTTTTTCTTTTTTTCCTTTGTCATTGTTTTGCTCCAGCTGTTTTAAATGAGTAGACGAGTGTTGAAAGTAACCATTCAATCCACCTTTTTCAGGCCCCTAGACAAAAGAAGTCCAGATGGTCTCAGGAGAGGTCTCATGAGACGTACCGCCTCCTGAGGAGGAAGAACCTGATCATCGAGGCCGTCCGCAACCTCAAAATCATCGAGGGTCTCTTCCAGTCAGTTGGTCTTAAATGTAAATTTCAAAACATTTTATTGCACAATAAGAGAGGGAATAAAAATGTCAATATGCCGTCTTTCTCCAGGCTCCAGAAGATGATCAATGACGAAGAGAAGCAGGAGGGAGTGAGCTCAAAGTGTTGCAAGAAGACTATTTTACGTCTCGTCCACAGTCTGTCTAGAGAAGGCTTGCTGAAGATTTACAAGACCACTGTGATACAGGATGGGATCACCAAGAAGGTAAGGTTCAAGGTTCATTTATTTGTCATTTTATAACACAGGGTTGCAAAATTAAATGAAAGTTGAAGCCCCCTCATGCTACACACCCATAGAACATATAAACAGATAACTGATTAATTAAAGTTTGGAAGTTTTTTGCTTTTTCATGGCATCCACTGACCGCACATAGTAAAGGACTATTATATACTTTATAGTGAAAGCCTGGTTGATCAAATTATATGTTATGTCTCGCTTGTTTAAAATTTACTTGATTATTCACTGACAAATCATCAGAAAGGCAGCACGTGCACCACTAAATGAAAATGCAACAAATGTAGGGAAGGCTAGAAAACAGATATAGACTCTGTTCCACCACCACTTACACCCCCTCTCTCTGTCTGATGTTCTTCTACATGCAGGTTGAGATGGTCGTTCATCCGTCCGTTCAGCCCAACGATGACGTAGTGAACCGAGTCATTGAACAGGTCCGCTTCAGGATCTCCAGTTCTTACACAGCTGTACGGTGAGTAGTAGTCCGAGTGAGTCTGACTAGTATATGTTTGCTCGGAGGTCACCCCAATCGTGTTGCAAGTTATATTCTTTGATTTTCACTGCTCTCCCACTGTCTGATCCTTTAACTATTCTTTTTAACTAGTTTTGCCAGTTTTTCAGTGTAAATGTTCTTCTACTCAATCCGGACTCAGAATTTACTGTCATGTAGAACAGTCTTGTTTCTTGTTTCTTGATCAAGCTTCTGTTCAGCCGTCTTTTGTCTTCCATCCTCTGTCCTTCAGCCTGCAGCACGCTGAAGAGAGTGCCAGAGAACATGAAAAGAGTTCTGATGAGACGAGCGGCAGCACTTCTAAAGCCCAAAAGAGCAAAGCTGAGAAGAAGAGAGGAAGCATTGAGGACGACGAGGAGTTCAAGCCCACAACAGGTTCTGTTTTACTGCATATTCAGAAGAGTAGCAGAATGGGAGGAGTTATTTCGGTTGGAACGAGTCCTGGAAGTAGTTTTCTGAATAGTACGTATTTGGTCACAGGCAGTTGGAGCGTTACTGTTTGAATGGGCATGAAACAGTCAACACAAACAATGAGGAACCACAGTGGAAACATTTTGCTTCATTCAAGAAAAGTCAAACAAGTCTCAAACTTAAAAACTTCAGGAGAGAGGACATATCTAGTCACATAGCAAAAAATCAGTTGAGTCTATTGATTAATAAAAACAGAAACAATAATTGTCACCACGTAGTGAGAGATTTGGACCTGTCTCTAAATAAAATAATCATCATGCCAAGTAACCTGTAAAAAATAAAAAAAGGATATAATTTTTAACCTCCCAAGCTTCTTAGTAGCACCACTTATGTTCAGGTCTATACAAAACTGAAGAATAAACATGAGTTTCCTTTATTTCTATAATGTAGTTGGTATCAGATATAGTGTTGTTAAATTCGGGGAAATCTTGTGTCAAGAAACATCAAGGGTATCATTAAATTAATTTTGAATTTTAATTCACAATTGGAATATATCTTTCATATCCTGCAACTTCACCCACTTTGCTGCTTTATGTCTTTGTGTCTTTTTGACTGTATATGCACTGTATTGCTATCCTCAAGATCTTTTTTTCTCTCCTCTGAATCTTTGTCCCCTATTCATTGTTTTGTTCTTTGTCTTGTTTTAATAGTTCGGGGACTGGGAAAGACTTTTGGCTTCCAGCCCAAGATGCATCGTCTGCGTGTTATTCATAACTTCCTCTGGTACCTGATATACGGGCACCCACGCAGACAGAACTCCACTGGCTCCCACTCGACCAGTCAAACACCAGCCAACCCAAACAGCTCTGATCCTGATGCCAAACACCCACACAGCCATCAAAAACAGGTCCTGAGAGACGCACAAAACTCCACAAACACAAACGGAGAAACACATTCATCTGAAAACGCTGCCACTGGCTCTGTGGACCCACAAGCTGCATCTTCTACTTCGTCTAAGTTGGATGTGATGTCATCCGGTGATGAAGAGGAGGAGCTGAAGGATAAATCAACACCTGGTCGCTCTCAGTCTGACATGGAAGGTGAGAGAACATCATGTGTGCAAACCCTCCTGTAGTAAAACACTGCGCTTAATTTTAAATGAGCTTCCATTTGTTTCGTAATGACTTTACTTGTTTCTGTTGAAACCGGTGCATGATGTCTGCATATCGTTAGTTATCGCTGCATATTGGGACTTAATAGTGAATGTAGGTACGCATATTGCTGTTATTTTACTTACCGGGATGAGATTGCTCTGTTAGGGAAGGCTTTCAAACTGCTTTTTTCCCAACTAACCACCTTGATATTTCTGTAATCGTCTGTTTGTCTCTGATAGTGTACGCTGATGAAGAGTCGTGGAAGAAATTCATGCCTCCTGTCCGTGTACACAAGGAGTTTGAGAGCGGCTGGGCGATGGTTGGCGACCTGCTCCTCTGCCTGCCTCTCTCTGTCTTCATTCAGGTCGTACAGATCAATTATAAGGTGAGCATTTTAGAGGATGTTTGTGGTGCAGTTGAACTGTATTGACTTAACTAAGAGGTGATTCTAATATTTCGTCTACCCTCATTGATATAAATAGGGTGGACAAAATAATAGGTGCATAGGTGGACTTAATAAACCGGATGTAAAAACTCATAAATGAGATATTGTTGATCTATACATGAGGAAAGACAGAGCACATGCAGTAAAACACATCTGCTGCCTGTCCACAGGTGGATGGACTGGAGGAATATCTCAACGACCCTGTGAAGCAACACCATCTCGTCAGTGCGCTGCCTGCCAGAATGAGAAGACAGCTGCTTTATAAACGGTGACTGTCCTTCTCTCTTGCTCTCTATTCAACACATCAACGACTGTAATTCTAAGTTGAGTATTTATGGGTTTCTTTATATCAGGAGATACATCTTCTCATTTCATGAGAACCTGCAGAAGTTGGTCTATATGGGTCTGTTGCAGTTTGGTCCAGTGGAGAAGTTCAAGGAGAAAGACCAGGTACACAGTAACCACATCAAGAAAGAAAAAGTGACAGAAAGAAAAGAGCACATTCTTTACTTGGTCAAAGGAAATCAAAATTAAGTAAATTCTCTTTTCATATGTCTTATATTTTCTCTCCATATCTGCACTAATCCAGGTGTTTGTGTACCTGAAACGCAATGCCACCATTGTTGACACCACCAACGCTGAGCCTCACTACTGGCTGGTCACGGAGTCACCTGACAAAGCGTTTGAGAGGCGCCAGTACACATTCAACACTGCTGAAGATGTAGAAAACTACTGGTTTGACCTGATGTGTGTCTGCCTGAATACACCACTGGGTACACACACACACACACACACACACACACACACACACACACATACACACATACACACATAAAAACAGATTTGCACTGGCAATCATATTATTATAACATATGTTTCAATGTCTCATTTTTTAGGGGTAATCCGTAATAAGAGAAATGTCACAGACGACGACACTGCTCCCTCCTTTGTGCATGAACGCACCGTGTTCGTAGGAATGGCGTACCTGCTAAAGTAGGTGGAGTATGAATTCTAAAATGTGATGATTTCAAATTGTGTTCAACTGAGATAAAGTGATTGTGTAAATAATTAATGAGAATGAATACATGGATTTCCCCATTTAGACCTATAGCCCAGTTCATTCATTTGGCAACTATGACCATTAATTAAAGTGTCAGGCCGCACATGGCCCACAGGCCATGGTTTGGTCACCCTTATCGTAAATGTTTATGACGTGTCACCCTTTTAAATTGACTAAACTGTAGCTGTTCATGGAAGAGATAAAGAACCAGCTGTAAACAACATAAATACATTTAACTTGCTCTGCCTGTTGTTTTTGTTCTCGGGTTTCATAAAATGATCAACTCAAAGAAGCTGAAATTTAAGGTTTTATAAAAAAAACCAGGACAGAGCAGAAAGAACACAGTTCATCACCAGTGTGTCAAAGTACCAGTGATGTATATGTGTATCCGTACAAACACACAGGGGCAGTCGTGAAGTAACTGACAACGGGTCAATACCAGGAGACGGTAAAGGAGCGGGAGGTCTGGACTCTGAATTCTTTGCTCATCTTAAGCGCAACTGGTTGTGGACCAATCACCTACTCTCTGTCAAAACGGTATGTACACGACACACAAGCGGAACATGTGCATGCAGTATTTCTGTGTATAAACGTAGACAATATTAAATGTGGCCTAATGTTTGTGCTTTTGGCATTCTGGGCACATGAATGTGGTGTGTTTTTTTTTTGTTTTGTTTTTTTTTAGACTCCAAGTGGTATAGAGGCGAAGGAGAACAAAATCAGACTGAAGAGCCTGCTGAGTAAAAATGCTCTCAGGATTGCACTTAAAGCTGGTGAGTAACGAATTTCTCTCCTTATACAATTTGTGCTTTCATAGCCCCTGTGTTACAAGCTAACAAACAATGACATGTGAAAGGATGTGAGTATAATATATGAGTCTGTCACGTGCTTCTATTTTAAGCTAGATTTGATGGGTTTTTTTAAGCTTTGAGGGCCTCTGATTTCCTTTAGAATTAACCTTTAAACCTGTCTTAAAGTTTACTGTATTCGTACTCAACAGTAATATACTTTGTGTGTGTGTAACAGGAGGAACCACCACACCTCGTTATGTGACTGCCAAGCGACCACTGATTTTAGAAAATATTGAGGTATGAGTACGAGTTCTACCAGTTTTATTTTATTGTTTTATAATCTTTTTATTCACTCATTGGGGAGAGGTGTTTCTTTTATTTAGTCTACCCTCATTGATATAAATGGGGTGAAGAAAAAAAATAGAAACCCCTCTCTGTATAACGCAGTACAATTCAACAGCACCACAAACTGCAGCCTCCAAAATGATCATAGTTGAATCCACAACAACAGAAACTGAACATTATGACCTTCATGAAGGGAGGATTTATTGCAGGACTGTTGTATTAGACTGCACTAGTTTTAGCTAGGTGTAGTTTAGAAACAGGCAATGAACTTTTACAGTTTTTTTAATCTGTTTCTTTGATATATAAAAATAATTAAAATATACTCCACAACACCTACTTGCAACATATAGTTTTGTAAGCAAGAAACTGCTTAAACAGAGTTGTACCGTGCTCTGTAGGCTCCGTGTTGAGATATCGGATATTAACCTATCACAGATGACAATGACTACAGATGAGCTTTTCCACTGAAGATTTCAAAATGTTTCTTTCACAATCAAACCACACTATCAAACAATTACCTGCTCATTTCCATTTCATTTGCTAATTTCAAATATCACGTGAGTCTGTTTTCATCAGTGCCACACAGGAATGAGCCTTATAAGGTTGCTCATATCTTAAAATATTGTCAGTAGTGGAGACTGATACTCCTGACTGGTTCGTAAATCTAGTGTAGACTCAGGTGTTTGTGATGTTGTGTCTTTTTTAAGAGTACAGGCGGCAAACAGTATTTCCTGTTCTTGTGCGTTTGTAACCAGGTGGGTGTAGAGCCTGCGTCCAGAAACCAGCAGGTGGTCGGAGGAAAGAAACAGAAGAGGAAGAGAAGCAAAAAGGAGGTTGTCAAGGCCCCACGCAAGAAGAAGAAAGGTACATGGGCATAATAATTCCTGCATGGGACTGATGGGCTAAAGACAGACAGCTGACTGTGTGCCTGTTTGATTTCGTGTTTTTTTTTTTTTTAAATGTATTTCTATGTGTGTTTGTTATTTGCCTTAAAGAGCCAAAGAAACGCACCCCTGCCCATGATGAGGCCGACCACCGCGCTTTGAAGATGATGACCAGGCAGAGAGTCTACTGGTCCTTACAGGAAGACTCGCTGATGATGCTCTGCAGTGTGGCCGCACACTTGTTCAACAGCAAGGTACGCACACACAAATATGTGTAGTAGTGTTGTCTAAAACAGCGGCTCCCAACCTTCTCGCCGTGTCACTCTTTAAAACAAAGCAATTCCTATTGAAAAGCCAATGAGGTCATTATTAGTCTCCTTTTCCCTGCCGTTCGCTAGCGCCAAAAAATCACCACTTTTGGAGATATGTGATTTTAACAGGACAGCAATGATGTCCTGTGAAAATGTGGTTGTATGCTACATATATCTTAGTTTATTTGTTGCTTTATTTGTTGCTGTTTGTTTAGCGGTTGACTTAAAATATCAACAGTATTTTTCTCCAGAATTGCTGACTCCACCTTTTAAGTCATTACAACTTCTACAAAAAGGTTATTTTCAAAAATATGATGGCCGGCGACATTAGCTGACTTGAGTCGCCACTTTTGACGAGGTGTCCTGGTGGACAAGAGGTTTAAGACGCTGGCCATGTAATCACAACATTCAGTCCGGACCTTTGTCGCATGTCATCCACGCTCTTTCTCTCCCCTCCTTTCCTGTCTGTTTCTATACTGCATACTATGTGATAAAGTGCCCCTGAAAAGTATTAAAAAGTTGTGACATGAACAGTTACATTATTATAGATGTTTTAAATGTAAAAGGTTGCACATTTTGATGAACATAAATAAATGAAAAAATGATTGCCCTGTGTTTGATAGAGTTATGTATTTTGTCTCACTCTTCAGTCAAGTATGTTCACAGTTGTTTGTACTTGTTTGGATCAAAACGTACAGCATGTTGTTAATGTGTTGCAGCTGAAAAGGGCATTCGTACCTTACTGTGTGGTAAGAGACCTGCTTCACGCAGAGTTTGAGATATCGATGGATAAAACATCTGTCGCCGTCGGACGTCGCTCACGGTACATCCTCAAAAATCCTCAGACGCTTCTGAATTACAGGTAAGTACATAAATAAACACATTTTTTAAAACACAAAACCTGCAGTTTTCTTTATCAGCTATGTCTTGCAGAATCTGTCTGGCTGAGGTGTATCAGGACAAAGCTCTGATGAGATTGTTGGAGGAGAAGAAACCTGCTGATCCAAACAATCCTGAGGTATGTGTTTTTTATTTTTATTTATTTATTTATTTTTTACTATCTGTTTTTGGTTTCTGAAAGCTTGATGTTGAATTTCTGACTTCATAGTTGAATATTTCTGCCTGTGTTGTTTTAGGATTGTGCTAAAGCGTTCTCAGAGTACACCAAGCTGCTCAGACAGAAGTTCTGCTCTGTCCTGAGCGGTCGTGATGTGGTCATGCCTGACACAAAACATCAGCTCTTCTCACGGTAAGAAGGGGATGATGTTTAACGTGCTGACTTAAAGACGAGCAGTGATAGCTGGAACAAGGAGCTGAGTGTAGTTTGTAATGTAATGCTGAATGTGTGTTTTACAGGTTTAAGGTTTCGGCAATAGACAATGGAAAGCAGGTGTCATGCAAAGACACTCTCAACTGGTGAGGATTCAATTAGATTATTAGATTGTCTTCCACTGATTTAAATGTGAGTTTTTATGGTAGCAGTTAATCGTTTGTTTGTGTGTGTCCATTGCAGCACAGATGACATTCATGCCATAGTGTTACATAACTTGATCCAGAGCACTTTGGCTATGACCAACTGTCAGATGAAGTCCTCCAGATCCTTTCAGGTACGGCTATCTTTAATTGTCTTCCTCTTTTCACAAAGTTTAGTCACAAAAAAATAATAGTTTGCAAATGCATATTAGTCTGGAACCTCTCAGTTCATTTTCAATTTCCAACGGGCGTTATGAATGAGCACAAACAACCAATCAGAGCAACAAAATGCCATCCTGCCGTACGGTACGTCCTGTCAGAAGTACTGTATCTGTCTTTTCTCTTAGACCTTCCACATGTACAGTAAGTATAACCAGGAGCTGCTGTGCCAAGTGTTCATACAATGCAGGAAGAGGGGTCTGGTCAACCGCCGACGTGTCAATCAGCCGTTTGGCCCGAAGAAGAACCGAGCGCTGCCCATCCTGCCCATGTCCTACCAACTGTCCCAGTCCTACTACAGGTACACAGCCACTTGAGGGACTCAAGTACAATCACTTGTATTTTTTTTAAATTTTATTTAACCAGAAAGTCTCTTTAAGCAGGGTATAGCTTGCCAAAGACTCCTGTACTAATATGTATTTTTATTTGTTTTGATAAATATGTACAGTACTGTTCATTTGCAGACCACTAGCAGGGATGGATCATACGGTCAATTATAGAGTAGTTATTGCTTATAGGGTTGTATTTTATTTTGATTCAAGCATCTAATACAGTGCAGTACCATCTCAATACAGTTTCATATTTTAGGACACACAAAAATTATTTCAAAGAAACCAAATACATTAAAAGAAAAAAAGGGGCAGAGATTATGTATGCATGTAGGTGTCTGATTGTTAGAGAATGTTTGACATGTAAGTAGTTTAAAGAAGTATGAAACGATTGCAGTCCTTACGGGATCCCACCTCTTTATAGATTTGTGCTTTTGGAGCCTTAAAGCATATGAGATTTGGTCCATCCATTAAAGTTCTTATATGTTTTTAAACCATATGCTGTGTAAGGGAGTGTTACTCAACAAGGACTTGTTTAAAGCAACTAGAAACCTAACAGCCTCATCATGATATGATATCATGATGTTTTCTCTTGTGGCATTTAAAAATTACATTGCAGTTCTTAAAATGTGATGGAAACATAAACAGGAATCCCCTAAAAAAAAAGTTTACTTCCTGGGGATATTTGGTCAAAAAGCCAGACGTCTTTTGTTATTTGCAACATTTAAATACTTTGAACACTACTTACTGTTTGATCTCAAAGCTTTTTGACCATGCTTCTCCCACTCCTTCCGGACAGGTGTTTCTCGTGGCGATTTCCTCACTCGCTGTGCACTGATTCCTTCCGCTTCTTGAGGAGTCTAATCAACAGCGGGATGGGAGACGACAGACCTGTCACTGCTTTCTACCATGAAACCGAGAACAGGACAGAGAACGGGGAGGAAGTGATGGAGAGAAGAGCAGGATCCGAAAGAAAAAAGAAACAAAGCAAAGAGAAGGAAGATGGCAGACCGGTGAGTGAGCCAGAGGTACAACCAGAGAAGGTGAACGGTGACTCCACAAAGGAAGGAGAGAACGACCAAACGAAAGTACAGGGAGAAGAGAAGCTGATGGAGGTAGACACGAACAACGAGAAAACAGAGCCGACGAACAAAGCAGATGAACAGAAAAACTCAAAAGATTGCCTCACAGCCAGTTCTGGTAAAGATGCATCCAGCAGAGAGCCGGCAGATGATCATCAGCCCAAAGAAGAGCCACCAGGAGAGGCAGCTACCTCAAACACAGCGCCTCGAGCTTCAGAGGGGCCTCCAGATGTGTCGGACATGCTGCGGTTCTCTATGGACTCTCCAGGTGGAGCCTGTGCGGCCTCGCTCAGCCTGATGTCTCTGGGACTGCTGAGTGTGCACATGTCCATACCTAAACAGATGGTGGTGGTGGACAGCAACCTGGTGGACAATGATGTAGTCAAGAGGTGAGTTTTAATCCACGTACAAACATCACTGCATGTTATATATATGTCATAGTCTAGAGGAGATTAAGTAAGATTAGTAACAGGGACACTAGAGATTTTATTTTTGAGAACAACATATGAAATACTATTTACTTGCATTGTATTGTGTGTGTGTGTGTGTGTGTGTGTGTATATAACCTGAGATATTTCATAACCTGGAAAAAATATTTCCATGATTAGTTACAACTATAACAACTAAAAAAGAAAATATATAAATATAAAAGACAGAATTTCCCAGCCCCCATTGTAGACAAAGCATTTCCAAGTATCCTTATCCATTCACTTCTGTATTTATTTTCAGTTTCCCAAAGTCATTCTGCAGTGTATAGATATCACATGTAATTAAACAAGGAAGTGGGGGGAGGAAGTCGAGCGTGTCAAAATGATGGCTGAATAAGTGTTAATTCACTGCAGGAAACTTCGAATGCCAGGGGATTCAGTCATGAGAGCACAACAGTGTTAAAACATATAACTCTGCCAAATTAGGCAACAGTAAAGCATAGATTTTACCAAAGAACCACACTGAGGCTTTGTGCAGATAAAAGAAAAGCCTGGCCTTGTGTGTTTTTATTTAGGGGGGGAACCTGATGTATCACTGAGTGTGTTTACACCTGCAATAGTATCCTGTTTTTGATTATATTCAGGATATGGCATTTGCTTTAAACATGAAAAACCTGGTTATTCATGTCCCTGTAAACGTGATCATAAATAACAGTATCCATCTTGATTTCCACTATCTCCCTCACTATGTTCAGTACCGACAGACAATGTTCAGAAACCTGGATAAGGGGTTTATTTAACATCTGGAAAAATGCACTCAGTGAGGGAGAGACAATGAAAGGAAAACACTTGACAGTAATTTGCGGCAGTTCCAGTAAATATACCCTAAAGTTTTCACTCTGATTGATTCACTAGGTAATAAAACGGGGAAAAAATCTAAAGGTAAACTGTCTTTTCAGTATGGCAGCACTGGAAGAAGAAGAAGACGATGATGATGATGGCGAGGAGTTTGAGGGGAGAAAAAAAATGGAAGTGAAGGCACATCAAGCGTCACACACTAACTACCTGATGATGCGGGGATACTGCTGTCCTGGCATAGGTAGAATTTGATTTTTTTCTTGCTTTTTTTAAAGAGATGAACGTCTTCTGTATGTGTAGTGTGTAACTTCAGGACGGCGAAAAGTAAAGTTTGATTTTCAGCATCACATGGACTGAATAAAGAGTAGAATAAACAACAATGACTTTTGTGTAACAGTACAAATGGTTTAGAACCATGGCTATTGAAATTGTTGAACATATTAAACACTAATTAAACAAACAAATCCCTATTTGTAAGTTGGTTCATTTAAAGTGTCTCAATACACAGTAAAACATATGAAAACAAAACCCAAAATGTTATGACAAAATTTTATTACAATTTTGACGATTGATTATTGTTGAAGTTGTTTATCAAGCAAAAATGCCAAACAGTCTCTGGTTTTAGCTCCTTTAAATGTGAATTGCTGTTTCTTCATGTTTTATATCATTTTAAATTTAAAACCTTATGGTTTAGGACTGATGTTCAGGCAATTAATAAAATGTTTTAGGAAAATGAAAAGATGAATCGGTAATGAAAATAATTGTTTGTTGTTTATTATTTTGTTTTGTTTCCAGTCAAAGTACGTAACCTCAACACCAGCGATAACATCGTGGTGGAGTCGTGTATTATGAGGTTACAACTGCGCAACACACCTGCTCACCACGTGTTCAGTACGGAGCGTAAGTAGCAGAGCGTGTAAGACATCTACAGACACAGTTTCATCTGCAAAAAGTAATCATTTTTTCTTTGTTATTAGACTCTCCACCATTGGACTTGACTAAATGTGGTCCATCCCTGCTGCCCTCCATCCTCACCTACTCCACCCGTTCCTCCTCCTCTCCGCCCAGCTTGGAGCGTTTAGTTCAGCAAAGAGGGTACACTCCTCAGGACATTGAAGCATGTGTTCAGCTCAGGAGGAGCTTAGATAAAGCTGGCGAGAATGGTTTGGATATACATGACCTTTACCAGACTCATACACACCTGGATGAGCCACAGTCAGGACGCACCAGGCGCCTGCAGCAGTATATGAAGGTAAACACATCAACACATACAGAAATTCTGCCTTACAAAGCCAAAACACTCACATCTGGTCAAAATCTTTTAAGACCTGAATCTAAATTTTTGTCATCTGTTTATTATTATGCCATATTGAAAACAGCAAGTAAAATGTGCAGTAACTACAAAATATACTTTTTTAGAGAATCTTGTTTTGGTTTTGTTTTTGGAAAGGCTAGAAAAAAGGTACAACGCTTTGTATATGTCTGTATCTTGACAGACCTGCCCTGCCTAGTTACAGTCACTAATCTATGATCTACAATTGCTGTTTGGGGACGGGTTAAGCGATCAGTAAGTTTCCTAGTTCCTTCTTCCTTTCCTCTGTGTTTCTGCACGGTCTGATTTTCTCTCTCTCTGCTCCAGGAGTTACAAGAAGAAGGCCAGGTGTTAGAAGTTGGGAGTTTGGGCGTCCGTTGGGTGCTCATGCAGCACGCTGAACCGTGGCTGCTGACTGTAAACTCCAAACAATGGTCACAGTCACGCGTCGCATCTTACAAACTCCCCTTTTTGGACACTCAGCATAACATCCCCTTCATGCGCAAGAGATGCAGGCAAGAAGTCCCACAGGAGACGGAGGAACCGGCAGCAAAGAAATCAGCTGTGGACAGACAGGAGGGCAAGGACAGAGAGGACGTAGACGGATTGTCGAGTGGCACAACAGCAGAGAAACTGAATGGGGAAGAACAGCCGGAAAAGCAGAAAGAGAGGGCACATGAGGGAAGTGGAGACAAACTGGGGAACTTGGAAGAGGAAGGAGGAAAGCAGATGCAGCCTGAAGAGGAAGGAGAGGTGGAGGCAGGACAGGAACAGTTGGAAACTGAGAAAACACCGGAGAAAAAGAAGGACCTGAGAGCCAGAGAGGACAGTATAGACGATGAGAGAGACAAGGAAGCATGCTCTCCACCAACAGCAACAGCTGCTGTTGATGACGAGTAAGTACAGACTGCGAGGTATCGACTGACTAATTAACTACTGACAGTTCATTCATCTCTTTCTTCTTTTCTTCAGTGAAAAAGTGAGTTTTATCAGCCGGCCGTGGCGCATGGTGGACGGCAATCTGAACCGGCAGGTGTGTAAGGGCATGCTGGAGGCCGTTCTTTACCACATCATGTCCAGACCAGGACTCACGCAGCAGACGCTGGTGGAACATTACAAAGATGTGTTGCAGCCAATGGCGGTGCTGGACCTGGTGCAGGTAAACGGACATACTGTCACCTACATAAGCTCCAAATCTAAAATTCACCCTTGAAATCATTCCTTTAACAATACACGATACATTGAATACTAAAGGTAGGCTTTTAAAACATTACCGTTTTTTATGGCTGATATATTACCCTCCTCGTCCCCCCCCCGCAGGCACTCATTGACATGGGCTGTGTGACGAAGAAAACTCTGGTAAAAGCACCGAAACCCTCGTTGTTCGCCCGTTCAGCGCCCCAGACCAGAAGTGAGACAAAAATGAAGCTTGAGGAACCAGACGCGGTGTTTTATGAGCCCACCATCAGCTGCGGCCTGCGGCTCGGTCAGATGTTACCCAACGAGCGTCATTGGAACTATTGTCTTCCATGAAAGTAATCATGGGCCTCATACAGCCTGCACTTGGCCGTAGCAGGCTTGACCTGGTATCACATTATAAGGCTTTAGAAGTTTGAGCCTCAAGTTGAGTAAAAAGTTGTCGCAACGATCAGACTGTTGATAAACAAAAAGCTTTTACTTCTGGTTTTACAGAACAGGGATTTATTTGTACATTTGTCAAAGCTTTCGTGTTGAAATTTAATTTAGTTTTGTGTTCTTTTTTTGTATGCTGATTAACCTAAAGTTATTAAAAATATAAAAATGCATTACATTACATTCTTGACTTGTATTTGTCTTGCATGTTTAGTAGTAAATAACAAAACAGCCTTGAGGTATTGCACTTACAAGGGTAGGGCACTGCCCTGTCTCCCAGAGAAAAAACTATGGCCAAATATTGACCAATTTCAGGAGGAGGATGATTGTCTTTGAATGACGTGTGTCAAAAAAAAGCGAGGAGAAAGTGATCTTGTTGCAGATTTGGTGGGCTGGTCGATCAGTCCGCAAACATTTCACCACAATTTGGAGGCCACAGTTTTCGGCTGAAATTTGGCATGGAGGCCGTGTGTGTGTGGGGGGGGGTGTGGGGGGGTGTGGGGGGGGGTGTGTTTTTTTTTCATGACAATTGGCAAAAAGGGGTTGTGGGAGTGGCCTATAACAATAGGGTGCTAAACTTTTAAACGGATTCCAGTAACATGGCCAAACTTTGTAGAAGGTCACACACACACGGATACACAAACACATACTACACATGCTACCAAAGAGGCTTGAGTGTGTGTGTGTGTGTGTGTGTGAGAGAGAGAGAGAGAGAGTGAGAGTGAGAGTGAAAGTGAAAGAATGCACGCATAGATGCATTGGTGTACATGGTCGCAGCTACTGTGAGTTCACGCCTGTTCTCTGCCTTTCCTGGCACGTTCCAGTGTTTCTTGGTGCGTTACCACCATCAAATGTCAGCAGAAAATCAGTGGAATACCACAAATGTGTATCGAGTCATCCGTGTGCCTGGACCCTCGTGCAGCTGTACGAGATACAAACAAAATGTGGACCCACTCATTAAAACAGTCCTCCGTAGTGCTTCTAGTGGTCAACAACTCCACTGTACTGGAGTGCAGTTAGAAAGCTGGGAGACAAATATCATACAGGGCATTTCCCACTGTGTACACAGGGAAAGGGGGTTAAACACATTGAATCAGTCATCAGTCATCAATTTACAAATACAATTGAATTAATAGTAATAAAAGTAACTTGGTAAAAGGCCAAAAAGTAGAGCCAGTTTGGCTTAAGAAAGGGCTAAAATGGTGTCCACTTTTATATGGTAATCAAAGACTGCTCCTGTGATATGGAGTTCTGCCTTCCTCTGTCTATAAACTTTATAGGGGAAGGGAACATAAGAAAAGGGTTAAAAACAGAAAACATAATGCAGTTGGTACTGTGTAAGCACTAATAAAGAATAAATGAGAGACTTGTGGAGTAGCACTTGAATGTATTCAGTAAGTGTAATCATGGGAGGGCTGTCAGGAAACTGAGTGATAAGCATCCCCGGGAAGTTGAACAATTGTTTAGGGCTCTGCACTCGGTCCCCTTTCTACATGTATTATGAGCACAGAACTTATTGACCTGGAGTACTAAATTTTTAGTTTTGTTTGTCGTGTGTAGACCACCTATAGACCTACAGATATTATGTGCACAGATCAGTATGTCTGTATGTGTGGTGACTTGGTGGTTTCTATTTCAGTGGGTCAGACGGTGGTGATGCAACTACCCAGGGTGGCACGTGAGGACGGGTGGTGCAAGTTGCTCCTGTACACAACCTGTGGGCATCTATGCATTTCCTTAGATTAATGACATAGGGGTGTACCCAAATACAGATACCTTACAACCCCGGGCCTCTTTGGTCTGTTTCCAAACTTTTTAAAAACTGTTATTAGATTAAAAGAAATTCAGATCTTAATCTATATTCTACTATTTAAATGTTAATTAAACTAAGTCAAGTACATTTTTGTTCTTTATGAGCTTCAATAGGAGTCAGAGAAGTCAGTGGAGTAAAAATGATGGAGGTAGCACTCAGATCATGTAAAGTCCCTTTAAAATGAAACGGGGGGGGGGTGTATAAACCGGGACGGCCTCTGGGCCACACTTTCACTTTTCCAAGTTACTAATTTTGAAACTGTGATGGTGATCAAACATAGAGAGGGTGTGTGTTGGGGAAACATCCTGCCCTGCTAACATTCTTCTACTACAACAGGGAAAAACAGGAGCAGACTCACTCACTATCTGACCACCTTTCGGTTTTATGTTTGACCATTCCCAATATTTGTTTTACCAAAACATAACTGGAAATAATGTTTTTCCGTATCATTCTTCTGTGTTTTTGTAGTATGTGTTTCCTGCGCAGCTTCCATGTGTCCAGTTGTGGTAAGTGAAGATATTTCTGTCTGTAGCTCTTTTTTCTGTTTAAATTAGATTGATTTCCTATGACGGTCAGTACTGGTACTACTTTTTCTGTCATGCAACTGTTGAATGCCGCAAAGTCTTAGTCTTACAAACTCAGTAGCACATTTACAATTCAATATGTACTTTAATATGAAGGTGTTTTCTAAAATGTAATATATTTTTACATTTTCTGTCTAGTGCCTTTATTTTTAAATCACATTTGATTGTTCTTTTTTGATTCCTTCTGTGTTTTATTCAAGCACTTAATATTTTTGTTCTTTAAGTGAAAGTGTAAGTTTAAGTTAAGTGCTGGGCAAGTTAACCTATATTATTATGATTATTATTATTTTTGATTAATTGATCAGAAACAAGCAAATGTCTTGGATCAATTAAAAACATAACATAAATACATCATGTGATTGTCAACACAATATATTTATCTTACTACTTAATTTTCACAAGCTGTTGAACCACCACAGCAGTATGTATATTTTCTACCATAGTATTATATTATATTTTATTTATATCTTATTCCTGTATTTTACCTGCACTATTTTATTTATGTCTTAGATTCTTATTCTTATTTTTACATTTTACTTGTGTGTTTCTCCTTTTACATATCCTTTGAGAATTGTTTGAGGGAGCCTGAGATTTAAGATTTTCATTCCCAATGACTGCTTTACTGTAATTATTGTGCACATGACAAATAAGGAACCTGAGCTTCTGTGGAATGAATGCGTAAAGTGCTTTAAAAATCTGATTGTTAATTTTACATTAAGCTGTTTAAAATCAATATTGTCTAATTTAATGTCTGTGTTACAGATCATCACTGTGCAGATAAACCTGTGTTCACTCCATCCAGACTGGTAGTGAAGTTTGGTGACCCAACCTCTGCCAGGTGCTTTGCATGTCAGCGCGCTTGCCTCAACAACTTGTTTGATTTGGAAAAATCTGTCGGAAGCTCGGCAAAAAACGGAACCACGATTTCATGGACAGTTGACAGAATGACTGAATGGGACACATCTGCCCAGTGCTATTACAATAATGGTACTGGTTACCAGTGTTGTACCTTCCTGCCTATAACTGTCTACCGTAAGTAAACTTGCTGTTGAACAAAATACTGTTGCTAGTGATTATTTAATAATTTATAATTTAAATGAGTGCTAAAGAATATTTTATTTACCTTTATCTTGCTTTGTGTGTATCTCAGCTTGTCTCCTTTCCTGTCTCCACAGAGCCTCCAGATAATGTGGCCATCAGCTTTGTTAACCACACTGGGCCGATGTTTGAGGGTCATCAGTACACTCTGCAGTGTACAGTACAGGATGTTGCTCCTGTTGAAAACCTCACTGTGACCTTCTACAGAGGACAGACAGCACTGAGTCAACAACAATCCAACTACAGCAACACAAAGAAGACACCAGTGAATGAGATCTTTACTCTGGACATCAACGCCACTAAAGAAGATGATGGAGTCCAGTACTGGTGTGAAGCAGAGCTCCAACTGGGACCTGAAGGACCACAGCAGCCTCCAGTAGAGATTTCACCAAAACTCACTGCCACGGTCAACTGTGAGTGTGACAACAGAAAAGTCAACACACCTCGATTTTGCAATGACCCAAGTACTAAAACTACAAAAATAATGTAAAAAAACAAACATACACAGCACATAGGTTAAGATCACATAGGATCAAAACAGTTTGGGGTCATCCTGTTGTTCACTTTTACAGTGTATAAAGGAATAGTTGAACATTTTGGGAAATACGCTTATTCGAGCTCTTGCCAAGAGTCGGATGAGAAGATTGATTAGCTTAGCTTAGCATAAAGAAACCTGGTCCATAACCAAATCTGCCTACCAGCATCTCTAGTGTGTAGCCTATATACAATCTGTATTGTTACAAATTCACATAAACACTAAAAGGAAATAACAAGGATATTTAATTCCTAAAGTGGCAAACGGACTAATGAGTTTTACATGAAATAAATGTATCATCAGGTTTGACATGACTGCTGAGGTGTTGCCTGCTCTGTCTCTCTATTAATGCAGCCCACTAATTAACACGTCATACCTTCAGACAGAACCAGGCTAGCTGTTTCCCCCCATTTCCAGTCTTTATGCTAAGCTACGCTAACCGACTGCTGGCTGTAACTTCATGTCTACATCAGAGGTATCAATCGCCTCATCAAACTCTTGAAGAAATAAGGAATTAGAACTACTCCTTTGATGACCATCTGTTTACTTACCTGTTTTTAAGCGTGCACGTCTTTGTCAGCATGAAAAAAGTATGTTTTTGTGTCAGTTAAAATGTGATTTATTGATGGTCCCGAGGTGGAGGGGAGGCCGCTGCGTCTGTCGAAATATCCAACTTAAAACTAAGATTTATATTTCTTTACACAGTCAATGTTAATTATCTAACTCACAGTATTATTTGATAACCTTTTAGTGCTCTTTGTCGGTTTCGGGGCTCCGTATTAATGTCACCGACGACATGAATGTAAATATGATAATGAAAAGAAGGGCCATCACTGTCCTTCATTTAAAAATGTTGATTGACGGCATCACAAGTCAACTTTCCATCTGCCCGTAGATTTGGAGTTGACCTCGACCAGATTGCCGCCAACAACCCCAACCACCAGGAAGACAACAACCCCAACCACCAGGAAAACAACAACCCCAACCACCAGGAAGACAACAACCCCAACCACCAGGAAAACAACAACCCCAACCACCAGGAAGACCACAACCACACCGAGCAGTAGTGCCAGCAGCAAACGGGTTCACTGGATCATAATGTGTTTTATGTTTGAATTCTCTGTTCTGGTTTGAGTTCTTTCCCCGAGAGCTTCAGGTTTGTTTCTAGAACAATAACATGTAAAAGGGGTTTTATCCATGTCCTGTATAGCTTACATCTGATGTCAATACAATCAGTTCTGTACATTGAGAAAGCACTACTTACTTTTACTTTTCACGATGTAATACTGATATTTAACCACTAGAGCTCATTAGCTTGTAAATGAGCAGTGTTTAAAAGGACTTTTGCTTTTCAGCTTTTGAGATAAATGCAAACATCAGCATCCTACCATGCTTACATAAAGGTATTAGACAAATTAAAATTTTGACACGATGACACCGCTAGATGAAAAGTCAGAGGATCACCAAAGTTACTGAGGGGCATTAATGTCTGTGCCAAATGTTGTGCGGATCAAAACAATACTTGTTGAACTATTTCAGTCTCAACCAAAGTGGTGGACTGACAGTCAAACCATCAGCAAAAAAAAGTTTAAAGCTGTTTTTTTTGTTTTGTTTTTTACCATGTTTTGCTCATATACATCACCAATTAATTGGAATAAAGGTTTTGCTTTCTTGATTCCAGATACAGTATTCCATACAGTATCTTAGCCTGGGAACCAGATGAATCTGCGAGCTCATGTTTCATTTGCTCTGGCAGATACGTCTGGCCCCTCTCCCATTCAGACTGATTTCTCTGCCGATATCTTGGGATAACCAATCACAAGTGTTTATCTAGTAGGAGGCGGGTTTAATACGATGACTGACAGAGACGAGTGCCGTTCAGGTATCTTTATAAATATCCAATATGGCGGCTCCCGTTCCCCGGCCGGCTGCAGCGGCATTATTAAACGGACTGGACGGTAAATTTTCTCTAAAAGAAGAACAAACAACTGCACTTAAACTTTATGTTGATAAGAAATATGTGTTTATCCAATTTCTGAAAGGAAGTACCAACAACAAATATTTTCTCCAGGTGTCTTTTTTTCACAGTGATGTCTTCAGGATTAATAACTGTGAAACATCTGGTTTCACAAACTTCTTGTTTAACTAAAATGTTTCAGGTGTGAATAGTTTTGTCTGAAGTAATGCATCAAAGTGGAACACTATATGAAAATGTCTTATATTAGACTGTTAAACATAAAACATTGAATTCCTATGGGGGATGAATAAAATATATGAGTGCTGTACATGGATAGGCCTATTAGGAGCTTTTGGCTTTTTTCTTCATTTTTTTTTTTTTTTTTTTTTTTTTATACAGTAACTCGGTCAACCTACAAGTCAAACAGGTTACCTGAATTTATTTTAATTAATTAATACATAACCTATTTACACATTTATGTATTGTGAGTATACAATTAAAATGTTGTGAATTAACAGGATATGGTGTATCAGTTGAAATAAGGTAAACAAAAAAACTAAGAAGTGAGTGTGTGTTTAAAATAAAGTGAAGCAACATAATACAGTGTTTCAGTTGGATTAAGGTATTGCGTAAACTACAGTAAATGCATGAAGTAAAAACGATACATTCATGTTGTCCAGGTAGGGAAGAAGAGAAAGCGTCTGTGAATTGGTCTACGTGTCCAAAGAGCTACATTTATGATAATGTACTGAATTTAATTAGGGAAAACTGCTTTTAATGCTGGCAAACTAAAGATTCTGATTATGAATGAGGAAACCATCACTAGCAACAGTATTTTGTTCAACAGAAGTTTACTTATGGTAGACAGTTACAGGCAGGATGGTACAACACTGGTAATCAGTATCATTATTATAATAGCACGTGGCGGATTTGTCCCATTCAGTCCTGGGGGGTTTAGGGTTTGCCTTGTTTAATAATAACAGCTTTTCGACACACAATATCATTACTCAGAAGGGAAGAGTAAGTCAAAAAGTGTTGGCACAATTTTATTTCCATACATGTACATCAACAGTTACTTAAAATAAAACATCTAAATTAATTGTGTAGCATAGCACCATTTGCACAAACATAATTCTTCAAGCCTGTTTCGTCTCATTGAAAGTTTTTTTTTAAAGTCTGACTAAAAGATCATCTACAGTAAAGCCTACAGTCTGAACATTCTTCACTCTTTATATACAAAGACTGAACGTGATCAAAAACACTTCACATTGTGTTGAAGTGAAAATAAAGACACCTCCTTCCAGGAACCGACTCTTTCGGTCTACAGCTCCTTCCCTCCTGAGCTCCAGTTGTCTTGAGGTCTTGTCAGAGGGGTGCTTTGGCTGTTTCAACATTCAACAGTACAACGGTCAAATTTGCACGAATTACGTGTGGGAAAATATCTATATTCTCCTATTGAAATGTTAATTAAACTAAGTCAAGTACATTTTTGTTCTTTATGAGCTTCAATAGGAGTCAGAGCAGTCAGTGGAGTAAAAATGATGGAGGTAGCACTCAGATCATGTAAAGTCCCTTTAAAATGAAACGGGAGGGGGGGTGTATAAACCGGGACGGCCTCTGGGCCACACTTTCACTTTTGCAAAGTTAATCCTTTTGAAACTGTGATGGTGATCAAACATAGAGAGGGTGTGTGTTGGGGAAACATCCTGCCCTGCTAACATTCTTCTACTATAACAGGGAAAAACAGGAGCAGACTCACTCACTATCTGACCACCTTTCGGTTTTATGTTTGACCATTCCCAATATTTGTTTTACCAGAACATAACTGGAAATAATGTTTTTCCGTATCATTCTTCGGTGTTTTTGTAGTATGTGTTTTCTGCGCAGCTTCCATGTGTCCAGTTGTGGTAAGTGAAGATATTTCTATCTGTAGCTCTTTTTTCTGTTTAAATTAGATTGATTTCCTAGGGCGGTCAGTACTGGTACTACTTTTTTTGTCGTGCAACTGTTGAATGCCACAAAGTCTTAGTCTTACAAACTCAGTAGCACATTTACAATTCAATATGTACTTTAATATGAAGGTGTTTTCTAAAATGTAATATATTTTTACATTTTCTGTCTAGTGCCTTTATTTTTAAATCACATTTGATTGTTCTTTTTTGATTCCTTCTGTGTTTTATTCAAGCACTTAATATTTTTGTTCTTTAAGTGAAAGGGTAAGTTAAGTGCTGGGCAAGTTAACCTATATTATTATGATCATTATTATTTTTGATTAATTGATCAGAAACAAGCAAATGTCTTGGATCAATTAAAAACATAACATAAATACATCATGTGATTGTCATTGTGTTTACATCTGCCTATACTGCACAGTATACACAATATATTTATCTTACTACTTACTTTTCACAAGCTGTTGAACCACCACAGCAGTATGTATATTTTCTACCACAGTATTATATTATATTTTATTTATATCTTATTCCTGTATTTTAACTGCACTATTTTATTTATGTCTTAGATTCATATTCTTATTTTTAGATTTTACTTGTGTGTTTTTCCTTTTACATATCCTTTGAGAATTGTTTTAGGGAGCCTGAGATTTAATTTTCATTCCCAATGACTGCTTTACTGTAATTATTGTGCACATGACAAATCAGGAAACTGAACTTCTGTGGAATGAATGCGTAAAGTGCTTTAAAAGTCTATCTGATTGTTAATTTTACATTAGGCTGTTTAAAATCAATATTGTCTAATTTAATGTCTGTGTTACAGATCATCACTGTGCAGATAAACCTGTGTTCACTCCATCCAGACTGGTAGTGAAGTTTGGTGACCCAACCTCTGCCAGGTGCTTTGCATGTCAGCGCGAATGCCTCAACAACTTGTTTAATTTGGAAAAATGTGTCGGACACTCGACAATAAACGGAACCACAATTTCATGGACAGTTGACAGAATGACTGAATGGGACCCATTTGCCCAGTGCTATTATAATGATGATAATGATTACCAGTGTTGTACCTTCCTGCCTATAACTGTCTACCGTAAGTAAACCTGCTGTTGAACAAAATACTGTTGCTAGTGATTATTTAATAATTTATAATTTAAATGAGTGCTAAAGAATATTTTATTTACCTTTATCTTGCTTTGTGTGTATCTCAGCTTGTCTCCTTTCCTGTCCCCACAGAGCCTCCAGATAATGTGTCCATCAGCTTTGTTAACCACACTGGGCCGATGTTTGAGGGTCATCAGTACACTCTGCAGTGTACAGTACAGGATGTTGCTCCTGTTGAAAACCTCACTGTGACCTTCTACAGAGGACAGACAGCACTGGGTCAACAACAATCCAACTACAGCAACACAAAGAAGACACCATTGAATAAGATCTTTACTCTGGACATCAACGCCACTAAAGAAGATGATGGAGTCCAGTACTGGTGTGAAGCAGAGCTCCAACTGGGACCTGAAGGACCACAGCAGCCTCCAGTGGTGATTTCACCAAAACTCACTGCCACGGTCAACTGTGAGTGTGACAACAGAAAAGTCAACACACCTCAATTTTGCAATGACCCAAGTACTAAAACTACAAAAATAATGTAAAAAAACAAACAAACACACAGCACATAGGTTAAGATCACATAGGATCAAAACAGTTTGGGGTCATCCTGTTGTTCACTTTTACAGTGTATAAAGGAATAGTTGAACATTTTGGGAAATACGCTTATTCGAGCTCTTGCCAAGAGTCGGATGAGAAGATTGATTAGCTTAGCTTAGCATAAAGAAACCTGGTCCATAACCAAATCTGCCTACCAGCACCTCTAGTGTGTAGCCTATATACAATCTGTATTGTTACAAATTCACATAAACACTAAAAGAAAATAACAAGGATATTTAATTCCTAAAGTGGCAAACAGACTAATGAGTTTTACATGAAATAAATGTATCATCAGGTTTGACATGACTGCTGAGGTGTTGCCTGCTCCGTCTCTCTGTTAATGCAGCCCACTAATTAACACGTCATACCTTCAGACAGAACCAGGCTAGCTGTTTCCCCCCGTTTCCAGTCTTTATGCTAAGCTACGCTAACCGACTGCTGGCTGTAACTTCATGTCTACATCAGAGGTATCAATCGCCTCATCAAACTCTTGAAGAAATAAGGAATTAGAACTACTCCTTTGATGACCATCTGTTTACTTACCTGTTTTTAAGCGTGCACGTCTTTGTCAGCATGAAAAAAGTATGTTTTTGTGTCAGTTAAAATGTGATTTATTGATGGTCCCGAGGTGGAGGGGAGGCCGCTGCGTCTGTCGAAATATCCAACTTAAAACTAAGATTTATATTTCTTTACACAGTCAATGTTAATTATCTAACTCACAGTATTATTTGATAACCTTTTAGTGCTCTTTGTCGGTTTCGGGGCTCCGTATTAATGTCACCGACGACATGAATGTAAATATGATAATGCAAAGAAGGGCCATCACTGTCCTTCATTTAAAAATGTTGATTGACGGCATCACGTCAACTTTCCATCTGCCCGTAGATTTGGAGTTGACCTCGACCAGATTGCCACAAACAACCCCAACCACCAGGAAGACAACAACCCCAACCACCAGGAAAACAACAACCCCAACCACCAGGAAGACAACAACCCCAACCACCAGGAAGACCACAACCACACCGAGCAGTAGTGCCAGCAGCAAACGGGTTCACTGGATCATAATGTGTTTTATGTTTGAATTCTCTGTTCTGGTTTGAGTTCTTTCCCCGAGAGCTTCAGGTTTGTTTCTAGAACAATAACATGTAAAAGGGGTTTTATCCATGTCCTGTATAGCTTACATCTGATGTCAATACAATCAGTTCTGTACATTGAGAAAGCACTACTTACTTTTACTTTTCACGATGTAATACTGATATTTAACCACTAGAGCTCATTAGCTTGTAAATGAGCAGTGTTTAAAAGGACTTTTGCTTTTCAGCTTTTGAGATAAATGCAAACATCAGCATCCTACCATGCTCACATAAAGGTATTAGACAAATTAAAATTTTGACACGATGACACCGCTAGATGAAAAGTCAGAGGATCACCAAAGTTACTGAGGGGCATTAATGTCTGTGCCAAATGTTGTGCGGATCAAAACAATACTTGTTGAACTATTTCAGTCTCAACCAAAGTGGTGGACTGACAGTCAAACCATCAGCAAAAAAAAGTTTAAAGCTGTTTTTTTTGTTTTGTTTTTTACCATGTTTTGCTCATATACATCACCAATTAATTGGAATAAAGGTTTTGCTTTCTTGATTCCAGATACAGTATTCCATACAGTATCTTAGCCTGGGAACCAGATGAATCTGCGAGCTCATGTTTCATTTGCTCTGGCAGATACGTCAGGCCTCTCTCCCATTCAGACTGATTTCTCTGCCGATATCTTGGGATAACCAATCACAAGCGTTTATCTAGTAGAAGGCGGGTTTAATACGATGACTGACAGAGACGAGTGCCGTTCAGGTATCTTTATAAATATCCAATATGGCGGCTCCCATTCCCCGGCCGGCTACAGCGGCATTATTAAACGGACTGGACGGTAAATTTTCTCTAAAAGAAGAACAAACAACTGCACTTAAACTTGATGTTGATATGAAATATGTGTTTATCCAATTTCTGAAAGGAAGTACCGACGACAGGACGGCGTTTCATTGCTATGATTGGTTGTCTCCGCCCGTGGATAACAGCCCTTGGAAATCAAAAATGAACTGAGAGGTTCCAGACTATTAGTCTGGCGATGCAATATGAAGGGTGATATCACCCTGCTACAGTACAATTAACTTGTTTAGGTGAATTTTAATTAAATATTAGCAACAGGGGAAAATGCAATTTACAGTTTCCAGTTCACCTGACCTGTGTGTCGTTAGAATAATGGAGGAAGTTGGAGAACCTGGAGAAAACGCACAAAGAAAGCGGTTCCGTTCTGGAGTGGAGGCCATGACGTTGTTCCTGTGAGGTAACAAGATAAAATGTCATAAAAAGTATAATATCTAAAAAGTACCATGTACAAAAAAGTAATTCAATTGATTTTCTTTGGTGTAAAAACAATGGAAATATCAAAAGTTTAATTCAAATTAAGAGCACACACAGAACTGGTAAAATAACTGTTTTCCTTCACTCATCCCAGTAATGAAAATGTCAAGCTGCATTATCAGAAAGTGCATTTGGATGTTAAATTATACAGTCGAAATTTGACCTTACGTCCACTTTCTGTTTTGATTATCCATTGAAGTGGAACAATGTTGGGGGGCAATGCAGCTTCTTGTCACAACAAATATTCTCTCCAAGTGTCTTTTTTTCACAGTGATGTCTTCAGGATTAATAACCGTGAAACATCTGGTTTCACAAACTTCTTGTTTAACTGAAATTTTTCAGGTATA
Organism: Lateolabrax maculatus; assembly: GCA_031216445.1. Lineage (NCBI taxonomy): Eukaryota > Metazoa > Chordata > Actinopteri > Acropomatiformes > Lateolabracidae > Lateolabrax > Lateolabrax maculatus. The sequence goes on along the minus strand of CM062204.1, from coordinate 6,214,139 downwards.
AATAGTTTTGTCTGAAGTAATGCATCAAAGTGGAACACTATATGAAAATGTCTTATATTAGAGTGTTAAACATAAAACATTGAATTCCTATGGGGGATGAATAAAATATATGAGTGCTGTACATGGATAGGCCTATTAGGAGCTTTTGGCTTTTTTCTTCATTTTTTTTTTTTTTTTTTACTGTAACTCGGTCAACCTACAAGTCAAACAGGTAAGCTGAAATTATTTTAATTAATTAATACATAACCTATTTACACATTTATGTATTGTGAGTATACAATTAAAATGTTGTGAATTAACAGGATATGGTGTATCAGTTGAAATAAGGTAAACAAAAAAACTAAGAAGTGAGTGTGTGTTTAAAATATAGTGAAGCAACATAATACAGGGTTTCAGTTGAATTAAGGTATTGCGTAAACTACAGTAAATGCATGAAGTAAAAACGATACATTCACGTTGTCCAGGTAGGGAAGAAGAGAAAGCGTCTGTGAATTGGTCTACGTGTCCAAAGAGCTACATTTATGATAATGTACTGAATCTAATTAGGGAAAACTTGTTTAATAATAACAGCTTTTCTACACACAATATCATTACTCAGAAGGGAAGAGTAAGTCAAAAAATGTGTTGGCATTATTATATACATGTACATCAACAGTTACTTAAAATAAAACATCTAAATTAATTGTGTAGCATAGCACCATTTGCACAAACATAATTTTTCAAGCCTGTTTCGTCTCATTGAAAAGTTTTTTTTTTTAAAGTCTGACTAAAAGATCATCTACAGTAAAGCCTACAGTCTGAACATTCTTCACTCTTTATATACAAAAACTGAACGTGATCAAAAACACTTCACATTGTGTTGAAGTGAAAATAAAGACACCTCCTTCCAGGAACCGACTCTTTCGGTCTACAGCTCCTTCCCTCCTGAGGTCCAGTTGTCTTGAGGTCTTGGTGCTTTGGCTGTTTGGGGTGAATAAATTCAACAGTACAACGATCAAATTTGCACGAATTATGTTGGGAAAATGTTGCTTAATTTTCTGTCTGAACACACCTTTATACTACTAGCAGCTATTGTAGCCTCAAGAAAAGATGAGGAGTGGTAAGCTCACGTCTTTCCAACTCCACACCCCCAGATTCTTTTCATTTTCAAAGTTGTAGTCTTCATCACTTGAGGCGATTTCATGCAGTTCCATGAAAGGCTTTATACAACTTTTTTGACTATGTAGTAGCACTCCCCAAAACTTGTAAACAGACTTTGATGTGTAAAATCTGTGAAGTTCCCCTTTAAATGTGGTCATTCTGCTTCTGATTATCCAAACCATTGTTTTAAACTGTACAATGGCTCAGCTACCTGACCTCGGTGCATTTTCACCTGACATTTGTTGCTGTGCTGAATATGAGTTTGGCCTTTGGTCTGTCTGAGGATCATGATAGTTTTCTCTCCATTGGAGTTGATGCATTTCAAGTTGTAAACGAGCAATAGTTCCTGGTAAACCCTATATTTCTTAGAAGCAGGGTAGAGTTCCTCTTCTCTCAGTGTAGCTTGTTTTATCTACATTTACATCTGTCTTTGAGTTATATTTACTTTGCAGAACTGAAAAGCTATGCAAAACTGAAAAGGTAAACTTCCCTCCTTACATTGCTCCACTGCTACAGGTTTTCAAAACAGGAGGTGGACTTAGGGGTGCACTACTATATAATTTCACATTCAAATGCACTTTGTGACAACCTTTAGGTTTTACTACCAGACTGTTTGCTTTGCTCTATAAGACTGGAATTGAAAATAATGTTTCGTCATTTTGTACTTTTCTTGTTCTCTTTGATGGGTTTATTGTGTGAATTCCATACTTCCAGCTGTGGTAAGTTTAAAGTTAAAGTTTTTCAATCATATGCACCTTATTGATTGATTGATTGATTGATTGATTGATCAACAAAAATTTGCAAAAAAAGTATATCATGTAAAATTGGAATGGGTGCAAGTTTATTTTGGTCCATGCATTTTATACTTGCTATGGAGTACTTATATATTGTTGTATTGGTACTTTTACTTAAATAAAGCATCTATTATATTTTTCTCCAAAATTGTCTATGATGAGGTTATGAGTTATGAGTCGGGATGCTGGTGCTGTGTACTAACGCGCATAAATAAATCAATATGTACAGAAAAAAAATTAATATTTATTTATTTATGTATTGCCCTTTAATCTATGTATTTATTCAGTTCAGATCAAATTTAGAAAAAAAAAAAAAATGAATCATGCTCATTTATGTGTCACTTTTTGGTTCCAGTACGTCCTCAAAGAAACGCACACACTTCATTAATCATTTGAATTTTTTATTTATTCAACCAGCTGCCCTTATATTTTCTGTAGATTTTACCATCTAGCATGGAGATGTACGTTCTGTTTCAAAAGCCTGTCATGAATACAATTCTGCTGGAAAAATACTAAACCCTCTATCGGACTGGGTGTTGAACCGTAATACTTTCTGAGTACAGAACAGAATGTGTCTGTAGCACCAAGTATCAAAAAGTGTCAAGTATGTACAGCTGGTATTGAATGTCTGGTGGGATTGTTTTGTTTTAAGGTGTTTTTTGGAGCAGCAGCTGGAGACTTGGCTGAACCAAGCAGAACACCAAGGCATAAATCAAAACACAAGAGAATCATTGTCACTGCTCAGGGACAGCTGTGTAGCTCTCATTTTACGCACGGCTGGTTTGATGATAAAGGGTGTGTTCAGAACCGAACACACACACGGAGAAGTGACCATATTAGTTGCGGCACAAACTGTAAACAGTCGTAATGTTTCATTTCACTGATCAGAAGAACAAACAGGAACATGTGAGGCTGAACTTGGATTATGCTGTCGTCTAACCACACCTTTATTGATTTCAAGTGTGCGGGTCACGTCAAGTCAGTCAAATCTGATCCAACCGCACTCTCACAGATAAAGCAGATGTTAGTGTTATCTTAATAAATGATAAGTTTGGTTATGGTTATGGTTATTCCAAACTTTGATTTTTACTTACTAAGTATTAAACTTTTAATGTTGTTGATTTTAGAATTTTATGAAGCTTTTTTTTTTACATCTCTTAAATGTCTGTGTTACAGATCAGCAGTGTGCAGATAAACCTGTGTTCACTCCATCCAGACTGGTAGTGAAGTTTGGTGACCCAACCTCTGCCATGTGCTTTGTATGTCAGCGCGATTGCCTCAACAACTTGTTTGATTTGGAAAAATCTCTCGGAAGCTCGGCAAAAAACGGAACCACGATTTCATGGACAGTTGACAGAATGACTGAATGGGACACATCTACCCAGTGCTATTACAATAATGGTACTGATTACCAGTGTTGTACCTTCCTGCCTATAACTGTCTACCGTAAGTAAACTTGCTGTTGAACAAAATACTGTTGCTAGTGATTATTTAATCATTTATAATTTAAATGAGTGCTAAAGTATCTTTGGTAGATTTAGGTAGTTTAGATTCTTTTATGTTGTCAGTTGTTGTTTACAGCCTTTTTCTTACTGTAGGTGTCTGTCTCTCTACATCTCTCTGTTTGTCTCAGAGCCTCCAGATAATGTGTCCATCAGCTTTGTTAACCACACTGGGCCGATGTTTGAGGGTCATCAGTACACTCTGCAGTGTACAGTACAGGATGTTGCTCCTGTTGAAAGCCTCACTGTGACCTTCTACAGAGGACAGACAGCACTGGGTCAACAACAATCCAACTACAACACAAAGAAGACACCAGTGACTGAGATCTTTACTCTGGACATCAACGCCACTAAAGAAGATGATGGAGTCCAGTACTGGTGTGAAGCAGAGCTCCAACTGGGACCTGAAGGACCACAGCAGCCTCCAGTAGAGATTTCACAAAAACTCACTGCCACGGTCAACTGTGAGTGTGACAACAGAAAAGTCAACACACCTCAATTTTGCATTGCTGTCATATAACAATATGACAAAAACAAGCATATAACAACGCACGTTACTCAGGGAGACTTTCAAACAGTAGATACTTGCACATGCTTTTTCTCTTTTACAATGCATACTTGCATTAATCAACCACTTGTTTACTTATTTGCCTTCTGCTTTAATGACGTGTTGTATTTCTCCTCAATTAATACACAGATACACAGATAATGGATTTCCAAGGTGAGTTCAAACTTTTCCCCTCAAGGTTACGATCATTACTTTAAAGGAAATTTAGTTCGTTTCAATATCACTTTCTTGCTGCCTTGTTATGGCATATATTGATGCATGCTGTTCCCTCTTTTCCCCCCAGGCAACTCCCCTCTAATAAAGGAGAATATAAACATCTACATGTTGTTTTTAATCACCTTTGCAACAGGAGTTGTGCTGGTTATCATCATCACCATCATCCTCTTCATCACCTTCAAGTTTTCTTCGAGTATAATTATGTTTAACTGGTATTTCTACTGTTCTGACTTTTTTAATATTTCAAAATGACACAATGGAAATCCCAAACGCTTACTTTCCATAGTGTAATACTGATGTTTTACCACTAGAGGATGTTGTGATGTTGTAATCTCACAATTGTGCAGTGTCTGATATGATCATTTCTGCCTAGCTACCATTGGGGACACTGAGGTCATGTCCTGTATTCTTTTCATGGGAATTTGAGGTTTTTAGTAAGCTGGTGGGTGTTTATATTGTACAGTTAAAAACATACACATAACGAGTATTTTAAAGGTTGACTCTAACAAGTAGTAGTAGTGTTACTGTACTTTCACTGTTTTAATTTCACTTTGATTTTTACATTGGGGATTTAAACATGTTGAAACCCTGTTTTTTCCAAACTGCTCAATAATTGTTAAATTGCTTGAATAAAATATAGTTTAAGTATAGTATAGTTTAAGTAATATAGTTTATTTTTAAATGAAAAATGTAAGTGTTCGAGAGGCTCCATGATTCATGATCTCAGTATTTCCTGGCTATGACCCTGCCCAGAACACATTGTAGTGGTTGATAAGTTATAAAACATTATTACAGCTATATTTGATCAGTCAAAGAAACAAAAGGTTAGTATTATGCAATTGACATATTTGTTTTTCTTTCATTTTTAGAATGTTAATTCACTATATTTGTGTTTTATTTAGTTAAATACCACCTTTTCATTATTTCTGCTCATGTGCATCAGTTATTAATAGAAATAAAAGGTCAAGATTACAATCAAAGCATAACTAGTGACATAATTCTCCAAGCTCATTTCCTCTCATTGAATAGTTGAACTACTGCCACCTCTGATAGAAAATAAACATGCTCTTGTACCACAGTTTTTAGGCATTACCTTACATATTGAATAATTCACTGCATCTAGGACTTTCTCTATTAGTATCAATAAGTACATTATTCACATCATTACTTCTACTTGATGAACAATGTTCCAGTATTTTTGTACTTGTCACCAGTGTCTCTATTCAGACTTTCACTGGGAGGCCCCATTTTAAGTTGAGTATCATGACATTAATGCTAAGAGGTGCTCAGGTAAGTTCAACACGCTCACAACGCAACTCAAATTAAGAATAATGTAACCAGGTAGACCTGAGTAGGTCACTGTATGCTGCCATTCATTATTCATTTCTTTGTCAAAGCGCTTTACCACCTTAGCTGGAGTTTAAAATGCTGCCAGTAAGGGACATTTTCCGGTGGCCCTCAGAAAAACATCAGCACCCTTTGAGGAATGCTATTAATTTGGCTGCCATCCATGTATTTCTTTTGAATTCCATCATTCCATCACATTTGTGCAAGAGTTACAGAATTTATGACTAAACCACATGACTCAGTGAATACATACGACAGCAGTGATGTTGCTTGGCTTAATTTTAGAAAATCATGCTGGCTTCCTGTCCAGCTCACACTGTGAAGTTTAGCAGCCCCTTTCTATGAACCTCTATAGCACGTCAATGGCACCCATGGTCAACTTCCTTTCAGGAAACCTCAGTGGATTTGCATTTACTTCTATATTTCAGTTCTGTTTACTTTGCAGAACTAGACAAGGCATTTCACAATGTAGGGGAATGTAATGGTGTGGACACAAAGCTGAAGTGCATGAACTAATTTTTCTGTGTAATTTTAATCTAAAGTCAACCGTAAACACCTTCATTTTGCCTAGAGGCCTTAACTTGGAAGTCAGTTATATCAAACTTGTTACTTTCATTTCAATAATGGTAAAATGGAAAGGTTACTCATTCCTGCCAATGTTCAACATATGGACAGATAAAGCTGATTTTAACCTGAGGGGTGTAATTTCCTTTCAATCTTTTGTGAACATGTGACTCCTAGTTCATATTTCACTTATCCAGCGTTTTCACATGAATCCAGGGGAGATAATGGAGTAAAAGGTGAGGTGTCTGAGCTGAAAGATCTCTTTGCCATGCGTGTCCAATGTTTAGGTAGGCCTATGTCCAAAGGTCTGGCGCCATCCGGGATGGATGTCCCTTGGTGGTTGTTTTCCTAAGTTATGTTCCACCTTCCCTTTTTGCAAAATAGCCATAAATGGTTATGAGGTTGGCTCTGAGCCTATCCTGACACCACACATTAGCTATACCATGAGGCTTTAAAAGGTGTAGTTTGAGTGGAAAACGGGAGAGATTCACACTGGCTTTGGATCCTCTCACAGGCAATCTTTGGTGCTCGTTTTGCTGCTGTACTTTTTGTAATAAACCTTTTTATACAACTAAGTCGGTGTCAGCGGAGATTCCTTCGTCATCATCACATCATCGCTACAGAGGATACAACAAAGGTACTTGTTCAGCCTGTCTTTGCTTCTGTTATGTATGAAAGTGTTATACTGTAGCTCACCATTGCCTTCTCAAACTATCGTTATTGTATTAATAATGGAACAGGCTCGGAGTGGGTGGATTCAAAGGTCTGGACCCACGCAAGGGACGGGCCTCACCTTCAACTAAAAAACAAGTTCTTAAAACACATGCAGAGGCAAGTTTGATAATGTCAATGAGTAAAATATACACGGAGATTAACCATGGAGTTTGTATTGCAGCTGCCTGTTGAGACTGTTAACTGGCTGAGGTATACAAGCCTGCTTTTGAATTTAAACTTTGAGTTTATTTACAGTATAAAGTAAGGTCAGGTTATTGATAAAATGTTTCTTCAATTATACATCTGTTTCTGTTGTATTTATGTGTGTTAATACTGTTTGATTTGCACGGATTTAGTTTTGTTTTTAAGAATCTGTTGTTGATTTCAATGTTATTTGTTTAATTTCTGTCTTTCAACATTTTGGGAAATACCCTTATTCACTTTCTTGCCACGACTCAGGTGAGAAGATCGATACCACTCTAATGCTGTGCGCTAAATACATAGGCTGTATATAAAGATGAACAACGCGTCTCCATTTCCTCAGACTGTACAAACATTTCTCTCTAAAGAGTGGTTATGGCGAGGGTTTGGCTCACTGACAAACAGCAGACCATAATCTTCTGGTGGTTTTCTGCTCCTCACACCAGGTCCCATTGATTTCTGTGTCCCTCTGATATGAGTCCTGCCTTCCCTCTGGCCACAAGATGGAGTGGAGCAGAGGTTAAAAACAGATAAACAGCTACACAGCATCATTTTGTGATTCTTCACACTAGAGGGAGGAAGGGGTCTCAGGAAGGATGTAATAATTAAGTGTGCTTCCGGACCACTTAAAATGCCTCTACCACAAAAAGTAGACCCACAGCTAAACCTCCAGCCCTGTTGTTTGTGTGTAGGCTTCCTATACACTGACAGATATATATATTGTGTGTGTGTGTGTGTGTGGGGGGGATCTGTAGTTCAGTACTGTCAGGCTGATTCATTGAAGTTTAATGGCATTTCCGATTAAAAGCCCCAATGCGTCGGATATCCTCCCTCGTTAACATTCAGATCCACCTCTTGTTATGACGTGACTGCATAAAAAAAAAAAAACCTTCAGTAGGCTACAGCCGAGGAAGGGGTAACTGCCTCTTTTTAGAAAAAAATTACTTTCGATTTCACTCCCTGGCCGACATCAATCGTGCTCAGTCGTTTCCTGGACCGGACCGCTCGTTTGCTTTGTAGGCTACAAAGAAATCATGTCTTTCGCCAAAAACTTATTTTTGATTGTATCTTTTTGTTTGACCTTTCTTCATCACGTGTCCAGCTGTGGTAAGTTTTCCGCCTCTGCTGCTGTCGGACATGTGATTTTATGGAGCTCCCTGTAGACCAAGTGATGACTGATACCATCTGACGTGTTCTTTCCACAGACAGGCCGTGAAGGACAGCTTACTGTTTGCTTTTTTAAATGTTTAAATGTCTTATGTTGTATTAGCCTACTTGTGGTGGAAGAAATATTCAGATATTTGAAAAAAATACTCTGTTACAAGTAAATGTCCTGCATTCAAAATGTAGGCTTAAGTACTCATTATGCAGATAATGAGCCCATTTCAGAATGATATGTTACTGGGTTTTTAATGAGTGATACATTGATGTGTGAGCATCACTTTAATGTTACAGCTGGTAAATCTGATTTCAGCTGATTACTTGGTAGTTTACAGTAACATATTATAATATATCATCATTTATAAGTTGATTCTGTTTTGAAATAATCTGAATCTGCAAAGTAACTAGTTACTAAAGTGATTGAATAAATGCAGTGGAATAAAATGATCAAGCAGCATGAAGTGGAAATACCCAAGTCAAGTACAAGTACCTCAATATTGTAGCCTACAGTGCTTGAGTAAATGTAAACTACTAAGATACAGTCCACCACTGCTAATTATATGCTACAGATTGACTTATTAAAAAATATCTCATCTTATCATCTATATTCTTACATGTTTTATAGCCTCTGTTGTGTAGTGGATATAGTGTTAGTGTAGTTATGGACAAACCATTTGTTATCCCTTTTTTTTCTCACGTTTTGAATATTATATTTAACATTTAAACTTGTAAAACATGATGTGACAGTACTAAAATTTGTGACATACTTGCGTGTGAGTCAGATAAGAGGGTGTGAGGGTGAGAGTGTATGCCCAAAATAACATGACAGCAGGCAACTGCTAATGCTAAGTTTACAGACCATTTTGGGTTGCCTGGCAACATACTACTCCAGTAATTGAGGAAAAGATAACTTTTGTATTTATGCAAAAATATAAACACACTTTCATAGGACACAGCATGCAGTACTACTTTAACTTTTGGTCTCTTGAATGACATTGTGTGTGAAATTACAGTTTTAGATGCTTTAATTGTGTATTTAAATGCTAATTTTACATTAAGATGTTTAAAATCAATATTGTCTAATTTAATGTCTGTGTTACAGATGAGCAGTGTGCAGATAGACCTGTGTTCACTCCATCCAGACTGGTAGTGAAGTTTGGTGACCCAACCTCTGCAAAGTGCTTTGTATGTCAGCGCGAATGCCTCAACAACTTGTTTGATTTGGAAAAATCTCTCGGAAGCTCGGCAAAAAACGGAACCACGATTTCATGGACAGTTGACAGAATGACTGAATGGGACACATCTGCCCAGTGCTATTATAATAATGATACTGATTACCAGTGTTGTACCTTCCTGCCTATAACTGTCTACCGTAAGTAAACTTGCTGTTGAACAAAATATTGTTGCTAGTGATTATTTAATCATTTATAATTTAAATGAGTGCTAAAGTATCTTTGGTAGATTTAGGTAGTTTAGATTCTTTTATGTTGTCAGTTGTTGTTTACAGCCTGTTTCTTACTGTAGGTGTCTGTCTCTCTACATCTCTCTGTTTGTCTCAGAGCCTCCAGATAATGTGGCCATCAGCTTTGTTAACCACACTGGGCCGATGTTTGAGGGTCATCAGTACACTCTGCAGTGTACAGTACAGGATGTTGCTCCTGTTGAAAACCTCACTGTGACCTTCTACAGAGGACAGACAGCACTGAGTCAACAACAATCCAACTACAACACAGAGAAGACACCAGTGACTGAGATCTTTACTCTGGACATCAACGCCACTAAAGAAGATAATGGAGTCCAGTACTGGTGTGAAGCAGAGCTCCAACTGGGACCTGAAGGACCACAGCAGCCTCCAGTAGAGATTTCACCAAAACTCACTGCCACGGTCAACTGTGAGTGTGACAACAAAATTGAACACACCTTGACACCTTCAGCTATCATGTTGGCCTCTTTAAGTTTTGTTACTTAAAGGTCTTATCAATATTCTTGAATCACATGTCTACTTGTATGTCAACGGTGTCGCTCGTAGCGATGAATCCACAGATAATTATCACCTGACTCTGGAATTCCCCTCATCTCTAAGCACCTTTACAGTGTCTATCATCTCATTGTTTTGGTTTTTCCAGCCCACAACTTTACTGTTTTCATTCACTTTCAAAGCATTCATCAGCGTCAAAGTTTTGACAAATTTAGCGACTAACTAGTGTACATAGAGTATTGAGCGGCTAAAAACCCAGATATTTCGCTCAGGAGTTTGTGGGGACCAAAAACAGTGCTAACAGGACAGTGAATATTGGACATAAATTTGTCAGGTGACAAGAAACACAACTCCAAACTCCACAATGCTCCATACCAGTGGGAAGTGTAAACAGGCAGCTATTTACATGACTATCGCATGGATTGCCATGTCATTTTGACTCTCATAGTCCCCAAAAGATGTAGCCTACTGACTTTGGTGACCCTCTTGACCTTTCTTCTAGCACCACCAGGAGGTTGACGTTTATGGTTTTGAGTGCAATGTCTCAACAACCATTGAAAATATACATACTGACGGTAACATTAAGCTCATTTAACTTCTCTGACTGAACTAACATCTCTGAACAGAGTGAGACTCATAACAGTAGGTCCCAACATCTCACTTCCACTTCGTAACCGTATCTAATATAGTAAGATGACCATTCGTTTTGACTGTTTTACTATTAACCACAGCTGTTTCTTGTAAATAAAGGTACTTGGATTAAAAGGGGTTTTTACATCTGAAATTTTTAGGAGCAGAAGTATAGTAGCAGAACTGAAAGTGAAGTTAAACAGGCTGTCAGGGACAATGCTGTGGTGAAAGAAATTAGGTACTTTTCAACCACTACTGTTTTACAGTGTACCCTATATCTGCATCAATGTTTAAATTTCAAAATTGTTCCAATGTTGCTGCAATGACATGTTGTGTTTCTTCCTCATTCAATCAACACACAGATAAACCACACCTAGAGGGGGCACCACCTCCAGATTCGATCACCGTCAAAGAAGGAAACCCGCTACAACTGAACTGCTCGGTTGTGGGAAACCCCAGCCCTTCATACATCTGGAAGCCCCCGTCAGCGAACGCTTCCCCCTCCAATAGCAGCATCTTCACTATCAACTCTGTAACTTATGAGGATGAAGGGCTGTACACCTGTTCTGTCAGCAACGCTGTGGGGAGTTTCACTGTGAAAATCTTTGTGAAAGTCCAAGGTGAGTTTTAAGTGTTGTTATGTCCAGTCTTCAGAGTTGTTATGGTAACTGTAAAGTTAGTCACAGAGCAACCGCACTGTTGCTTTCAGTATTGCTTTCTCACAGCAGTTGAGAATTTATTCTAAGACATTGAATCAGGAAGGAAGTTCATTGCTGCTGTTTTGGTATTTGGTTTTGGTCTGATGTTGACTACTCTCTGTTCTGTTTTTTTTTACTCTCTGCAGTCGACTACACCATATTCATCATAGGTGGGATAATAATAGCTATTTGTATAATTGCTATCATTTCGGTAATGCTATACAGGCATTGCTACAGAAACAGACGAATGGGAAAGTACAACCTGAAGGACGTTTTCCGTTTTTCCAAGCGACACTCTGTCGTGCCCACTGTAGAGTAAGTCAGCGGGAAGGCATGACATGAGAATGGACAGACAAGTCAAGGGCTCCCCCCCCCAGTTGCTCAGGGGTTAAGACACCAACCATGAACCACAACATCACCAGTTTGTGTCTGGCAAGGGACCTTTGTTGCATCTCTCTCTCCCTCGTTTCCTGTCACCTCTCTACTGACACTAAGGAGTTTGAGTCAAGTTTAAATTTATATAACCTAAGCACTGAATGGAATAAGTCACTCGTTCTCTTATTCCCAATTGCTGTGTTCTTCATTCCCTGTAAAGCGCAGTGTTACCAAATATTAATCAAGCCGAAATTCAAACTGTCAAACCCTATTTGTTAGGGACTATTTTTAGCCGCGGATTTACACGCATTTGGTGCACTGGTGAGTATTTATGGCGGCAGGACTGTGGGATTAAATCAGAATAAACTACAGTGTCCTCGTTCATCATAATGAAGGAACATCCATGCAATGGTGTGACAGACATGATGGGTTTTAAATAGTTTTGGAGTTTTGTAAAAAAGCTTGATAGTTTTATAATTGTGCTTTTTTTCTAGCCTTGCGTAGGATTAGCTCATTGAATGTTTTTGTCTTTTCATGGGAACTGAATAAGAAAAGTATAGAATATCACCAGCCTCATTCTCAATCTGATGCACAGCCTTGAGTTTGGTACGTACAAAGAGGGCTTCTGGTTCAGTAGGTTTGTCTGGAAAGTTAAAAGTGATTATATAGTTGCTATTGTTATCATTTTAGTGTCTTACTGTCTGTTACTGTCACAGAAATACACACAAATGTCATTATCAAATATTGATGTTTCAAATAAGTTTTATACAGGATTATAGTTTACTGATTATTGATACTGGATGTAAAGCGTTGGCAGACAGAATTTTAAGTCCTATAAGTATATTAAAGCAGTGCAGATTGTTTGATTATGAAATAATCATTTCTGTGAAACTCAAGTGTAAAAGTAGTAGTATAAGTAAAAAAGTCTATATGAATGTAGCCAATTTTCTGACTTACATTTGCCTGTATTTGTTGCGTACATCTGTGTGTGTACTTTATTGATGTGCTAGCTGAGTCAGAATGAAAAAGAGGAATTCATACAAGCAAATACTGTTCAATGAACTGCACACTGGAACTTCAATAAGTAAATATAAGCTTTGACCATGTTTAGTTTTAAGATGTGAATAAATTATAACACTTTCCACATACAATAAGATGCATCCTAGTCTCTATCATTGATACTTTATTTTAAAGTAGTTGCAAATACATGGAAGAAACAACTGAAAGTATTACAGTCACAGATTGGCCTCAGATTCCAGTCATCCAGTGTAAGAATCTGACCTTGCCAGCAAACCCCAAAGGTACTGATGGAAGTGGAAATAATTTCCTGTTTATGTGATTCTTTTTTGCTTGGTTAGCTTAACTTCTTTAAAAATCTTAGGGGTTTATGGACTCTGAGGTTTTTATAGGAAACTCCACTGAAATGATTTTGGGTTGAGTAAGTCAGTACATTCCAAAAGTGTTTCACTCCTACTCTTTTCCTCCCGTCTCTTCCTATCTCTCCTCTGCCACCTAGGAAGGGACTTAGCAGAGGAAAGAGGAGGGCATGATAAACTTTGCTGTGATAAACTATTTATGAAGTAGTCCTGCCATAACTGATAAACCCCACCACACAATATTATCTAAATAGTGTTCATGTAGGCTACACAGTATGTCTAAGCTTGTCCCATTATTGTTAAGTATTTGACTCATCACTGAATACAATAGATATGTTAACATTGTGATTACCAGCCCAAGAACTGAAAACATTTTCCGAGGAAACACGGTGCATCCTGGTCTGGAACTCTCTTGTTTACGATGGCACAAGTCCATGTTTTCAGTTTCACGTTTGCAAGTGTAAACTTGTAAAAATCTGTAAAACCTCTGATTAAACAGGTAATTTTTAATACCCCTGTTGTCCCTTTATATCATACATTCAGTTCAAAATATCCTTAAAGCTCCTTCACAAGCTCAGAACAACACAGGCAACTAGATGTAGAAAGTGAAAAAGTTGGCAAAATAAACTAATAAGCAGTGACATAATGAATAAAATATACAGTATTATTCACCACCCATTAACCTATTATGTTTGAGGAGAAACATAATAGGTTACAGATATAGCCTAAATGTTCACAGATTTTACTCAAATTGAAACTGTGAATATGACACAGACCTTTTACACATGAAAAAAGTCCCCTTATACACAGTGGGAGACTACACTGAAAAGTATGTTTATAGCTTATTTTAGACAGTATATGGTTTATAGGCCACATATTTCTCCATGTTTACAAGATGAGACACATTATCAATTATGTCCAGATCCGTTTGGGTTCTAATATAAGTAAAGTAAGAACAATAAGTAATTCTTTCCATTTCTATAAATACCATCAATTCATAAAGCCAGTTCAACAAAATGATACACTCATTGTGAGGATGAATAACACAAGTCATGTCATACTAACCACTGTTTTTCATTCAAATTCGTGTTTTAAAAACATAAACAAACAAACAAACAAAGTAAATAAATAAATAATCGACCCGAGCAGCGCTTCTAGATGACGTGTGTTGTTTGGACTGGGGATTTGAGTAAACAGCTGTTTACCTGCAGTCCGCCTCGATAAGAGGATTAAGGACACTAAGGACACCACGGGCCGGACGCAGAGACACCCGGGGACAGGGGCCGGGGACAGGGGGACAGGGCCGGGGACAGGGGGACAGGGGCCGGAGGGACCATGGGCACCGCAGCGGGCATCGACTACAGCGTGTGGGACCACATCTACGTGTCGGACGACGAGGACGCGGCCTGTCCGTACGTGGACACGCAGAGTCTGTTCAGGATGAGACACCGGGTCAGCATCAGCATCCACCTGTGTAGAGGCCGTGAGGTCTGCGGTCTGTCAGCTGGTACCAGCAGGAGAGGAGCTGCAGGTTTAAAAAAAAAAAAAAAAAAGAAAAATTTTATTTTTAGAGCAAGAGTTAACTTAAAAAAGAGCTTTACATGAAGAAGGAAATGAAAAGGAGGAACAAGGGAACATGAGTTGTATGAAAGCTGGCAGAGTTACATGCGCAACTGACGAGATAAAAGGTGTGAAATGCAGAGAAAGCCAAAGAAAACACTAGAAAAAGACTGTTGATGGCTGTTTACTTGCTGTACTAATGGCTGCAGATTTGTGATCATCTCTAACTATGCGGCTGCAACGTTTGGAAATAGGAATCAAAATTTGTGACGCAATCCAAACATTATGTGAGTGCCATTTTTTTGGCAGCATTATGTGATGATGGTAAATATATGTGCAATGTAAACAGCTGAAAAGGCTAATCAGGGTGTGAGGGGTCACAAAGTGTAGTTTTTATTGATTTTTCTTCTTTTGGAGGGAAAATAATCAGAGCCCGACTGATCAAATTGGCCTAGCTGATATTATCAGTTGATTTTAGCTGATCACATATATGTTGGTTTGGCATATATGTCAACAAGTAAAAAGAAAATGCAGTGGAAATAATAATTTGACAAAATAATAAGTTATGGCCAACTTGATCGCTCTTTCCAGAGCTTACAGCCACATCCTAAGGTCTACTTACTAGCCTTTTTCTGGAGCTTTCCACTGCATCTCACGGTACTTAGTACATATTGAGGTCACAACAACCAAACTTGGAGGATATGTATCAAAATTTGTTATACATTTGAGTACAAATTAATATTGGCAGAAATATCATCATATGAGTTTTTTTTTTTTTTAAGAATTATCCAGTAATTCAGAGGACAAAAAACAAAGATTAGGGGAATGTCTGAAAAATAAGATATATTTTCTTTACTTTCTGTTCTGTTAAATGACTCACAATCCCAGAGACTTATCTCATATCTTGGAAAGTCCCAACCCAATGTTTAGGCATCACTGCCTTAGATAGACAAGACATCATGAGGTGTAAAATTACAGTGAAATAAGGACCTAGTATGGTTGCCAACTGCATTGGTGAAGCTCAATTTGTACGGCTCTGGTTCTGTGAGGCTAATGAGCTTAGCTGGTGCCTACTGCAGCTGTCACATGACTAGTTAAGTGACAGGTCTAGAGTGACTTGTGTCTCCAGCGTCTGAACATAGTAGCTCCTAAGTGATTAGTTCTCTTTCATGTGTGTGTTCTAGTTTTCTTCTAATTTCACCTATTCAGCATCTTCTCCCTACCTGATCCCCTTCAGCGTACATCCTCTCCCATCAACTCCCACCTTCGTATATTGTGTCGTATATTTCGCTTTTTTATTTATCTCTTTGCTCTCATTCGCTCTGGCCTGCCATAACAGACCAGACTGGAGAAAATGGCTGAGTTTCAGCAGAGAGGGGAAGACTTGGAGAATAATTTAGCAGAATGCAAGAAGCTATTAGAGGAAGCCCAGGGACGACTTAAAGAGCTGGAAGAAGGAAGGAAGGAGGAAGACGAGAGGGAGGAAAGAGAGGCCGAGCTGAAGAAAGTCCAGGCCGAGGTGAGAAAACTGAAGAAGGATCAAAAGTCCTTTGAGAAAATGATCGAGGAACACCGACGTGAAGAGAAGAAACTGCCCTGGAATGTCGATACTATCAGCACAGAAGGTTTCAGCAAAGTAAGGCATTGCATCAAGATCACAAGATTTGCAAGATGTGACTTTTCAGTATCCTGATTTATGTTTTGTTTTTTTTTTATCTTGTTCTCTAGAGTGTAGTCAACATAAAGCCTGTAACAAAGGAGGAAACAGAGAAGGAAAAAGTGGAGAAGCATATGACCTTTGTGGAGAAGTATACAGAGGAAATCAAACACTTTGGTATGCTTTCGTCTTGATGTGCCTTCCTGCTCTTTGTTGTTCTGTCATTTGATTGTTGGTTTGATCTCTACACAATGTCCCAGACTTTCAAAGATGCTGTGTGCAAAACATTTCACTCAATCTCGCAGTGATCACTAACTATAGAGAACTTTATTCTGACTAGGGGAATTGCTGCATAAAAATGTCTGTCTATTTAATATATACACCAAAGTAAATACTGAACAATTTCGGAGTGTATATATATATATATATATATATATATATATATATATATATGTATGTATGTATGTATAAATTGGAGGGAACCATAGGGTTCAAGTTCAGTCTGTAACCCCTGGCAACGGTAACAACACGTAGGGGTGAACTGCACATGAGCAAAACAAAGGAGAAAATAGTCGGGTAGTTGGACACATCCCTAGGTTAAATATGTCTAATGTTTATTTTTGTGGTATGTAGTACCTTTCAACTGAGGGTCATGTTCACTATAGATGATATTTATGATTAATGATGTTTTCAAAGGGGACTCCAGCGATTTAGTATTGCACTTCCTTAAAATTGGGGCACTCAAAAAAGACACATTTAAAAAAAGAATGGTAAAAACTGAAGCAGCAGAGGCCACGATATCTTGACTTTTAGTCCCTCATAGGAAGAAAGCTCCAAAAATGCTGGATAGTCAAAACACAAAATCAAAGTTTTTGGCGAGGATACATGGTGACGTCCATTTTTCATTGTTAGTCACCAAGCAACAGTGTTCTCATGACTTAAGCCCCTTGAACGCAGAACATATTTGACTTCCCATGTCGAAAACACAACCTCAGGAGCTCAGTTTGAATGTAGCATCATGCTGGATGTGCTTGTGTGTGCACCAGGTATGTTGCGGCGCTGGGACGACAGTCAGAAGTATCTGTCAGACAACCCACATCTGGTGTGTCAAGAGACGGCTAATTGCCTGGTTGTCTTCTGTATTGACTTTGAGATAGATGAGGTGAGTGCTGTGAGAAAAAGTGTTTATGCATGTCCTGTGTAAAGAAACTACAAAATCAGCCATGTAAAGCCTTGCATATTCCCCATGTAGAAACACGCACTGATGGAGCAGGTGGCCCACCAGGCCATCGTCATGCAGTTCATCTTGGATTTGGCTCGGAGGCTTAAGGTCGACCCAAGAGGCTGCTTCAGACAATTCTTCTCACAGATCAAGGTCTGTAGTTGGCAAGTGCTCTCCTGCATCTTTGTCTGTGTGGTCACTTTGAGGAAAGCTGTTTTTGTTGGTATATTTGTGGCCATTTAAGTGTTGTGGTGTCCGTGTCAGACTGCAGACAAGCCGTACCAAGATGCATTCGACCGTGAGCTGGTTTTGCTGAAGGAGCGGGTCCGCAGCTGCGCACAGATTCGTATGGAGAGCGCTATGAAGGAGCTAGAAGAAGAAGAGAGGCAGAAGAGACTGGGCCCAGGTGGTTTAGACCCTCAAGAAGTCTATCAATCACTGCCAAAGGTAAACCATTCACACACACACATGCGTGCATACGCAAAGTTCTAAGAAATGTACATTTAATAACTGAAAAAGCAGATAACATGCCAGGACAAACTGATGAAACAACAAACAACAAACAAAAACAAAAACATTAGAATGAAGAAGACTATATAAGCTAATTCAAAAAATAGTCTCTCAATAACATAATCAATAAATCCTCCTGTAAGATCCAACAAAGTCTGTAGCAGACTTCACCTATCTTTATTCTAATAATTAACATTGCATGTTAAAAAAATTGGAGATTCACAAACTCACTGTAAACTGGGAGGTTCACTAAGAATTTACATCAGCAATATTTAATACAGTCTCACGCTGCAACTACAAAAGTGGTTGTTGCCCTTCTCTACATCCCCCCGGGGCTGATGGGAGGCCTGGCAGGCCTGTTAGAGTGTCTCCCATTTCATCCAGTTTACACACCACATCACCGACCACCTTGTCTTGCTGTAAAGCTACAAGCCAGGAGTCAATACTGCAGATCAACACATACAAGCTAGAGTTAGTTATTGTGTTCATTTATAAATTGTTATGATGTTGACTCTGTCTATTGTTTGATAGTGTAAAGGTCTGTTGTTTATAATAAGTAGGAGAAGAAAAGAATTGAGGTCAGTACCTACTTTCCCACTATTGTTTTCTACATGCGCTTTATTTTTCTTAATCTTCTATTTTGAGAAAATGTGGTTTTCACAAATCCTGTGAAAGGCTCCTGACATGAGGTCTTTTTACTTTGACAGTCGCTTCTCGTGCAGATGACTGCATTTTATCTATCACAGATTTCAAAATAGTTGTTTATAGATTCTGAAGTCAGTGCTTGCGCAGTTTATTGATATAAACCGTGTTGCTATTTGGATAATCAGAGAAGTCGATACACAGCTCAGCAGAATGCCTCCACCAGTCAGACACGAGTTCTCTGTGCGAGGTAAATAGCATTATCTACTTTCCTTGAGCATAAACATGAACAAAGTTCAGCTTCTTTTCAGTTGCATGGAAAAATTCAATGTAATGTTTTCAATGTAATGAAATATCCATTCGAAATTATTAATTTTCCCCCTTGGCTCACCCAGATTCAGAGCTCAGTTAACGTGGTTCATTGTATCACATTAGTACTTTGACTCTTTCATAGGAAGTACAGAAGAGCTTCGATGAGAAGAACATTCAGATGCTGCAGGAAGCTATCAACAAACTGGACCATGAGGTGAGTGAGGAACCCAATGAGGAGCAGAAAGTGTTGGAATATCATCACCGGTCATGTTATTAGGTGCACCTTGTACCTTAAACTAACATGGTGACTTAAATCACCTTTTTTATTCATTTTGGTGCTTGGTTTGAACTTAAGCATATCGTCTCGACCATGTCTACACGCCTAAATGCAGGGAGCTGCTGCCACGTACAATACCACCTGCCACCTGCTGCCCCCATGTTCCTGCTCAACACCCACAACTACAATTATTATCAGTCTCATTATTATGTTGTCTCTCCTCCTGCTCTCCCTCCCCTCTCCACCTCTCTCTTTTCCCTTTCAACCCAACTCGGTCGAGGCAGATGGCCGCCCACCCAGAGCCCAGAGAGGTTTCTACCTGTTAAAAAGGGAGTTTTTCCTTCCCGCTGTCACCAGTTCTTACTTATGGGTGGAATTGTCGAGTCTCTGTGAATAATATTTTAAAGAATACGGTCTGGACCTGCTCTGTGTGAAAAGCGTCTTGAGATAACTTTTGTTATGATTTAAGCACTATATACATTATAAATTAACCTGACCTACCGTGATTGGCAGGAGATTTGCGTTGAACAGGTGTACCTAATAAAGCGGCTGGTGAGCGTATATCTGTTCATTAATTAGTTCTGTCTTGAATCGGTGTCACTGAGTTTCTCTCTACAGGAGGGAAAATACCACCTGAGGAGGTGTATTGACTCTGGCCTGTGGGTCCCTGATTCAGGAGAGGGTGATGATGAAAAGGAAGAGGACGAAGAAGATGAGGAAGAGGATTAATAAGAGAAAGAAGAGCCAAAATGAATGGTAAAACGCAGTGGGATAATGTTTCTGGTGGCATCAGTTGAACTCATACACCTGTTCTTTGCCTCCATGTTGACCCCTTCATCACTTTTATCTAACGTTCCTTGTTAGTTAACAATGAATGTTGACCAGTCAAACAGTGTGCAAGTAATGCTTCATGCTTGCAACATAATGTACATACAGTATGACTAAACCCTCATGTGATTTACTGGATTAGCAGTATCTCTTTCAATTTTAAGATACTGCAACCAAGTAAATAAAAACTACAGAATAAAGTATCTTTAGGCATCAGTTTTTCTTTTGCAGAAACTTGACCCTGACTTAATGTTATTAAAAACGGCTTATTTGATATGAATCACCAATTTACTCCTTTTTAATAATCATCTTACAGTAAAAGAAAGCTCTCACATAAGAGACCTTGCTAAAGCCACCACTCTTTGATTTATCGATGTTATTTAACTTATTTTTATAAGTACAGTTGGCCACTGTGTCCTCCTTCTCTGAGTGCGGAAAAAAAGAGAACAGCTACAGACTGGATGAAGAACAGTTCTGGTGCTGAGACACTGGCTTACACCTCTGACATATGAAACGGAAATACGTGTTTATTTGAAAAAAGCGTGGATGCCTTCACAGGCCATGTAACCATTTACAGATCATACTTCCTGACTGCATCTGTTGTCCTACGTTGGTCAACAGCCCCATCTCATGTCTGTTTGGGGGAGCGACAGCCCATTAACCACATCAGAAGCCTGTATGGTGAACACCAATACATCTAGTTACCTCACTTATCATTTCTGTGATTACTTACTGAGTAAATTGTAATCAATATCAGCTGATATCGGTGAGCGGGTGGAACATTTCCCAAACAAAAGTGCTCAACATTTAAATTGTTAGACTCTACTTTGTGTCCAGTGCAATTGATTCTGATAATTACAGTTTAGACCTTAAAAAAAATAAAATAGTCCTGCATTAAGGTGAACTTCAATATAGTTTTGTTTTTGTTGAGACTGTCAAAGGTGTTGATTCAGCTAGAAAAGTGAAATATAGTATTTATATTGTTTTGATGGTGTATTATTTAATTTAGAAACAAAATGAATATCAGGTTTTTGTAATTTAAATATCAATATTGGTTTCAACCTCAAATAACCAGTATTGGAGGAGCTCCAGGGTAAACCTGTCAAGATTCTGTTGGATTTAATTATAATCACAAAGCCCAACCTAGCTTTTCAAAATTGACTATAATTTGTTTAGGATTGCAACTAATAACTCTTTCCATCATTGATTAATTTGGTGATTATTTTCTGGATTAATCGATGCAGCTTTTAGTCTATGAAATGTCAACAGATTTTGCCGTGATATAGAAAAACAGCAACATCTTTGCATGAATAATTACTGAAAATATTAGTCGAGTGGCAAAATATTTGCTGATTCATCTTCTGTCAATTTGCTAATAAGTTAGCAGAGGAATCATTTCAGCTCTCAAAGTGATGTTAAGATGAGTTTGTCTAACTGAGACCAAGTAAAATTGTTGCGGCTTTGTAATGTAAGAGTTGTCACAATGTGTTGTCAATTGGTTTTATGTAATACGTGTTTTATTTTATATTTACCTTTGAAGCTGTGACACTGCCAGTTTTCTTAAGTTGTGTTGTAGAACTTGTATAATAAATCAGGCTTACTTTATTTGTGTTTAATTTATTAACTTTTCCACTAGTTGCTGTGAATCCTGACTCATTTTCTGCATACTTCTCTCTCCATCTCTCTCTCACTTGCATAATTAATTGCTGGGTCACTCTGTCTCTTTCACTCTCTCTCTCTCCCTCTCTTGCCTTCATAATTAATTGGTGGGTTTGATTTAGTGGTCTGTGCGGGACTTTTTGAGGCAAAGCTTCTTTGTGCAGTCACTTTTGTAAATAGAAAACAATCAGCGCAGGCCCAGGGCATAAATCAAATCTAGATAATGCCTATAAAAGCCGACGGGAGAGTAACAGAAACATGCAGAACTGCTTGGGTGTGTTTACTTGTGTGTTTATATCATTGTGTGTTTGTATTGCAACAGTCAGGTCTTCGCTTGATGTCTGAATGTTTTATTAATTTTGAAAAAGCATTGAACAGGCAAACAAGTCAGCACAGGTTTGGATTCAGAACGTTAACTGTGATCATAAGAGGCTGTTCTGCTGACATTCTGTGTGCGATCACAGTGTCTGTCCTACAGAGCTGAAACTATTACAAGCTCAGTTTATAGACTGGAAATTAATCTGCAGTTATTTAGATAATTGATCACTTAAATCACTTAAAAAGTAAATTTTCAAGCAAAAATCTTCAAGTATTCTCTGGTTTCAGCTTCTCAAATGTGAGGATTTATGGTTAACTGAATATCTTTGAGATTGTGTTGGTGGGGCAAAACAAGCCGTTTGTGGACTTCATCTTGGGCTCTGGGAACTTATGATGGGGATTTTTCACCATTTTCTGACAAAAAAAGAGGAATCACTAAATTGAGAATCTAATCAGCTGTTTAATTGATGGACTGTTTGTTATCAATGGAGTAAATTCATAAATTGTAGCTGAAAACACAAAAAGCTTGTTGCTCTTTGGTAAACTCAGTGTCCGTGTACACGTTTATTCCAAACTGTCCAGGATTTATAAAAAATAAAATAAAATAAATAAACGCATGACTCCTGCTTCAGGGCTTAAAATGGACAGTAATTTACTGCATGTCGTTGAATGACTGTAAAAGGACATTGGAGAAAAAAGGAGTAACGGGAAAACATGAATCCCTATTGTGATTTTTCTTAATGTGATTGAGCGGTGTGTTTCAATAGGAATCTGCTCTGTGTTTGCGGTAGTGTATGATAGAGAGAAATGATGCCTGACTATTGAAGCAGAGAATCGGCGTGTGGCTGCTAATAAGAGGGGGTGTGGAGGGGGGGAGGCAGGGGTACCGATGGAGAGGGGAGGAGCGGAGGCTGTTGTATGGGATTAATGGACCTACTGTGCTGGAGGAGGGAGGGGAGGGGAGATGGGCTTCTCCACGGAGGCTGTGGTGGTGGTGGTGGTGGTGGTGGGGGGGTGGCTGGGGGAGACCACTGTGGCAGGGGAGAGGGAGAGGAGACACAGGGAGGGAGGGAGGCTGGTGAAGCCGCGGATATTCATGAAGACGCCAAGTGTTTTTCTTTCTCTCGCCGTGGTGACACACTGCTAGTCTGCAGAGAGACAGAGGAAGCGGGGAAGGAGACGAGTGGAAGCAAGAAAACGAGGCCCAGCCCATCTTTCCATTGATCTTGAGGCGATCAAGGTGAGTGTGTTTTTATTCTTACATGCTGCAGCCTGACTGTGTGTGTACATGTGTGTCTGTCTGACACATCCCTTGCAGTGCGTGTGCAGACAGGCATAATGGCAGGGCTGTCCTCATGTAAGCATGGTTTCAGTGTGTCTTTATATATATATGTGTGTGGTGTGTGTGTGTGTGTGTGTATATATATATTTGAGTGTTTTGTAACAGAAGAGCAGGCTGGTAGTTGAGCTGCATATTGATGCATTGCTGCTTGGTTTTATAAGCTCCTTTATCTGTAGTGGAGGTGGTACTGGTGGCAGCCATGGTGTGAGTGTATGTGCTCAAATGTTTCATTGTCTGTGCATATATATGTCACTGTGTCACTATGCAATTGTTGATTTCTCCACACAGACCCCCTTTTTTTTTTTTTTTTTCACTCTGAATCTGTGCAGACTCTGGTGTGAGAGGGCTTTCACTGAGTGGGTGTGTTCTTGATGACCCCTGGTAAAAGTCGTCTCCACCACTATCTGTCTGTTTACCAGCTCAATCAGAAACACTGATATGCTGAATCTGTCCTATCCAATGGAATTAGGTCATCTCGGACTGCTCAGAGTAATTATATAACATCAGAGAGCTTTGGTGTTGCAGTATTTGCTCAGAATTAGCCACGCTGTAGGTACAGCTCCTGCAGCGCCACGAAAGCCAAAATATTTTGTTATTAGTCGACCTTTAATTTGTTTGGATATTAGTCAACAAAATGTTTTTTATCATGCATGAGCTCTGAATTGTGAAAAAAACAATAGGCATTTGTTCCTAAATATATATCCAAGCTGGTTTTCATTACTTAAGAAGTACTATGTATATATGGGGGAAGGATTTTCTCATATTTGACGATGCATCATATGATTTCATTGAATGAAAGCCAGACAGAGAGCTATTAAAGGAGCAAGGAACGATGACTCAAAAAGAGGAAAAACTAAATGTTATTTGAATTCTTGCCCATATTAACTCTTCATTTTGGTTCTCTTACAGGGAATCTACACCAAAGAGACGACTGAGACAGATTCAAGAATGGATCCCAGCATATCAAACCTGGAGTTTTGATATCTGGACTTAAACATTTCTTCCTATGCAGAATTTGGATCTGACTGACCAATCAGACAATGGAAAACTGATCTGAGACAGGAAGGACTCGCACAAACTGGATCTGGATTATTATTTGTTGGAAAACTGCATTCATGTTGGATCAGGTTTACGACTGGGAAATATGCGAACAGTACTCCAAGTCGGATAAACATTTTAGAAAACTTGGGAAAAGGTTTTCTTCAGCAGTGACATCATGAACTCTGACCGGGGTATCCCATTGGCTCGTCTGGCCAAAGCAAGACGACATGCAGGCGGACTTATTTTTTCCCAGAAACTTGTAGCTTACATTAAAATGGAGTGAGAATTTTCTTTTTGATTTTTCTTTCTTCCACCTTTGGCTTTTGAGAAAAAAAAAAAAACTAAATCAAAACAGAGGTCGTCCACCTCAGACTGAACCTGGAGCCTCCGAGGGGCAAATAAATGCACCTTTAGCGTTTAGCGGCAGGTTGGACGCCCAGTTTCAGCCATCTGAAGACTGAGGTGTGGACGGAGCGAGGCGGTTGGCTGGCTGAGTCAGCTCCAATGGGGGCCGGTTGTGACCCGGTCTGACCCCGGTTTGACCTTGCAGTGACCTTTGACCTCTCCGGTCCTGGCTCTCCACCTGCTCTGCTGCCTGGGTTCGGGAACGCTCCGCCCTGGGGCCCAGAACGAGCCAATCAGAATGAAGAAGAGCCGCAGCGTGCTGTCTGTGACTGGAGAAGAGGTAAGAAGGACAATATAAACAACCAGCGATGTACTTGGGAGAATCAGCTAACTTTAATCGCTTGTTTCCATGAGAGTGTACTGTGTGTGTGTGTGTGTGTGTGTGTGTGAGTGCTCACCATGACATACAAACCTTGTGACTTTCACGCATCCACGGCTCCCTTTGTTCTGGTCATCGAGGTATGTGGACGCACTCAGAAGTCAGAGTGGACAGTCTGCCTCCTCCAGCCTCCACTCACTCAGTCATGGTCCTCTATGTAAATGAGCCCCGGCTAAATGAGTGCTCTATGTAAATGAGTTATTTTCTTTTAAAGGTAACATCTTGGCTGAAGGACATAATACCATGCATTATTCAAGCGCTCTTTTATTGATTATGCTAAGCCAGGTGCCCATACATTTGTGTATGTTTGTGTGTACTGTATGTGTATGTGTGTGTGTGTGTGTGTGGATGTGAGCATCTTTCCACATCTGGGTCTGGACGACATCAAACGCAGCATGGAAGCAACACGGCACTGTTGCCTAGCAACTGCTACCATTCCCCTAGTGTTTTGTTGCTACGGTACTGCAGTGCAGATCAGCCTCTAAGAGCTCAGTCTGTAGAGGCCTCATCCGACACACACACACACTCTCACACGCATGTAGCCGAACACACGCACTGTCACACACGCATGCAAACACACATACACTGATCATTGATAGTCTGTGTTTTTGTGGATTTTTTCTTCACTCATTAGATTTTGAATATGGCAAATCAACATGGTTTGGTAATTGTGCCAAAATGACGACCGTACAGGCCAAGTTCTTTCATTTTTATTACTGACTGAATTTGTATTATTAGATACACAGTATTTTTTTTTTTTTTTTTTACAAAGAAAGAAATGTGTTTTTTCTTTTGAATGTGTCTCACAGGGCAATGACACAGATATAACAGGTGCTGGGGAGAAGGCGGAGACATCTCGCTACAGCCGATCTTATACGTCTGGGGCCACACTGGGGGCTGAGCTACGCAGAGGGAGGAGCAGAAGACTGTCGTCAAGTCTCCAGGTAGTAAAAGGAAGTGCAGGCACATTAACCTGCTTGGGACCTTTGGGTTAAAAAGGAGCTGTGGACCCCCATTAACCCCCCTCTGTAATGGATAATATTAAAGGACCATACCATTGATTTTGCAGTGTTTCGCAATTTTGAATGTATTTTCTTACCATTGCAGGGGTGCACTTGCTTCCATTAATTTCGGTACAACAGATTTGCTTCAGTTGTTTAATGCATCAAAGTGAACGTTAAGTTACACTGTCATTATGAGGTAATGCAGTGCAGACTTTCCAAATCAATCTGTGCTTAAAATCAACAATAATGTAACACTGAGAACATTTTATGCAGACTTGATATTCACTGTGATCAATTAAAGCTGCATTAATCAATATGTTTATGTTAACAACAGATTGAATGACAGTGTGTAATGTGAGAGGGGTCTCTCGTAGTGACGGACCCACAGAGAATTATCTTCCAGCTCTGCAGCTCATTGTTTTGGTTTTGCAACCTGCACCTTTCCTGTTTTCTTTGAGCAGCAGTTTTAATGGAAATACTGTGATGAACCAACCATGAACTACCTGCTCAGTGCCAAACGGCGAACAGACAAAGTTAACAACTAACTGGTGAACATAGTGGAGCATTTAGCTTGTAAAGATGTTACAAGTTTCTCAGGAGTTGGTGGAGAGCAAAACAGAGCTACAAGAGTAACTCAAAATAAATTATAATGTTGCTCTGTAACTGCTGGATGTGTAAAAGGGAAACTATTTGCCATATCAACTTAAAAGCTGATATTAAGTCGGTGAAGTGTTTACATCTTGTTTCTGCTGCCGCCAAATGGCCCAAAAAGTTATTGCAGGAGTCTGGTAATTGAATTTCATACTTCACTTAATTGAATGAAAACCAGTGGCTGCCTTGAATGACAGGAAAAATACATACAAATACAAATTGAAAACTCCACTTCATACATGCAAAAAGGTATTGATTGTATTGAAAATCATTGAATGATTTGTAGTTACAAAACTAAAACTTATGCACAAATTTGCAATTAGAGTCAAATTACCCCAGACCAGCTGATAGTGAATCTGGGCTTTTGGGGTTCCTGTGTCATGTTTTCCGAGCCTCGAACGTGAGAGAGATTAAGTGTACAAACTGTGCTGCACACCTGCAAAGCAACCGGCGTCTCGTATCATCTACAAACCCTCCCTTCTCACTCCTCAGGTACCCTGCTGGCTCCGCCCTCGTGACCGCACTCGTTCACCAGAGGTCCTGAACAACGTGTCGCGTCCAACCACTCTTCCCCTCCGCATCCCGCCGCGCATCTCCATCACACAAGCAGACACTGACAGGTTTACACACAATTTAACTCGTTTGAACCAATCACCTTGCAAGGAAGCTTTGCGGCTCGTTTCCTTTCTGTCCCCTCTAATCATCAAACTCTGTGCTTCGTTGCCCCAGTTACGAAGCAGAAAATGGCGTGTCACCAGGTCACACCCCGCTGGGCTCGCAGAGTCCAGGCCTCACCCTGCACACCTCCTTTCCCCAGGGCCAGAGAAGAGAGTCCTTCCTCTACCGTTCGGACTCGGACTACGACATGTCGCCCAAGACGGCCTCGCGCAACTCCTCCCTTGCAAGCGAAGGGTGAGACTGGTGTACAAAGACAAAAAGAATGAGGGGGAGAGAGCATGTACAGTATGTTTTCAGGAGAAATATTGCCATCGTTGCTGATCCCTTTCTTATTTTCAACCTTCTCTGTCTCTACCTCTCTCAGACACACAGCAGAAGACTTTATTGTCACACCTTTTGCTCAAGTGAGTCTCACTTAATACATTGTCTATCTATTGTAGATTATTCATCATTATGTTATACATAACATTTTATATTGCTTCCAGTTCCTCCAAATAGTTTCCCAGCCATTTTACACAAATGCGACCTGTTGGAAAATGGTTAAATGTATATTTCTCTGAGGTTATTCTGTATATATCCTGTGATGCTGTGTGATTATTTAGGTACTGGCCAGCCTGCGATCAGTACGGAGCAACTTCACCATTCTTGCCAACGTCTCCACACCAACAATCAAGTCAGCACCAACTCCTTCTCCTTAAATGTCCCACTTATGCACATTATGAAAAACCAAACAGTTCAAATGCTATAAGCTTAAAAAAACGATACGTTCAATTGGTAATAAATTATAATCTAAAAAGATACACAAAGTAAAGAGGCTGCCGCCACATTGTTGTTGCTAACTACGGTCAGTCTGCAGTTTCTGGTGGGTCTAACTAACCAACTGTTGTGTCCTCAGGAGGTCTCCTCTGGGTGGAGTGTGCGTCAGTCCGAGGGCGTCACTGTCAGACCAGCAGTACCAGCAGCTCGCCCTGGACACACTGGAGGAGCTGGACTGGTGCTTGGACCAGCTGGAGACCATGCAGACACACCGCTCTGTCAGTGAAATGGCCTCCAACAAGGTAGGCAAACATCACTGACCAGTCCAACCAACACATCAGCAGACTAGTATTGGCTCATCACAAATATACCACCATCAACATACAGTTTATGTGGCAAATATAAATTAAAATACTTTGTTTTATGGATTTTGACATTTTTTTTCTTAATTTACAATATAACAATGTGTTGTTCAACTGTAAAATATCCTGCCAATGTACATGTCTTTGTTTGATCTGAAGTATCATCGCCAAAAATGTTCGTTTTGCAACGATGATCATTGTGATGGTGTTTGGCTATCAGATTTTTTTATGCTCAGATATCTACTACTGTATATTGGTGTAGGTCTCTATGCTGAACTGTTCTGTAACTAAAAAACAGGGAAATATAACACTTTTCAACCAGCACGATGTCACAGTTACGTTACTGACACCTCAAACCATGAGACTTAATTACGATCCTTAAATCCAAAAAGAGAACTGCAATTTTTATTATAATTTTTACCCCTTAGTTTCCACCTCAGATAAACAGTCATCCTCAAAACTGCCACATCACTGACTCATATCTCTGTTTTGCTCTCATTCTGCCACAGTTTAAGAGGATGCTGAACAGAGAGCTGTCCCACCTGTCAGAGATGAGTCGCTCTGGTAACCAGGTGTCTGAATACATCTCCAGCACCTTCATGGGTGAGCCGGGACCGAGATCTGATTTCTGTCCACAACACGTTTATCTCATTTGCCGCATAAAAACAATAAATGTGTGTTTGTGTTTGTCCATCACTCTGTAGACAAACAGAACGATGTGGAAATCCTGTCTCCTACTCTGAAAGACAAATCTATGAGTCACATCAGTGGAGTAAGGAAACTGTCTCACAGCTCCAGCCTCTCCAGCACTTCAATGCCTCGCTTCGGTGTCAACACAGACCACGAGGATGAACTTGCCAAGGTCTTGTTGTCTTGTCTGTTTTTCTCTGACTCACATAAAAGAAGTTGCACAATTTAATCCCTGTTCAGACTTGGACTGTGCTCTGTGAACACTGATAATGTTTTTTTTTTATCTTGTGCACACAAGATAAATAAAATAACATCTTTTTTTTAGGACTCCACAGATTTGAGTCTTTTACTTGTGCATAGTTTAAAATCTTGGTTTACGTGTCCCTTCCAGTGATATGGAGAAAGTGTGCACTCTGTACTTTTCTTTTTTTTTATGATTTATTGCTTTCAGTGTCACATTGAGACTGAAGTGGGAGGTTTCCTGTGGTACATGCATTCCATAAAACATAATTATATATAATAGTCTACGAGATTATTACTTTTTGTTTTTATGTTTTAAGAAAATAAGACTTTTTACTTCCTGCTTGATGAGTTTATAGTAGTGACACGTTGTACATGTTGTAGGTCCGTGTCTGCATCTCATAAAGATGGACCCTTTTTGTTATTCCTTTTGTCTGCTTTTTTGTGCTCGGCGCCTCATTGTTAAATTCCATCCAGTCCGTAGAATCAAATATTTGGACAGCCTACAATAGGATGGAAACTGTCTCTGGTTCTGCATCTTCATTTAGCAGTACATAAATCAGATGTAACTATGTCACATATAAATATGAAGACAAAGAGTCTGCAGCTACACTACCAGTTCTCTGACTCTACCAAAGTCCACGGTGATCCACTGACAGTCAAAGAAGTTGCAGATATTCCCAGTACGTCTCTGGACACGCTGACACGTAGATGGAAGGATCAAGGTTATTTTGAGTGGCATGAAAGGGATTCCTGCTGCGTGATCATCGTTCAAAAGGCCTCAAGTGAAAGAAGACATAAGCATGCACACACAACACTGGATGCACTGGGTGTCTGTTTAATAAAGTATGACCTTACATTTTTACAATGATAAATTTTACCTTCATAACAATTTCTTAAATACATCAAAGCATTACTTGTAACTTGTTCTGGATAATTTCTAATGTCTGTCCTAAGTAATTAAGGGCTGTGACTCGTAATTATTTTCATTATTAAATCATTTGATGATTATTTTCTTGATTAAACAATTCTTAATTAACGCTGATTACCAACGCTGATAACACCATCTGTACTTGCGACCCTTTAAACATGACATGCATTAGCCTTTAATGAAGCATGTAGCGTGAAAGGGCTTTTATATATTTTTTTATGTCTTTCTTCTTTTGTAAATCTTGATAGTTGTTTGTCCGCGTGTGTGTCTGACCAGGAGTTGGACGATCTGGACAAGTGGAGTTTCAACATATTCAGAGTAGCAGAATTCTCCAACAACAGACCTCTCAGCTGCATCATGTATACCATCTTCCAGGTAAACAAAATGAGTGTGAATGAGTGGGAGCGTCTGTGTTTTCTGTGTTCTCACCTGAGGTGTTGGTGGGACTGCTGACGTACATGACGTTCTCCCGTTGGAGGGTGTGTGTGTGTGTGTGTGTGTGTGAAGTTCTGGCACCTCTCCTCCCTCCTCAGGAGCGAGAGCTGTTGAAGACGTTTCGTATCCCAGTCGACACCTTTGTCACTTACGTGATGACCCTGGAGGACCATTACCATGGAAACGTAGCGTACCACAACAGCCTCCACGCTGCAGATGTCACCCAGTCCACACATGTCCTCCTCTCCACACCTGCTCTTGATGTATGTTGACGTACACACACACACACACACACAGACACACACTTTTGTACTTCTATACTTGTGAGGACGTAATGCATTACCTAGCCCCTTAACCTTACGTTTAACCATCAAAACTAAATGCCTGACCCCAACACTTACCCTGACCTCAACCTGAACTTAATTTTAACCTGAACTTTAAAACAAAGTCTGAACCCTCAAACAGCCTTTGAAGGTGTTTCTGAAAGTGAGGACCTGCAAAAATGTCCTCACTCCCATGGTCTAAAACTCAAATTGGTTCTCACAAAGATAGTTGTACAAGTGCGTGCGCGCACACACACACACACACACACACACACACACACACACACACACACACACAGGTTGGTTTGTGCTTGAAGTGGACAGATCTGCCTCCTCTACCTGCTCGCGTCACTCTTGGAAAATTTCTCATTATTCTGTATGGTTTGACAAAAATACATTTGTTCCGTAAAATACAATTTTAACTTTATTATCAAACCAAGGCTGGAAAATTATTATGGCTTATCCCGAAGTACAGCGATGAATGTTTAAAGACAACAAGTCACATGACAAACATGGATAACTATTTATTTTTAATATTCTATCTTCTTTCTTTATATAAAAACTTTAAATAATGGTTGGACATATCTAATTTTTTCTCTTTCTTCTTCCTCGGCCCTTCTTGTCCCTTTCAGGCCGTCTTCACCGACCTAGAGATCCTCGCCGCTCTGTTCGCAGCAGCCATCCATGATGTAGACCACCCCGGAGTTTCAAATCAGTTCCTCATCAACACCAGTGAGTCCACCCACACTCACACACACACACACACACACACACACAGACAAAAGGTACAATATGTCCAGATATTTGCACAAACCGTGTTAACCGCCCCCTCCTCTGTCCCTCGTCACTGTGCTCAGACTCGGAGCTGGCCCTCATGTACAACGATGAGTCAGTTTTGGAGAACCACCACCTCGCTGTGGGCTTCAAGCTTCTGCACCAGGAGAACTGTGACATCTTCCAGAACCTCACCAAGCGCCAGCGCCAGAGCCTTCGCAAGCTTGTCATCGATGTGGTCAGGACCGTGTCTACCACATCTCACTCCATACCAGCTCAATTATAAACAAATACACAAAATCTAATTCAACTTCTCCTTCAGCTGGTTTTGGTTACTTTTCTTTTTCTCTTCTGGCTGCCAATGCTGAAAATCTCATGATTTATCAGTTGATCGTTTTAGATTTGTCTTATTTGCTATTGATGATTTTAGACAGTTTGTTGTTTTTAAGGTGCCACTTGTTGTTGTTTCTAGGGTTTGATATTTTATATCATTCTTGTTTACGAATTCTACCTGAAAAATGTATTTATGGTACGAGTTAATTTTGTTTAATTATTTTATGCTGTTTCTTACCATCTTGACCAGGACACTCTTCAAAACGATCTGAGGCTTTAGGTCTTAGATTTGATTTACATTTTAACTTAAATTTAACTATCTAATTTCAGTAGCAGCTTTTTAATTAAAAGCCTTCCAGTTTCTCCATTAGTCTCTACAATAATGCACAATCTGGCTTCCTCAGGACATGTTACTGACACAGGAAATACTTACGTTTAATGTTTGAGACACTTGGTCTATTAAAAAGTGCTCTTTGTCTGGCAGTTACTGTTTTAAGCTTAAAGTTAACCCGACTTTCAACTTCTACATCTTTAGTTTTTTATGCGCCAGATAAGGACAGAGATTAGTTTGGATCTCTCTGCTTCTTTTCTTATTTTGTCTCACTGTCTCTGTCTGCAGGTGTTGGCCACAGACATGTCCAAACACATGACCCTACTGGCTGACCTGAAGACCATGGTGGAGACCAAGAAGGTGACCAGCTCTGGCGTGCTGCTCCTGGACCACTACACAGAACGGATACAGGTAACCTCGTCTTCTACGCACGCCAGTATGGCTGCCTCTACTGTGCTGCGTGAATATATTGTTGTACATAATGTACAACGTGTGTGTGTGTGTTTAGGTGCTGAGGAACATGGTGCACTGTGCGGACCTGAGCAACCCCACCAAGGCGTTGCCGTTGTACCGACAGTGGACAGAGAGGATCATGGAGGAGTTCTTTCGACAGGGTGACAAAGAGCGAGAGAGAGGGATGGAGATCAGCGCCATGTGTGACAAACACACCGCTTCCGTGGAAAAGAGTCAGGTAACGTCTCCCATCCACTGTAAATGTGTCACTGCTAATACAATGAATCCTGATTGATGAATTCAAAACTGTGTTTGCACATGTGGATGTTACGTTAGTTCTCTGTCAGAGAGGCTGTGAAAAAGCAACTTTAGAAGCCTAGACAACAGAAACATTTTAGTGGGAAACAACAGCCATGAAATAAGCACATTTGCTGAAGCTCAAACTGGTTTATTGCGAGTCTGTCAGAAGAGTCGGTCATTTTTTGAGGTCAAAGTTGCTGTCATTCACAAAAACACCACACAGTTTGGCAATGTGGCAGTGTTTGGGGAAATAGCAAATTTCATAAGGGAAAAAATGACGCAACACAGGAAGACTGCATTGGCAAAGAGGAACAATGTTCACATAGATCCTCTCCAACACGAACTGAGAGACACTTAAAACCAATAGATATTTCCTTAAAACAACACAAACTGCATCTTCAAGTGTAATCTTACCTGTACTCAAACCCAAATCAGTTTCCCGGACTGGAGTCTGCTCTTCAGTGTCGCTGTACGGCGTCTCGAGGAAACTCGATGGCTGTGTTTAGGCACAGCGGTGCTTTGAGCTAAATGCTAACGTCGACATTTAATGTTCACCATGAACACAAAGTACAGCTGTGACTGATGGTTATTTGATCATAAAAGTATTGGACAAATACATTTTTTGACCTGATGGTGGCGCTACAATAAAAGTCATATGATCACGAGAATGATCACAATTAATTCTGAGAAGGACATGAATATGTGTACTTAATTTCATGGCAATTCATTTGATAGTTTCAGCCTGGACCGAAGAGGTTGGCCGATCAATGTTTCCAGAAATCAATGTTTCTATTTATTATGTGTTGAACTGTGGCAGGAAGAGACAAACTTGGGTTTGTTGTGCAGTGCTTTCATTTATGTCCAACTTGAAAAACTTTTCTTCTCACAAATCTGTCAGAGTAGGTAATGAAGCCAGGAATCATTTAAAATAATCTCTGGCAATCATTAAATCTTTTGTATTTTGGATGCATGTAAGTCAAACCCATTTGTTTCAATGTCCAACTGGCAGCGGCTACAGTCACAAGCCTCTTAATATCCATGATGTTTAACAGTGACATTTTTCCGTGTAAAGTTTGTGGTCACTGATTCTGTACTTTGTTATTTTCTCTTTTCTTTTTAGATAATCTGCCAGTTGGATTTCTCTGTACTTAAAAGGAACAGTTCAACATCTTGGGAAATAATAAATTATTCGCTTTCTTGCCGAGAGTTAGATGATATGATCGATACCAGCTTAGTTTGGCATAGCATAAAGAATGGAAATGAGGGGAAACAGATAGCCTGGCTCTGCCAAACGTGAACATTTGAAATAAAAAATACACAAACCCAAGTGTAAAAACAACAATATGTAACTGTGTGGGCGTAAGACATGAGAGTCGTATCAATCTCCTCATTTCACTCAACAAGAAAGCAAATGATTTCCCAAAATGTCTAATTATTTCCTTAACAGCACCTATTATCATGGCCTCAGGTGTGATTTTTTTCCCTTTTTATAGGTGGGTTTCATCGACTACATCGTGCACCCGCTGTGGGAGACGTGGGCTGACCTGGTGCACCCGGACGCCCAGGAGCTGCTGGACACACTGGAGGAGAACAGGGAGTGGTATCTGAACACCATGCCCCAGTCGCCGTCACCTCCGCCGGACAGACACCTGCAGCACGACCGCTTCCAGTTCGAACTCACTCTGGAGGACCTGGAGCACAACAACCACAACCACATACACCTGAGAAACAACGGCGGGACGAACGGACAGGAAGCCGTCTGCGATGACAGCGCCGAAGAGCAAACGCAGGACGGCCAGCCGGAGCCAGGAGGCGAGGAACAGAACCATGTCGAAACTGAGGAAGAAGACGAGGAGAATCACAACAGCGAACAGAACGGAGTCCAAGATGAAGAGGAGGAGGAGGAAGAGAATGGAGAAAGAGAGGGAGAAGAAGAAGAGGAGGAGGTGAAGGAGAACGCAGAGGAGGAGGAACATGGAGAAGACCAAGTAGAAGAAGGAGCTCAGACAGATGAAATAGGAGAGGAAGTGAACGATGCAATGGAGGATGAGGAGACTAAAGAAAAGGAGGAGGAGAATGAGCAAAATGAGGAAGGAGAAGAAGAACAAAAGCAGGAAGAGGTTGACGAGGAAGGGGAAGAGGAGGAAGATGGAGGTGCAGAAAATGAGGAAGGAGAAGGTGAGGAAAATTTGGAAGAGGTACAGGGAGAATTAGAGGGAGAAAAAGAAGGCGAGGGGGAAGAGGAAGAGGAAGTGGAAAATGAGGAGGCAGAAGTGGAGGAAAATGTGGAAGAAGAGGAGGGAGAGATGGAGGAGAAAGATGAAGAGGAGGCAGCAGAGATGGAGGAAAATGTAGAAGAGGAGGCAGCAGAGATGGAGGAAAATGTAGAAGAGGAGGGCGAGACAGAGGAGAAAGTGGAGGAGGAAGAGACCGAAATGGAGGGTAAAGATGAGGAAGAGGTAAGAGAAACAGAAGATGTCGAGGAGGAACAGGAGGAGGCGCCAGTTGAGGATGAAACTGAAAAGGAAGAGGTAGAGGAGGAGGACGAGGAAGAAGTAAAAGATGAAAGTTAGTTTTGGTGTAAAAACATAAATTAACCGGCCAGTGAGGAAAGGTTAAGGGGAGATAAAGAAGTAGATAAATCGAGCCAGAAGGTTTTGACAGTTTGCAGTATGACTGTCGAGGAAGAGGATGAAGAGCCGAAGACGCTCTTCTTCCCAGACGACGTGCTCTGACCACTTTATCATGTGACCCGATGCGACTACAGACGTCCTAAACTAACTTCACAGCTCACAGAGAAACATTGAAGACGGACCGGACAGCACCGGACACAAAAACAAACCCTGGCCGGAGCATTCGCCTTCCCGAACAGCCAGATTGTTGCAGCGTCTCGATCGACTGGTAGTGATAGAAAGACCAGAGTCTTCATCACCAGGTATCTGTACATCCATCACTGCCGTGGGGACTTAACTGGGGGTAATAAAAAGGGAGGGGACCCGTTTTATCGACCTTTTGTAGCTCCTGAAAATAAAAAAAAACCTGAAATACATACATGCAAATAAGTGCTACCCATCATCTCTCTGTCAGTCTCGTTTATGAGGAAGATACGGCCACACACACCGACCAACAACTGTTAAAAGAATGTCAACTTCCTCTGTTCGTCAGAAAAGAGAAAAAAATAATAATGCAAAAAGTCTGGAAAGTGTAGTCCGTCGTCTTATATATACTACAAGAACTTTCCACCTGTGCAGAGAAGGCTTTGGGGCACTTGGTCTAGGAACAGTTTAACCTCCTCACATACTAACCTTAAAGCTACAATGCTGGATTTCTGAAACCACTTCTCAATAATATCCGTTTTGTCAAAAGGTGGAAACATTTCCGGTCCGGCTCAGAAGCCTGACCTGTCGATGTCGGTTCATGTTTGGAAAAAACAAAAAACAAACACCCAGTATTCATCCCATCGCGACAGTTTCACCAGTCCCAGACTGTGAGTTTGATTCCCGGGTGAATCGTGCCATACTGTCCCACGACCAGCACTGAGCAGTTCAGTCTTCCTCCAAACGAGGAGGCTACTCGTCCGAGAAGCAATGAACTGTGGGACCAGGGTAACGGGTGTGATGGTCTTCCACGAATCCCATTTTTTTGGTTTTGTTTTTGTAAAAAATGGTATTTGGCACTTTATCTAACACCCCTGTTACATATATGTACATAATAAACATGTATTTTAATCTGCTGATGTCATATAATAAATATGATCAATGAAGTTGATGGATTGGTGTTTTTAATTGCAGGACATATTTCCACCCTGAATAATACTGGACAGCATTCATCCATGTCTTGTATGATGGTAAACTGAATATAGTTGAGTTTTGCACTTTTTTCTGACATTTTATGGTCCACATGGTTAATCAATTGTTTGATAAGAAATTACTGATAGTAAATACCAAGCCTAATGTCTTAATCCTAAAGTCTTGGTGGTGTCTGAAGGGCTTCTCCCACACTGAGACTAAAACAGGGTCACTTCATACTGAACTGTGGAGACTTACGGGTGATGATATAAAAACTCTTGTTGTTTTTGGATTGGGACGATTTGGTGACACAGAGAATTTGAGCTTTGTTGTGTTGCAGACTGCATTTATATTTATTGATGACATGTGGCAGAGCGACACACTGTTGGACTGACAGGCAGACAAGCATTCACAAGAAAACATTCACAGTTGGCTTTAAGACATCCAAAATCTTCTGACAAACCTTACATGCAGCCTGTTTGAACCGTGTGTAAATCTGACAGTAACAGATGATTAAGCAGGTCAAGTTGCACTGAATTTGTCTCTGTGCTCAAATAAAGCTTCACAGTATAAAACAACTCATCAGGAAACACTGATCTGGTCATTTAAAATGAACAGAGTTAACACCAGTCCTAAATCTACGCTGGCTGAAACTTAAAAAAACACAAGGCAATAAAGTGATCGTCGCGACTTTGACAAAACAGACTTTGCATCTAGAAAAAAGTTGACGTTATCGTGTGTTGATGTATTAGGAGGGAGTGGGGGCTCTTATTGTGAAAACAAAACAATAAAAACAATGTTATTCGACAAAATAAGACAACCCTTTAAAGTTATTCAACAACTACTTTATGGCAGCGGCCATGTTCACAACACGCTTCATGCACAACAACAACAATACTTCCTGTTTTTTCACAATAAAAGCCCCCACTTCCACCAAGCAACATGCAAACTCGCCTCTCATACTCTTCGGCCAACAGAATGTGATGCAGATTAAACACTTAAGGGCAGTAAGTAGGTGAAGTTCATGTTATTCAACAGTTTTTTTGTCCTGTGGGATTTCTGTTGTGTTGAAGCTGTTGCATTTCTGTATTTGCTTCGCATTTCTTTTATGCCACGTGTTGTCAAATTGGAAAAAGTGTTGATTTGCTTGTGCTCATAATGTATTTGGAGAATTTTGTTTTGTTTTTGTTTTTCTAAATGCTGCCCATGTTTTGTCATAGTGAAAACCATTCCTTCATTTGCTTGTGTTTTAAGTTGCAGTGCTTACAGCTCTCGGCCACTAATTTGTGTAAAATGTGACATCATAGCAATGGTAGCATTACGTTTTTCATCAATTTTACAACCTAACCAAAAAAACACACCTTTCATTCCTTAAGGCAACCTCATTCTTAAAATAAATACATATTAAAAACACATCTTACATCTTAAGGCACTTTGGGAATTTTGAATGTCACAAATGCACAAAAGCAAATAAATACCAAATTTCATATGCTGACATGTAACCAGCTACATGTCAGCATACGCATACGTACAGTGAATATCAAACTGCTCTTTAACGGCAGGCAGGAGGCAGCAATCGCAAAAACAGCACATTAAGAAAACAGCAGATTACTGAATACCTGAATCAGGTTCAATCAGGGATATACTGAACCCACCTGAAAGCGTGAAATAGAGTTTACACACCTTTTTAGAGTAATACAAATCTTTGAGATTATTTCTTGGTCATACTTGCTACTACAGGATGTTATTAAATGCAGAAATGTCTTCCAAGGTAAAACACAAAATCTTAAAGATTAATATTTGTTTGTCGTGGTTTTTGTTTACCTCATGATGATCCACTGCAGGCATGATCACAACTTTCCCACCTTTTGTTTGAGTTTTTCTTCCTCCCTGGGTTCACTTTACTCTCTTTGCCTTCAAAATCCAGATTTCAGGTCCAGAGCTTTGTCGTTCTTTTTTAAAATCCAAGTCTCTGAATTTTTTTAGCGGCCGATCAAAGAGGTCCAGTCAGGAAAGTTGTCGATCTCTCCGGTCTCGTTCAGCTGTTGGTCTCCGTGCGTCAGAGTCAACCTGTAGCGTAGACGCACCTTTCGCTAGAGGAAAGAGGAAAACATGTGAGACTCTGAGAGAAATGAGACAAATGGAGAAAGTGAAAGAAAGATGATTGTGTCAAGACATGTTTGTGTGGTTGCACTGCAGGCTACTGTATACTAAGAAGTGGAGGAAGGCACATTTACTCAAGTACTTGTACTTGAGTACATTTATTGAGTATTTCCAGTTTCTTTTACTTTATACTTCTACTCCACTACACTTCAGAGTTAAATAGTTTACTTTTTACTTCATTTATTTAATAACTTAAGTTACTCTGCAGATTCAGATAATAACTAAAAATATAATTAACAAATACTTGTTGCGTAGATTAAGGTAAGATAAGATCACTGATCCCCAGGGGGAAATTCACAACACAACACATTAATGCGTCAATAATTATAATCCAATAATATAATATACATTATTCTGAAATGGGCCATTCTGCATAATAAGTACTTTTACTTTTGGTACTTTAGGTATATTTTGATGCTTATACTTTTATACGTTCACTGACATTGAAGGATTATTTTAGTGTGTTTCTACAGTGTGGTTTTGCTTTTACTTAAGTAAAATATCTGAGTACTTCTTCTTCCACCACTGATACTAAGTCAACAGGATAATTATGAATACGAACACAAACACATATACAAGTGCTAAAGTTCTTCTGTTTTATGTACTGTAAGTCACACTGAAGTCAGGAGTTGTATCAGTCACTAACATGTAAATGTTTTATGATGATGTAAATTAACAGCGCTCCCCATATTCACCTTCTGAGGATTAGCCAATAGGAGGACCTGAGAGATGGCAGGAGGAGGCAGGAGAGGGTTGTAAGGAGGTAGGTGTTTCCCTGAGGCAGGCTGAAGCTTCACCAACATGGTCTGCAGGAGAAGCATTAAAAGCCAAACGTATTTAATTCACGATGATATAAAACGTGGAAAAATAAGCACACTCTCACATTTGAAAGCAGGAACCAGAGAATACTTTACTTTTTTGGTTGTTTGATGACTTTACAGATAAATCATTGACATTTAAAAGAAGGTTTTGAATTGGCACAGCAATGTACATCACTAGTCTATATCTTCATTCAAAATCTCTACCACTGCCTGGTATAGATGACACTCACTCACACTTTATTTAATAAAAAAACAACTCATAGTATATTTGATATAGTATTATTTTGATAATAGATTCTAAATACATGCTTGGAGTTTATTACCTTTGGAACAGCAGCTTGAAACAGGAAGTCTTTCACATCAAGAGCAGATGTGTTCACTGTGGAGATGACGACCACAGCAACACCCGGATGATCCGGCGGAGAGTCTTTGGCAAAATGGAGAGAGACATGGACGCCGCCGTGATCGTACAAAGTGATTGGCTCAAGGTGACCTACAAACAAACACAGACATTCAGACATCTTTATCCAGTGGGCAATAAACACATAACATATGAGTGGTTGGGAATAAATCCTAAGTGGTAAAATAGAAACACAAAGTGAGTTTTTCCATACAAACTGTAGCTTCAGCCAACATACTAGATTTGATGGTCTCCACTGGAACAAAGACATTTTTCAAGAGTTGTGGAGGACACGAGCTCTGCTCTAATTTCACTGGAGATCCCGACTCTTCGCTGAGCTGTTTCTGCAGCTTGGACGGTGATTCTGACGCTGTAAACTGTTGGTTGTGAGGCAGTGACCTGATGGAAGAAAAGGCACAGTCAATTTTAATAATAATAATAATAATAATGATGTCTCCATACACTAATAATTTGCTTTATTTGTTTTAAACAAAAAAACATGTCCTGGACACAAACCTAAATAAAAATGAATTTCTGAGGCAGAAACCAATACCTGACAATAACAAAAATACAAAAAACAAATATATT
The DNA here is from genome assembly GCA_031216445.1 of Lateolabrax maculatus. Lineage (NCBI taxonomy): Eukaryota > Metazoa > Chordata > Actinopteri > Acropomatiformes > Lateolabracidae > Lateolabrax > Lateolabrax maculatus. Next base: position 6,172,702 of record CM062204.1, on the reverse strand, counting down.
CTTTATATTTACATAAACGCACATTAGGATATATCTACAGTTCTAGTATCTACAGTTGAACATTTTTTTTTTGTAGTTTACTGCTTTGTTAACACACATCGACAGGCTAATATTATCATTATGTCATTTTTGATGTGGGCAGTCCTGTTACTTTTAAATGAGAGTTAACTAAATAATGTAAAAGCCTTTTCACCTAGAGCATGATCACTAACTTCCTTCCTTCTTACAAAATCCTCATCTCTTGAGTTTTACATTACATCACCCCCTTGTGGCTTTTAAAAAAAGTGATTATTCACCGGCACATTCCAGAGATTATACTATATATATATATATACACACACACACACACACACACACACACACACACACACACATACATATATATATACATATATATACATATATACATATATATATGCCACATCCAAGGCATTGCCTACAATGGTTTGTGATCTACCTAATGTCTGCTTGTTCTCCATCCTTACCAAATGTTAGTCCCATTTGATGTCGTGCTGCTCCCCCCACATCCACGGGCTCTCAACAAAGGACCTCTCCCTCCATTCTGCTCAGCGTTCTTCATCTGGACCTCTTCATTAAGCTGACAGAAAGGATAAACTGTGTAAAACACTCTTCCAAAAGAAAGTCACCTTTAAACTTTTATCTGTAACTTGACATCCGAGCCTCACCTGCAGCAGTTCTTCATAATATGACCTGGAAGTCGATTGAGTCTGTTTTGAGTCCAGATTATCCAACTCTATAATCACAGGACACCACATCATCACATTATGAAACATATTTATCACTGACAAACTAGAAATAGGTACAAATGCAGGCTTACCTAATTCACTAAAGTCCTGGTCAGCCACTGAGTGGAAGGTACTTTCCAGAAGAGAGAAAAACGTGGGTGAAGAGGATTCGAAGGACGGTGGTGAATCAGCTTTTCTGTGCGTCTGTGGAGAGTCCAGTGCTGACAGGTCGATGAGGTGGTAGCTTTTAATCTCTCTGGGACTCGTTGGAGCTGGAGGAACAAGAAAAAACAGGATTCAATACAAGCACAACATAGCAGAGCCAAACACAAGGTCAAAGTGTTTTCCACAGGGACTACTAACAGAAAAAAAAGGTGTACCTACTATTATTTTTACCCTCCATTTGTTCTTCACTTTCACTTCTTTCTCTTGCACCGTTGCACTCACGTCTCCCCACTTTGTCTTTGTAGGCATTTACTACAAGCGTTAGCTCATCGTTAGCCGCCAGGACCTGTGCGAGAGCTGCGTCGTCGTCCATCGTGTCGCTGGCCAGGCGGAACAGGCTGGGCCTCAGTCGATCACAGCGCTCGTACAGGGCCTGCAGGGGGGAGAGGGAAGGAGGGGGATAAACATGCGTTCCTGTGGCCAAGATAAGCATAATGTACATTTCCATCTTTAATTGAATAAATCCAACAATATAATCATGCTTTTTTTAACACTTTGTTGTTACTCATCTATAGTGTTCCAGCCAAACTGTATTTTGTATTTTTACTTTAACATATTTTCTTATGTATTTTATGTAAAGTCTTAATCTGTAAAGTAACTAGTAACTGAAGCTGTTTGATGATCGTAGTGGTGTAAAAAGTAAATACAATACAATATGTAATAGTACTATATATTTCTCTGAAATGTAGTGATTTAGAAGTAGAAAGTGGCAGAAAATTAAAATACTCAAGTAAAGTAAAAGTACCTCAAACCCTCAAGTACAGTAAATGTACTTTCCACCACTGGTATTGTTGTTAATGGTAATAAAAAAGCTGAGTCTGTGGTTGGCTCTAAGCTTGTCACCCTGGAGGAGGTGGTGGAGGATAGGATGCTGGCAAAACTGCTGGTGATCATGGACAATCCCTCTCACCCCCTCCACAAAACACTGGACAAGCTAAAGAGCAGCTTCAGCCACAGACTCATTCAACCCCGCTGCTCTAAGGAACGCTACAGGAAATCGTTCCTCCCAACCACAATAAGACTCTACAACTCATCTACCTCTGTCAGAGTCACCACCACAGAACTGCACTAAATGTCTCCTTGCACTGTGTACCCTGTACAACACTCCGCTCCATATACTGGAACATTTAATTTTATTCTATTTTATTCTATTTTGTTCTATTGTATTGTATTTTATTGTTGTATTGTATTTTATTGTATTCAAATATACCGGATGCTATGACGACTTAATTTCCCTTCGGGGATGAATAAAGTAATCTATCTATCTATCTATCTATCTATCTATCTATCTATCTATCTATCTATCTAATAAAAACCAGCAACAAGCTCAATGGGCTCAGTGCTGAGAACAGCAGATGAAATTAATGCAAACAGCTTCATACAAAATTATTTAAAAATAAAAAACAAATCACTATAAAAGTGAAATATAAAAACAAAAATACTAACTGGCCACAACTTGGTTTGGTGATTTTCAGATAAAAAGACAACTCAGTCAAATGTGGGCTAAATTTGGTTGAAAAGTTTTTTAGTCTAGGTTACATATAACTGTTAAACACCATTTATTATATTTCAATGTAAAGCAGGTTGTATCTACACCTTTTGGCCTAAAAAAAATAATAAAAAAATCAACAAATCCATGCTTGCTGATTTTATATTTTCACAGAAAAGTTGGATGTTGAGTGAAATCTCAACCACATTTGCAGTCAGCCAGCAGAGGGCGACGCAAGAACAGCGATCACAGGACCACCACACTGGCCTCCAAAACGAGTGGTCAGCCCTGGACAGCTGCTCGATTGTTTAATTTCCAACATACCGTCATGTCATCACTCGGCTGTAACGAGGTTCCAGTGATTGTGTGCTGGTCCAGCAGTTCTCTGAGCTGTTTGGTGCAGCTCTCCACCTCCTCCAGAGCAGATTCACGCTTTGACACTTTCTCTGCCTTCTCCTGCTCCTAAAAAGACACACACAAAAATAAACAAATGAATACCAAATGAATTCAATTACAAACGCATGCATCGCAAAGATGACAGCAGTCCTCACCTCTTTGATGGTGCTTTTTATAAGTCTGTTGGCAGTTTCCAGGTCTTCAGGACGGGCACTTTTCAATAATCTGGCTAAAAGCTGATGATACAGAAACACATTTTAGCAGGATGAAACTCAAGTGTTACATATGCAGACGTCCTTTTAAACACAAACACTCACCTTGGCCTTGTCCTCCTGGTCAAAAACAGATTCTGTGGTTCTTTGTGGTGGAGGCGCCATTATAACTCTGTCTGGCAGTTTGGGATCTTTCTTCACTATACCTAAAATCACAAAAGCTAATTAATAATATTGCACCTTTACATATCTGTAAACTTCTAATATATCATGTGCATACTCAGTTTTAATTAAAGTGTTGCTCAGGTTAGTCTAACAGTTTAAAAAGGCACATTTTGCATTATGTGTATCAAATGTTTTCTGAGCACAGAACTGAAAAGTGTTTTGTGTGTATGTTGCATCCCGACCTTGTTTCTTGAGCATGCAGTATGCTTCCTGAATCTTGGGTTCTTCTTTAAGCCAAAGCGTCCAGCCGTAGAGGACCTCTGTCACTCTGTCTTTAACTTTCTGTGGAGTCCATGCTCCAAAGTACTGCTCAGAAAAGATCAGTGTCAACTTTCAGAAAGCAACTTTTACACACTTTTATTAGTCTGTAATGTTCTAACAGATTTAAATAATTCTGTTCACAGTCTGTCACGTTTACCCTTTGATTTCAGACTGTCTACTGGATAAATTTGACTCATTTTCAGTAATTTTTATGTCATCTTTCTTTGTTAAAATAAACACTATCTTACTTGATGTCATTTTGGTTCTATATACTTGGATTATTCTAGTTTTCACTATCAGATTCTTAGATAATATTGGCCTGTCGTCACTGTTTTATAATAACTTTTCATAACATCATAAAACTTTATAAAATCTTTTTAAGCCCAATAATTCTTGTAATTTGCTATTGTAGGATATTTAGCCATCCTTTGACATGTATATTCCTATGAGCAGCAGTACCTTTGGTGTTAACATTTTGATGAGCTCATTAAGAAAGCGAAACTTGGCGGCCTCGCTGTGAAACCTCTTTCCACAGTTGTTCATACATGCCTCGAGAACCTGGAAAGCACCAAATCAGGATTAAATCATTACCAACAGAAGCATTTTCCAACAGGTGAAAATGAAAATGTAACAAGTCTTCTGTTTTTGAGCAACACAATAGATTTGTCACTGGATGTTCGTGGTTAACCACCTTTAAATGTCACATGAAATGAGGCACATGAGCCTCGAGAAGCTTCTTTAAGATACATTTCAAACACTGAAACACTGCAGCTCTCTTTAATGTAGGACAACAAGCTGTGTGGTGTCACTGCAGATTTCAAGGCTGATTAAATCCCTCATGTCACCAGGGGCCATGTGAATAAAGTTAGTTACAGATATTATTCACAGCACTGGCCCCCACCCCAAAGGGTTAAAACAAAGACATTTGGTTTTCAATTAATGGTCAGCACCTTTAAAGATGTTATGGTAAATGCTGTGTACAACCCATGAGAAATAGCATTAAATAAAATGGTTGCTTCTTCTTGCAACTGACTTGTTAAAGGATAAACATGTTGCTTCTGAACTTCACATTTGAATACCTAACAACAGATAAAAAATAAACTGTGTATTATCAGAGTATTATACGTATTAAGAATTTAAATGACATACAGTGAGAGCCTGCAGAGCCTCTTTCTCCTGTGGTGACTGGATTTTATGGGCAAGAAGACGAATGGCTACCTGTGGGCTGAAAGCAAAAACCAAGAGTTAAGTGACATTTAAAATGCCTGACTAGAGTGTGAGTAAAGAACATGTTACGCATTAAAGTACTATTCACATAGCTTCCACACACTGCCACGCTTGAGTAAAGCTGACAAAATTGGATGAAAACTTTTAAAAAGTTGGGCCAAAAGATTTGGTATGATTTTTTTACTTTCCACCCATGCTGCCTTTGAATTAACATAGCATTACATTTAGACATTACAATACATTAATATTGAGAAGGGTCAAACGGTGCTGCAGAGTTCCTGCTAACTCTTGCACTATGGTGTAACTGAAAAGCTGTGATCGCAACATGGATGTGAAGCAACTCTTTCTCAAATGCCACAATTACGTTAAAGTAACTTCTAAAGTTCAAACCCTGAAAATGATCTGAAAATCCACAGTGTCCAGCTTACCCATCAGTCTCTTGGTTGACGAGCTGGTAGAAGCCCTGGATGCAGTCCCATCTGTCCTCCTGATTGTTTGGGTCTGTGGCCTGGCCTACAATAAGTAACACCAGAGAAACAGGTTAAATGCCCAAAAAGTATTTTGAGAATGTTCCATAATTAGATCAAATACATGCAAATATTTCCAAAACACTGCCTATGCTGTACAAAATATACTTATAAAGGTGTGGAGGGTAACTACTGTACATATGTAAGTACTGTATACACTAGGTGTGTGTGGATGTTGTGATTTTTCACTTATGCATAGTTTGTTTTACAATTTTGAGAATTTGTTTAGTGTACAAAATGAAAAATGCCCATCATAATTTCCATAATTTCCCAATGTGACACCTTCAAATTGCTTGTTTTATTCCAAACACCACACACTTTTGTAGTTTTGCTTAATTACTTAATTGATAATCTATTATGAAAAATGTTGCTTCAGTGATTATTAAACCAATCATTGCGGCACTAAAGGAGTATACTTTTACTGCCATTTTAAGATATTAGTACTATATTGGCTGACTTCAGACTTTTCTCCACTTCTTTTATCTGTTGAATGGAGTAAATATTTACTATAAAGGATCAGATGTTGCGTTGAAGATGATAAACTCATTAAATTCTGCTGTTTTGGGGAAATATGATAGTGGTCCAACTTGAAAAGGCACATTTTGACATTATCTAAAGAGTTTAAGAAAAAAGCAAAGACGATGATGAGAGTGAACTGAAACTTGAACTCATCTGAGGAAAAACTAGCCAATATTTTGGATTTGAGGCTTTCAGAAGAGAACCGATCACTGTAGCTCTGGTAGTTTTAAGGACAAGGACTCAAATACTTTTCATATTTAGATGCATTTTACTGCTGACACTTGTTTACTCCTCAGTCTGTTTTTAATTGCAGATCTTTATCTTATCACTGTGTGTTTCTGCGTCGAGGCGCAGCTACTTGTCCTCACATGAACACAAACATGTGAAAACTTCATCCATCGACATTTAGAAATAATAAATATTATTGTACACGTCGCGCGCGCGCAGCGGGGCGCAGACACAACACACCGCTCGAGCGCTCCCCACGCACGCGCACGGTTTAACCAACTTCCTGTTCCAACTGAGACTTTGTGCAAAATGTCAAACTTCATTATTTTAAAGTTAAAATAAATCCAAACTTTGAGGATTTACGCGCAAATTATAACGCGTTTGTTGCAGTAACGAGGTCCAACGGCCGCCGCGAGCCCGGCCGTTAACTGGACGGTTGGTTGATGGGAGACGTTTAGCTAACGGCGTCATTCTGCAGTTAAAGTACGGCTGACACAAGCGGACAAACACGGCAAACAAACTAACAAACATGTCCGCGTCGTCCCGTTCACTTACTGAGAAATGACTCCAGAGTTGCCTGCCTGTCGCCGGTCGCCATTGCCCTCCGTGTCCTGCGGGTCCGGAGACGCTTGGTAGCCGATCTGAGAGCGGCTCTCTGCGGGAAGCGGAGGTGTTAAACTGCCGCGCGCCTCAGCGACATGTGACACTCACGCCCAGTCACACTGCTGACACACACACACACACACACACACACACACAGAGAAACACACACACACACACAGAGAAACACACACACACAGACAAAACACACACACACACACACACACACACACACACACACACAGACAAAACACACACACAGAGAAACACACACACACAGACAGAAACACACACACACACAGACAAAACACACACACACACACACACACACACACACACACAGACAAAACACACACACAGAGAAACACACACACACAGACAGAAACACACACACACAGACAGAAACACACACACACACACAGAAACACAACACACACACACACACAGACACACACACACACACACAGAGAAACACACACACACACACAGAGAAACACACACACACAGACAAAACACACACACACACACACACACACACACACACACACACACACAGACAAAACACACACACAGAGAAACACACACACACAGACAGAAACACACACACACACAGAGAAACACACACACACAGACAAAACACACACACACACACACACACACACACACACACACACAGACAAAACACACACACAGAGAAACACACACACACAGACAGAAACACACACACACACACAGAAACACAACACACACACACACACAGACACACACACACACACACACAGACAAAACACACACACACAGAGAAACACAACACACACACACACACACACAGAAACACAACACACACAGACAGAAACACACACACACACAGACAGAAACACAACACACACACACACACAGACACACACACACCGACAGAAACACACACACACACACACACACAGACACACACACACCGACAGAAACACACACACACACACACACAAACACACAACACGCACACGCACACACACACACAAAACACACACACACACAGACAGAAACACACACACACACACACACACACACACAGAAACACAACACACACACACACACACAGAAACACAACACACACACACAGACACAAACACACAGACACAGACAGAAACACACACACACACACACACACACACCCACACACAGACAGAAACACACAGAAACACACACACACAGAAACACAACACACACAGACACACACACAAACACAACACACACACACACATCCAGAAACACACACACACACACGCACACGCACAGAAACACAACACACACACACACACGCACACACGGAAACATAACCCACCCACACACACACACACAAAACACGCACACGCACACACAACACACACACCCATAGACACACACTGGCACACAGACACAGACACTAAACTACACGTTTAATCTATAAATTAAAATCCTTCTGCTGTAAACAAGCTTCTTTATATTTCTACCAGGTAAATATTTTACTCTTTACTCCACTACATTTGTGTGAGAGCTGATTTGACTTTACAAGTTATGATTTTACATATAAAACATAGGATTTCCTCCTACAGCAACAATATAACACATCTGCTTAAATGCAGAGGTGGAACACGTTTTTTCTTTTATTTCAGTAAAAATACCACAATGTTAAAATATGTCAAACTTAAGTGATTATAATTTGCAGCATTGATCTTATTCTGGAAAGTAACTAAAGATTTTAAATAAATGTAGTGGAGTAAAAAGTATAATATTTGCCTTTGAATTGTAGTGGAGTAGAAGTAGAAAGTGAAAAAATATATAAATATATATATATATAATATATATATTTGACGGTGTTCATTTTTATATATTATATTATTAAATTTCCTAATACCGATGCATTAATGTGAAAAGTAATTTCTCAGATGTATCCAGTACTAACCTACTTAGAGGAATATTTGTGTCCCTCTTTCAGCATAATTGACTTAAAGCAAAAATGTTTGGTATTCATGACTTCTTACTGGAGAAGTTTTTCTTATGAATGTACAATACAATTTCCCTCGGGATAAATAACATTCTTTGGTATCTTACATCTGTCTGTTGAAGTTCGTTAAAAAAACGGTTTTCTGGAGAAAGCACCAGGACATTTGCATGAAAATACCAAGGTACTTCCCATCCTTGGCTGCCTGTGTCAACTGCTCCTGTAAAGTCTCACAATACTGAATAAAACAAACAGACCATGTTAGTTTTCTTCTTTTTTTATAAAATATAAAAGTATTATTCAAGTTTTGTTTAACTTATGTCCGCGGGGTGCAGTTCCTTTTCAGTGTGTCCCAGTTAGCTTTGGCAGAATCACCAGGTGTTTGCATGTAACTCCCGACATACAGGTCACGTCTTTAACGGCAGCTCTTGTCTTCATTGACTCCCATCAGTGTGTGAGGTGACAGGACGTCCAGTCTTTAACTGGTCCTCTGAAAGCAGCACGAGTTTCTGGAATCGATGGCTGATCTCTGCGGGCCCCAAACACACCATCATCTCAGCTACACTGGGCCCTTGCTGCAGGTCAGAGGAGAACAGAGGTTCAGGGGTCAGTGAAGTAAATGAGATCAAACCAGACAGTCAGAAAACAGGCAGTAATCTCTGTGAAAAGCAATCAGATTCGACTTCCTCTTTCCATATTCCCTCTCTGAATATCTGCAGGGTTACTCTGGTGAATGAGTCACTGTACGAGTCATTACTATCATTTTAAAAGTTCTATTTTAGAGTTTAGCTAAGTCATGCCATGGACAGAAGTTAAAAAAAAAGAAGGACACATTTGCAATTGCAACAGTCCATCACGTGTCTTTTTTTGGTTATTACAGCCAAAAAGTGTTGAACTTGCTAAGGTGGAGTTTGAGACACACAATTTTAATAATAAAATTGCAGAAATGAAACCTGCAAGTGAGCTATTAAAAAATGATGACCCCCCTGAGAGTCAAAATGATCTTAAAATATTATAGTGCAGGTGTCGTTCTTGAGGTAGACAAACCTATGCAAACACAAGGCTCAGAAGAACAAACATGTTTAATATTTGATTAGTTAACTCAGAGTGCAGTCAGCCTCAGTGAGAGGCTGGATTTAGTTTGTAGTGTGATTTGACTTTGGGTCGTATCAGTGGGTCTGAGTTGTCCATCTATCTAATGCTGGAAAAGTATGAAAAGTCCCTAAATTCTCAAGCATTGATAATTTTATGAAGATATTGTGGGGACTAAAAACGTATTGGAAAAGCATATTGCAGACTAGATGACTTAGTGTGTACCGAACCCCCGTCTGGACACTGATTTAGCATTGCACTCCGATAACATTGTTAGACCAGAGTTATCGTCTTTTTCATTCCACACATTCTTCTTAAACTGTCAAACCTGGGGCCAACATTGTCCACAATGCAGCGCAACCACTTCAGGTGTGAAATTCTAGTAGAGGCTAACATAGAAAAGCAGCAATGAGGAGCGGGCGACAGAGGTCTGGTAAACTCACTTATTTCTAACTTCACACCAACAGATATTTTTTTCCATGTTGAAACTTGTCGTCTTCAGCCCCAACTGAAGCTGACTCACATGACATCACTTGGGGAAATTATCGGACTTCACGAAGCTCCCTCTAAAGCTAATATTGTTAAATAACTTTTTGCAGTAGTACTCTGCAAGATCTGTAAACAGACTTTAGCAGTAGCTAAAATAGTAGTGTTTGTATTACACTTGTATTACTATCAGTCACTAAAATGAACAAGATGTCTTCAGGTACCTGCAGACCACTGAGAGCCAGACGTAGCAGCTTCATCACTTCTCTGTACTTGGTGGCTTTAGTCTGCTTAGCCAGAGTCTTCAGATCTTTGCTGAGTCGATCCACTGCCAGCTCCTCACCTCGCTCAGCTATTAATCTATAACGCACAGACAGAGAACTGGTCATAATCCTGCTGGAACAGTTATAAGGCACAGTGTCACATGCAGTTGGAGAGTTATTGATGCTGCATACTTCAACACTAATGAAGCAATGTGCTGGGCCTCTGCAGTGAATGCTGCCACCTGCTGGCTGGACAGGGAAGGACGCACCCACAGGTAAGAGTGAGCAGGACTTACGAGCTCCTTCAGGGAGGATATGTGACCCTGTAGAGAAGGGAAGAGAGTAGTTTCAGTATTACTGGAGCGACAGGGGAGCAGTACTGAGAAATAAGAGTAGAAGCCATATCTGATTAACTCTAGCAATAGAGAATGGGTAAAAGTCTAAATAGAAGGCTGTTGGGCTAGAAATAAAAAGGTCAGAAACTGAAAACTAAAAACATTTATCACTTTCTCAATAATTACCTTATTTACATGGGGTCATATTAGCAGGACAAACAGTATCTAAATCCCTTCAAGTCTCTGAAGGAAAGCCCAGATGACTGAAACTATTTGTGAGACCATGTAAATGTCCAGGGCAAGAAATCCCAATTAATCTGCTGATATTTATTAGTTTTATTGCTTCCACAAACCACAATATTTTAAGTAATTTATCTGCTTGTTTGAGATTATATTAAACACACAGTGAATGCAGTTACAGTTAATGTACAGAGATTTCTGGCTGGAAGATGCTGTTTCCTAAATATGAAATACTAACTCAGCTGTACTTAGGCTCAAAATAATTTCAGTTCACATATTAACATGCTAAAAATCTTTAAGCATCAAACATTTAGCGTGTTGAAAATATGTTGACGTGGTATGAAATTCATATTTGTAAGCCTGCTGTTATGGTTACCTTACGTAGATGTAGCACCCGCCTGATATAATCCTCATGCAATACTTCATTATCCTGGATCTCTGCTGTATAGGCCTGCTGGATCTGTCCCTGCAGATCTTTTATCAGCAAACGGCACTGCTCCGCATCTTCAATACGGTGTTGCAGGTGAATTCTGCCACAGTCAGAGAGATTACTGATAAATATACTTTATAACTTAAAGAGTAATTGCCGTGCTATCAGCATGGCACGGCTGTACATTACAGAGCAGAGTAACACACTGTAAGATGGATGAAAAAAAAAAGAGACAGTTTTGCCAGTTTTACATTGAATCACAATCAGGTGAAAATGTTAAATTTGGCCCAAAAGTGGCAGCAGAGGAAGGCTATGTTGATACCAAAGGGTTGATCATCTGTACAGTGGACATTTAAAAGGAACAGTTCAACATTTAGGGAGATTTGCTTATCTATCTTTTTGCAAAGAGGGAGAGGTGGAAGACTGATACCACTCTCATACCCACTGGTAAATATGAAGCTACAGCAAGCAGCCTGAAAGACTAAACCTGGAGGAAACAGCCAGCCTGGGTCTCTCACAAACCAAAGTGTAAAAAACAACAGTCTGTGGTTTTGGGGAGGGGTTATGTGCTCTGGCACAGTGACTTTTTGAAGTCTCTGCTTGTGGCCTCGTAATATATCCAATACATCCATTCAAAGCCATTGATAAGCTCAGAAAATATGAGCAGTGAGAAGCTTTAATGTCATGTTATTATGAGAAACATGGCAATACAGCAGAAGAGAGAAAGAGAAAGAGACAAAGACACAGAGAGTCTGACTTGCCTGTTGAACTCTGGTAGTTTTTCCAGGTCTAACAAAGCAGAATGTGTTGTGATCTTCGAATGATTAAACTCAGAGATCAGTTCATCTATTGTCCGCCCCATTCGATTGGCTGTAAAGCAACACAAGTAATTTAAAAGCATGTAATCGTTCTCATTATATTAATCCTTTCAGTTTTTTAAGGTATTTTTCTTACTTGCAAATCACTGTTTCAAGATGCAACTTTAAATGCAATATATGCGTGCAATTAAATTCAGTTTCTTTACATCAGAAGTTTTAATTTTAACTAATCTTTCTGACAACTTCTCCATCACTCACTGTTGAATCCGGATCCACAGTTGGTTGTGATATCCAGCAGAGCCTCCGGCAGGACTCCGTCTCTCTGGAAGCTTTGAATGAATATATCCCCCTGCCTTTTAGACAGTTTACTGCCATCTTTGTTCATCAGAAGCGGCAGATGTCCGAAGGTGGGCGGCTGCCACCCAAGGGCACGGTACATGAGGAGATGTTTGGAGGTGGAGATGAGCCACTCGGACCCCCGCAGCACATGGCTGACCCTCATGTAGTGATCATCAACTATGTTAGCAAGGTGATAGGTGGGGAAACCATCTGCTTTTATCACTACAGGATCCCCCTCTACCTAAAAAAACAAAAAAACAGAGGACAGACGGTATGAAAAGCAAAATTGAAAAGCAAAATGTACTCTCTTATCCCCTCAGACATTTGAGATTACCTTTTTTCTAGAAACAAAAGCTGTTAAGCAGTTAAGCCATGTTGCAATGTCATAGATTCAAATCAAACGACTAAATGTAATGGCACAAATGTATAAACACACCAAAAAGAAATGATGTGCGACTCTGTCCTACATCTTTTAGTGTGAGAGCGTAATCACTAGAAATCTGACCTGGGCCACTTCATGATGATTCAACCCAAAGATCAGATCCTGAAAAGGTTCGACGCCTGCTTCCAGACGAAACCTGATCACATGTGGGACTCCCTGAGCCAGTTTCTCCTGGACCTGCTCGGCCCGGAGGTGACGACACCTGTTGTCATACCTGGGACGAGAGGGAAACACAGCAACTGCCTTAAATCTGACAAAAACATCTGTAAGTCTGCTTGTATGTTATCTTATGAAACTGTAAACCCTGCGTGCATTCATGTTTTCTAGCCACCTAGGCGTCTGTCCGGTCCTTAGGGCCTCTTTTTTGAGCAGCTCAAGTCTCTGAGAGCTGCAGAAACAGTAGTAGGCGTGATCACTCTCGACAAGCTGCTGGGCTGTCCGACTGTAGAGGTCTAGTCTCTGAGACTGCAGGTACGGACCCACCGACCCACCTCGCCGAGGACTCTCATCTGGAGGTACACCTGGAAAAATGAAAGTGAGCCTCAGAAAAAATGTCAGAGATTGACTGTAAATGGTGACATAATGGTTAGCTGACTGTTTCTTACCGGCCCACTCCAGCATGTCCTCTATGGACTCCGCAGCTCCTGGTACCAGCCTGCTCTGGTCGGTGTCCTCCAGCCGCAGGATGAACGAGCCTCCATACTTCTTGGCAAAGATGTAATTGTACAGAGCAGTTCGGAGGCCTCCGAGGTGAAGGAAACCTGCACGGAGCAACACGTTGATGGAGCATCAGACTGGAGAATAAGACCAAAGAATATCTAAAGAGACTGTTTTTCAGATGCGGGACAGAGAAAATTTATAAAAAAGAAACATTTTATCATGAATACTCACATGCATTTAAGTCATAGCAGGGAAAGCAGAGGTGTCACAGTGACAATCAAAACGCCATTATTTAGTCCATGTTTAACACAAAGCTTTTGAAACAAACAGTGTGGATTAAACCCATGGACACAGTGAAGACGACAGCTGTGTTGTGGTGTGGAAGACAAACTGGGACATGCAGACATTTGACCAGAAGCACAAAGACAGACTCTGGACCGGGGGACAGGTGAGGTCCTCACCTGTGGGACTGGGCGCGAACCGGACCCTCACGTCCCCCTGAACCGTGGAGCAGCATCGTCCCACGGCGGCGTCCAGCTGGACTTTAACCCGCCCGTTTCTCACCGCCGTCACACACTGAAAACTCCTCCGAGCGAGCAGCATCGTGGGCAGGGGTAAAATCTGCGGCGACCACACGAAAAACACGATTAAATCTTAAAACTTGTCCCTCACCTTCGGGTCAAACATGATGCGAGTCTGTTTAGTAATTTTCTTCTTCGTGGGCAGAAGACCGGAAGAAGAATTGAGCGTCCGCAACGCTTCTACTGCCCCCAGCGGAGGACCGTGTTATTACTTCTTCTACATAAAGGGGAATTCTACCGATTTTACTCATAAAAATCCAGTGTTTTTGAAGCTTGACCCATACTTGGGGTGAAAACACAGGATATCTTGGCGTCTGAAGCGTCAGTTTTGAGATTTATTCTTAAATGAGCCTTTACTGAGCGATGAAAGTACGATGGACAACCTCTTTGAGGCTGAATCAGAAGGCCTGGATGCATTCAATGTAAGAGCGTGGAATGATTTTATCATGTTTCGGTTTGTGAAATCAAGAAACCCAAAGAACATGTGCCACTTGACATGTGCATTCATTGCAATGTTGATATATATTGTAATATAGTCAATTTTAAGAAAATTCAGTTGAAATACTGAAATAAAAAGATCATTTATGTTTTCTGGCTAAATCAGCAAATAAATAACCAAACAGATCAAACTGCTTTATAACATAGATGCAAAAATGATATAACAAAATTATTGTGTAACATTGCCCACCATAGTCTAATACAACCAGAAATAATAATGGACCACTTTCATTTCTAAATGTTTAATTACCTTATTGTTGTGCAAATGATACAGCAATCCTCTTCTTAACTCAGAGTGCCACTTTTCTTGTTACCTATATCCATCACCTCCCATTTATTATTTTGACTTCTGGTTTATGTTAAGTCCTAAGTCTACCCAAAACATTGTAGTACTGCTCACACACTTGTTTTACAGTGATTATTTTCAAGGTGCCATAACAAAGACTCATTCTGCAACCATTATGTATTTGGAAATAGGAGAATCATTCATAGTCATTTAATTTTCCAAGAGTATCCAAGTATTTAAACATAAAAGTTTGATGGCTTAAGAACATGAGCAACCAGAATAGTACAAGAAAAGTGGAAATAAATCAATGGGGCAAAAATCTATCCAAATATGGACAGAATAACAGAAGACAGGTGGTTATGCTTTTGGAGAAAGGAGTGGACTGGCTGGAGCAGGTGAAGTTTGGCATGGAGTAGACAATGAAGAGGAAAGGAGACACCACCTTAAGTAGTTAAATACTAAAGTCTGAGATGACTCTGGAGCAATGAGAAGCAGCTGGGGAATAATCATGAGGAGGCAGTCGAGGGAACTGTCATATGATGCAGAGAGCTGAGGAGCCACTGAGGAAAACATAGGAAAAAAACACGTTTCTTGCCGAGTCATTTAGTCACGTGTTCCACCTCAAGAGTTATTTTTTCTGAAACAACGTAGATAAAGATAGATGCTGTAGTATTAGATCATCACATTATCATCACTTTCCCATCAATCCAAGATTTTTAATAAATTCCAGACAAGTTAAATAATCTCACACAATTGCAAAATGTTATTTCTCCTTTTACAAATTAAATTAGATCACTAAATGACTGCTTAAAGTAGCTTAAATTTTTATGTCTTTGCCCACTTGATGGCAGTGCAGCAATCTGTAAACACAACATTGACACTTCATCACCTTATAAAGTTGATACTGGAAATGTGTTTGTAAACAGTTGTATATTTACACATCTGATCGTGTTTCTGGCTGCCTGATGAATGTAAGTCCAATATTCACCTTTCTTTCAGCTCTGTTTTTGATCCCCACCAACTCCTGAGTAAAAACATTTGTCTCTTCAGCGGCTAAATGTTCCACTATGTCATGTCACGCCACCATCATCAGCCATCAGACTGTTTGTCTGTCTGTCCTCTGGGGCCGCTTTAAAAAAAGGTTGAACACATTAGTTTACAGGTATACATTATATTCTTTCAAATACAATACATCTGTCATGTAAATTCTTTAAGAATTATAACAAATCTTAAAGCATTCTTACATAGTTATAATACATCAGTTGTCCTCTGACTGACATATATAACCTGTGAGTTGTATCAGTAACATGGTGTCAGTGAATTACACCTCCCCTTGTGTCATCATGGATCATGACTAAACTAAACAAGAATTTCCTGTTTTATAATACACTTTCCAGTAGTAGTAAATCTTCAAACTCTATCCTGAATAAATAACTTCCTGTAACACTGAATTTGGTTTGTTTGAACCCTCATATGATTAACAAACCAGTTTAACTTGATCTGTGTGTGTGCAGTAGACGTGCATACCAAAGCCTCCCGATTCTCAGAACAGCTTGTGCTGAGATTCTGTCACAGTGATGCATTGCCTGTAAAGCCTTGAAAGAGATGCAGCTTAACTACAGAAAACAAAAAAAGTTTCCTCGACAAACCCATATTCATGTAATGTTTATGTTAATAATATATCAACACAGGCTGCGACTTGCATGGCTGCTTTCTAAATTAAACTGTACACACTTAGTTGTGTCAGACAAAGAGTCTAATTTGCTTTATTGTAGACACAGGTAGAAGCTTATATATCCTAAAGCAAATACTAGGGAGGTGCAGCATGCTGAACATGAATCAGGTGTAACTTTATACTTTGTGTCTATTTATTTCTCTTTTCTGTCTCTCTTTCTCACAGGCATTCATGTACAGGAAAGCTGGGTAGAAATTAACACACACCCACACACACATATACATGAACAAACCAATTCCAGGACCTGAAGCAGACGAATCAACCTTGTCCTGCCCCCTTGTGCACCTGTGTAATCGTCATATGAAACACACCCTTCAGCAGCTCACTGGTGCACCTGTGTCTCAGGTGTCAGGTGAGAGAGTTAAACGCTGGCACTTTACAGGACCTGAAGGACTGCACACACAAACAAGATTTGGTAAGATTTCTGGCTTTGATTTTTTGTCATTGTGTCATTTTATTTCCTGATCAGTCCTGTAACTGCAACCTTAAGGATCCCATCAGTTGTAATGTTATGTCTATGTGTACTTATCATTGATGCATTTTTTCTTATTGTTTGATATTTATTCTTATTTAAGAGGAAATAGAGAGTTTTTGGTATAAACCGACAGGCCATACAATGATAGATGTATTCAGATAAGGATGAAAATCAGTGAAGTCATCACTTAAGGTACCATAATCTGGTCTTTTTTGTTGTGTAGTGTGTACCTCTGGCAACAACATGCCGTTTAGGGAATTGAGGTCTGGGAATAATAGATTCTGCCTCATTAAACTGGGTTAGAGATTTCTTACAGAATAATGATATTTAATAAAAATGTGACTCCCAAATAACTTTTAAAACATCTAAATAATAAATGCATTATGGGAAATTCAGATGACAAAATGACTTGGCTTGGCTTGTAGCAGCAGTCGATGAAATCAGTGAAGTTCTCGGTGAGGAAAAAATTGTGGCGGAAGAATCGTTCAGACCTTTTACTTAGTAAAAGTAGCAACATCACAATGTCAAAATATTCCTTTACCAGTAAAAGTCCTGCATTCTAAATTTGTAAAGAAAAAGTACATAAACAATATCTGGGAAATGAACATAAGTATCAAAAGTGAAAATACGCTTTATGATGTTTTCCTAGTGTCATTGTTATTATTATTGTTATATTATCACTGATGCATTAATATGTATGGAGAATTTAAGCGCTGTAGTTTTTGCAACTATATGTTTCTGTTATTCTACTGGATCATAGTTTATATGATCAGAATCAGAATCAGAATCAGCTTCATTGGCCATGTATGCGTACACATTTTTATGTTGCTCTCAACATACATACACAGAAATAGACAAATAAACAAAAAAACAAGGACAACAAAGGTAAGCATAAACATTTAACTGCTATATACAAATATAAAAATAAATATATATACAAAGTGTATATATGTATATAAATATTTTGCAAAGTAACTATAAGTGTCAACATCATAAAGTTAAAGAGTAAAAAGTTTAATATAGTAGAAGTAGTTTTAAATGGAAATACTCAAGAAAAGTTCCTAAATACAGTACTTTAGTAAATGTTCTTTGTTACTAGATTACTTTTTAAGTTATCCTGACATTTTTGTACTTAAACCAAGCGAAAAGTGAATCAAAGTTCTACATCTATACAACAAAAAAAAACTGTTTTAGTTCGTCACAGGTAAACATTTATGATAACCTGCAAAAACAAATCATATGTAACATTTAAATTAGTGTTTTGACTGTTGACTCCTTTCAGTCCTTATTCAGTTTACTACTTTTTCTTACATGATATAGATTTAAAAACTAAAAGGCAAATGAGAGAAGGGAATTTGTGTGTGTGTATGTGGATATGGGTGACATCATTTAACCAACCTTATTGGACAAACATTGTCAAATATTATTACAGCAGTTCTGTTAAGCTCCAGCTTTGAAATACTGAATTAGTCACAAAGAATCTAAATAGTGTTAATATTTCATCTGCCAGAGCGACAAATGTGTGTGGAGGAACAATCCTGAACAAACAGTTAAAGTTTAACCGACCTTTTCTTTCTTTGTGCATATGTTTTTATTGAAGGAATGGAACAATACAGGTTACGTAATGCACCACATTACCCTCCATTTTTGTTTTTTTAACAAGATTCCCCTCACCCACCTTGGCAATTGATGTGTTAACAATATAACATTTCACAAGTACAAGTGGACATGGTCACATGCAGCCATACCTCTACACCCTTCCAAGGCACTAGCCCACATGTATCTACTCTACAAAGTGTTAGATGGTTCAGAATACACTAACTTACAATTCACTGATCATCCTGTGAGGTAGAAAAGAGCGAGTGAAAGAGAAAAAAAAAGCAAATCCCAAACTACAATCAAGGGCCTTCATCCAGTGATTAGTTCCCTAAGACTCTCAAAGTATGACAAGAAAGGTTCCCGTTTCAAGTAAAACTTTTTCACAGACAGGGGATCTGTGTAAAACTAATCTTTTCTAGTTTTAGTCTTCCGGCCAAGCAGCAGCAGATGGAGGAGAGGTAGATTTCCAGACCAGCAAAATTCTCCCACGGGCCAAAAGCGATGCAAAGGCAATGATGTCAGACTGGTTTGCATTTAAATACAAAGTTTAATCTGCTGTGGGGAAGAGCCTCGCTGATGGTTGCCCAGTAGCTGTCAAGCTGAAGGCAAGACCAGAATGCATGCGCTGTATTGGCTGGAGAGAGGGGGCACCTGTCACAGCCAGTGTCTGTCCCGGGATATACATCAGCAAGTCTGGCTTTGCTTAAATTAACCCTGTGCAAAACTTCAGTGTTTTTGTCCCATGTTCCTCAGTCAGATCCATACCAAGTTGGAGGGGGATGGATGGTTTCCATGAATGGGACCAAGAACCAAAGCTGATGTGAACTTATAGTGGCAAAATTGATAAAAAAATGTTGAGGGTGGAGAGCATGAAAGGATTGGATGTAAACTAAGAGGGTTTCAGTGGCAGGAAAGCTGGGAGAGACGAGGAGTGGCAAGATTGTGTGTCAATCAGACACCAGTATGTATCTGGCCAGTGGAACCAAAATATTATCTTTTGGATATTGGATTCCCAGTAATAATGAATAAGACAAGGAAAGCCCAGTCCTCACAACTTTTTTGGAGAATGTACTTATTAAAGCTGCACTAATTTAACAATTTAATTTAATTTACAATGGATCAAAGGACTAATATGTAATGTGAAAGGAGTTGCTTGTAGTCACAAAACAACAGAGAATCATCACCTCTTTTTAGCATTAAAATCTATTTAAGTCTATTTTATTGTTTTTATTTTTGGGCCCGCAACCTTGTTTCCACCTGCAACAGGCAGCTGGTTATAGTGAAAAACTGATGAATCTACTGTACACTTCCTGCCCAACACCTAACAACAAACAGACAAAGTGAATGACTAGTTGGTGTCATGAAAGCTAATGAGCCAGACATTTCCCTGAGGAGAGCGACTATTGGACTTACATGACCAGACAGAAACATGACTGTGAATGAATGCTAATGTTATTAAGTTCATTGTAATTTGCTAGTTACAGTACAATATAATGTCTGACCGTGGTTGGCTCAGACACAGCATCTACAAAAGATCAGCAAACTATTTTACCACAATGGAAGAGTGCATTATTGCAGGTTATATGGCTTCTTGGTAGCATTTCAAGAAGTCACAAGTTCATACAAAGGACATATTAATATGTGTGAAGCTAAACAAGCGGCCTCAGTTATATCTCTCATAACCTGGCAACATTTCTCAGCCACCTACACTACCTGATTTATGGCAAGTGGTATCTCAATGTTGCTCCGTGTCTGAAGGGTGTCTAAATAGGTTCGCCTACACTTTATAACTGCTATACAATGAGATATGTCCTTGACTTTTGACGTAATGTGTCTGAAAACATACACTGGTTTCGATGATTTTGACAAGTCAACAGAAAATCAGCCATCGACAAAGTGTCTAAAACTATAAGTTCTTTGTTCTGGTAAATCTTTCCAGAATATATTTTTCTAGCAGGGTCATGTGCTCGTCCTTTTTGTTCATTGTCTGGAGTTGAATGGAGTAGAGTTTCAGCATTCTTTCATTGATGCACCTATTGTTTCTTCATCTTTGTACCTCTATGTTAAAGGTCACTTTATGCCATTGACTGTAAAATATCTGACAGCCACTCCCTGATACCTATCTACCACCAAACCCACAGGCTCCAACCTTAATTTTCACAAAGCGTAACAGCGATGACAGTGACTTGACATCATTGGTTTGATTAAAAACATGTTAAAAACCTTAGTGGCCATGATTTCAAAGTAGAAAAAAGGCCTATTTGCCCTTTTCTGATTGGAATAAACATTTGTAATTCAGACTGCTAATCCATCTCTTTGTGCTTGTAGGTGTAGTAGCTGCCTGTGTGTCCCGTGCTGTCTTTGATTCCCTCCCTCGTGAATTTCGCCACAAAGCCCTCTCATCCCATGAGACTTGTCACATCATGAGATCACGCAACCTATTCCTACTGGTTTACTTACTGGGGAACTGCTTTGGTAAGAGGACATTTTGTGTCTTTTCTCTAATATACAAGTATCAAGATACAGTCAAAGGACAAATCCACCCTTAAAAGATAAGGCTTGTAATATTCATTATTTTTGTTATTGTCAACAAATCTCATTAAAAGACCAAAACCAACAATGATACCACGTTTGTGAGCTGTGGAACTCCATTATTGTCCAAAAACTATTAAAAACATATCAAGTAGCTTCACCGTTGCACTGGGTGACATGTTCCTTCATTACAATGAATTGATTTCACATACTCTGTTATGCTGCCATAGATACTAATTAAAGCACAAAATGTGTATTAGTCCACTGAAAATAGTCCCTAACAAATGCTCTATTTACTCCTGCCCAGTTGTTTTGTGAAATTATTTAGCCTTTGTAACAAATTAAACTATGTTTTTGTGACCCTAATAATTACATATTCAATGTGATTAATGGTTTTGGAACTGAGTGCTAAAGACAGGAAGTCAGGAAGTATTGAAAGACATGTAACATTGTTGGTTTTGCTCTTTTCATTGGATTTGTGGACAATAAGAAAACTACACAATAACAGCAGCAACATTATCCGTTAAACACAACATAATTTACAGCTACTGCATGTAACTGGGCTTTCTTGGCCCATTTCGTAATGCAGCAGTATGTTTTTGCCAATTTTCGGAATTAGGATATATTCAGTGCAGATAAAATTTAATAGCTGAAAAGCTCAGAATATCAGTTTCTCAGGTGTGACCATTTTGACATGCGACATCCTAAAAAAAGTAATCCATCGTAGGAAAAGAAATGAGCCCAACAACAGCCTCAAATGGCCGTGAATTTAATGAAGCCTTGCATTTATAATCTAATATATCACTTCTGCTATAGCTCAAATCTCTTTTTGAAGTAAATGAATGAAGCAGGATCAGACAGACAGCTATCACATTAAAAGTGTAAAAAATTATTATCACAGAAAATGTCTCATGATAGAAATGTCCAAAATATGTCTAAATGGAGCTTAAGTCTTACGTTCAAAACCAAGTTCTAACAATGAGCTTTGTCTTCACCCAACAGGGACATCAAGTGCTCAGAGGTAAGATCAAGAAGTTGACATAATTCATTCTGCACAATGTGACAGAAAACATTCTTCACTTTTACATAGCCAGTGAAGCATAAAATCGACTTGTAAAGAATTCACTATGCTCTAATCGTCCTCTATACACTTTTGTTGCTTCACTGATGGAAACGCAGAAATGAAACCTGCACTACAAGAGAGACCTGTGGTGAGGTGAGTGAAGCTGTCACGCACTTACACTATATTAAACAACATTATACAGCTAATTGTTCACAAAAGCAAAAGGCTAAAGAGAAATGTAACATATGTTGCTTTTCTGGTTATGTTGATGAATCTGGATTTATGATTATAATCAAATTCCTTCCAAAGATGCAGGCACAAACATTGATACTGATTTTATCTGCTCTGAACACAATTCCTTCAATGTTTTCTGAACAACAAATGATGAGGCAACTTTGAGCAAGTTATCAAGGTGTCGAGGGTGATTCAGCATAAACATGGTGTGTTTTTGTTTTTCAAAGCTGACATATTATATCTAGTTCTTGGGCAGACTCTTTGGTTCACCTCAGAACAAATGCTAGTGCTGCTAACCTGGAGCCGATTCTCAACCCAAATCAGTTAAATCTCAACCACAAAACAAACAAAATTGGCATGTTTGGGCCAGTGACGGCTCACATTCAATGCTGGAACACATCCTGGTGCACAATCAGATAATCAGCCCTGGCTTTGTGATAAGTCACTGTTTGTTATGTATGATGGGAAAATATTTATATAATATTGTACATATTATTATATCAGTGACGTATTTATTTATTCAGTTTCCTGCTGTCTGAAAATGTCTGAAATATGATATTTAATTAATTCCAAGGTGCCAGATGGGACCTCACACTTCCTCCAGTGTGTGGGATTGCCATCTACAGACACAGGGAGAGATCACATGCGGAGGCTGAAAGGAATTCTTGAAGCGATGATGGACGTGTACACCTTCATGGTAAGTCTGAGCGTTAAAAGCAGGGCAGGAATGTTTTTCAATAGACTCACAATGGAAGGAATGCAGATGACAAATTGTAACCTGACCAGTTGTGATGTAAGGCTGATTTTGGAGTGACATTCAGACTGTGAGAGAGCTTTAGTGTGGTGACAGGTCCTTTACTGAATAGTTTAATGTCACATGTTTTTTTATGTACTTGTATTATTAGCTTTTCGGGGAAACTCTCTTACCCACATAACACAAATACAATTCAACTGCCTATCTTTCTACCCCTCCCTTATCCCAACCTCTTGATTTAAATTTTTGAAATTTTTTTACAACCCCTGCAACAACTACAACAACCACAGAGATCCAGCATGACGGGAGTGCCTCTTCTCAGCCTGGAAGGGGCGCTGTCTTTAAACCCCACAGTGGACCCTTTCCAGAACGAAGCCCTGGTCGAGATGTGGATGGAGTTCAAGATAAAACCGCTACTGAACTCTATCACCAAACACTTCCTGTCCTGCCTCAGCACCAAGAACTTCAGCTGCTCCACCTACCAGACTGTGTACGTCTGAGTCTCTGTCCACCTGCCTGTTTCTGTTACCTTTGTTACAGCAACTTCTCACCATCCTCTCTCTTCCTGCAGCGTGAGGGAGCTCAGTCACCATTTTTCTGAGATGAATCCAGTCAGACAGAAGTGGATCTACACATTCTTTATGTATCCCTTTCTGTCAGGAGACGGTGTAGCTGGTAAAGCTTTTATGTGTTTAAATTGACTAGAAATTACTAGCACATACTTCCACTCAGATGGCCCAGTGTTTCCTCTTCATCAAGCAGCAATTAGTGTGCTCTCTAGGTTTTTTACAATAAATAAAAATTATAAGAAACTGGTATGACATATCAAAAAATAAAGTAAGGCACTATCATTTACAAATGTTTGACATATTACGTTTACTTACAAACAAAACCTGTGACCAAAACTTCTTTGGTAAATTAATAAAGGTCACAGCAGCCTATGCAGCACAATTTATGCAAAATCTGTACCTGACATGTTAAGATTTTTAGAATTGTTTTAACATACAACATTATTTATCTCTTGTTATTTGTGTATGACTATACTCAATGTGTGTAATCTTTGTATAGGTTGTGTGAGCCCAGAGGAGAACAGTGAAGAGTGGTTGATGAAGAATTTTGGTGCCTTCAGAGCCATGGCCCGAATGAAGGACTTCTCAAAGCTCAACATGGTCTTCAGTGGAGTGAGTTAACTTCAACATTTATAGGATTTACAACAGTCAACCTCACAGTGACAGAATGTGGAGATTTTTTATTTAGTTCAAGTGACGCAGTGGAGGATTATAGTAAGTTTCTTTTGTTTTTTTTGTCCACCACAGTTGCAGGTTCTTCACCTGTTGTCTCCAGCGCAGAAGGCCGAGCTGATGCTGAGGCCTGAGGTCGCAGGTTTAGACAACGGCACCCTCACCCTGGTCTTCCACAGCCTGCTGACAGGGGGCTCTGGCCCTCCCCCCACCACCAGCCCTGGAGGGGGCCAGAACTGGACAGGCCCTGGATACCCTTCGACCCACCCTCCAAAACTCACATATGACCCATACCCACCACCACCCCCACACAACAGCTTCAAAGAGGTATAATGTAATGTAGCATGGATGTATGGATACTGCCAGGTCTTTAATGCTTTTAATTCAATAATACTGTGAAGAATCTGAAACAATTTTATTGTTTTAGATCAAAAAAATTTGAGCCTTACTCCTGAGTAAGGGACACAACAAGGTGTCCATATAAGATTATAACAGATATCTGGTATTAACTTGGTATCAGTTTGTGTGCAAAGTTATGCTTTGACACGTTTGTATTTTGTGTATTTTGTATTTTTGTGCAAATGTCAAACTTTTCTTTTAGGGGAAATCCAAAAGTTTACAAAGATGTTTTGTATTTTATTTAAACCCACATGTTTAAGATGTTATCATTTCCAGCCAAAATGGCAAAATCTTGTGTCTTACCTCACTTTTTCTGTCACTCTTACAGGTTGTAAATGGGTTCATGATGGCTTTCAGACCCATCGGGAGCTTCGTTCACGACTTTGTGTCTTTCACGCGTGAGGTACAAGCTCTCACACATAAACACGCATGCACACAGATTAGATAAATTGACACGCAGATGTAGCCTACTGTCCACCTGCCAAGTGACACGACTCCTGACCTGCTGTGTTTCTCCAGAGGGACGTGTCAGAAATAAGAAGCACCACTCTGACCCAGTTCCTGCTCAACTGGACCCTGGCTGAGCTGGCAGACTTATACCGGCCACAAAACACATCTGTGGTTCCAGAGAGGCCAGAGTTTGACGTGACAAATGTGGAGGACTGGTACCAGCAGGTCGTGATCCCGGTGTTACAGAGGTTCTTGCCCAATAACCCCGAGGCCCTGATGCATCAAAACATCACACTCGCCTTCCACCAAGTGTTGTACGTCACTCTAACATTTTTGAATTCCTCATCCTGTGTATTCATTTGATTTTTGTCAGTAAAGAAAGGAAAGTGGGAAACAATAACATTAGATGAGTCAAATACAAATTCAAAGCTCCTATAATCTTAATGGCTCAGTTCCAGCAATTACTGCAATGCGATGCATGTTAGCGATTGTAACCTCATAAAGCAAAAACTGAGTTGAGGTTGTGGGTTTGTCAGCTGGATGTGAAGTTCCTCGGCCCACTAGTGAAAAAAATCAATAAATGCAGCTTTAGTTAGTGCACCAGTTGACTCAATCCACTCAATCAGTCGATGTGTTTCTGTGTTATAAGATGGTGTGTTATAATGTCTTTTGAATGTTTTTTTTTTGCTTTTTGCAGCTATCTGGACCATGATATGGACGAGGAAACCTCTGAAATCCTGGATGTCTGTAGCATCACTCTTGATAAGAGCCCTTGTGGGGTGAGGTTTCATTTTATTGATTTTTTATAATAATCAAGTTTGAATGTTTAGATCTTTTAACTAAACTTACAGGAGGCTTTCCTTGTGGTCAGAAGTCTGCTTGAGAGTTTATCTTAAAGAGCTTCTCGTCTTTCCATAATTTTTCACCCTATCAGCTGACTGATGCGGTGCAAAATGTGGCCCATGTTTTGCACTGCGCTGCTCGTACCAACCTCACCATGTCCGAGGCGACGATCATGAGGTTGATTGTAGAGCTGACAGAACGTCTGAATTTACTGATCAAAGAGTTGTCCACAGCAGTGAGTATAACAACATCTTCTATCTATCTATCTATCTTACTTAGTTGTTTTCCCTTTTATTGACATATGAAATAATCAAAGTTTCTTAAACCAGAATATAAGCCTGTTTTACCTCAGTGCTTACAGACATCAGTGATGTACAGTAAACAAACCTTTTAAAGCATCTGTTTATGGGTAGAAGCTGTATTACTGTAAATGAAGTGTCAAACAATTTGGGAATGATAGCAAACTCCAGTCTCGTGTATCTAATTTTTGGTGGTTCTTCTTTTATTTGTATCAAAAACTGTGCCTTTAAAATACTACATATTTGAGAGGCCTATAAGTGTTGTATGGAAGTGGAATATTAAGGGGAAATGTGAGGGTAAAATCAGTGTTTATGCTGTTAAAAATATGTGAATAATAACTATTGTTCCAGTAACTACTGTAAGTCTGGGAACATACTGTTCAAACTATGGCCTGAATAAAGTGCAGTGTGGGCGTCACACGTTGGTCATTGTGTAACTCCGTTTTTCTAAAGGAAGTGCCATCTCATGTGTGATACTCACTTACACTTAAATGGGCGTGCTGACATTGGAATCTAGAGATGCTGTCAGGCAATGGGAAGAAGAGGATGGATTATAGCAGGAAACTGGACCCCAGACGACTGGGAGCGGCAATTTTAGATGGCTGGGACTGTAACTCGAGAATAACCTGTCAATCAAAGTGCTTTTAAAGTTCATAAATAATTATAGACATACAAAACCTCCACCATAAAACTTAAAATTATGTTAACAATAACTACATGACCACTGGGAGATACTATTATAGACTAATAGGAGACCCTCAACTGTCACACATCTATATTGTAATCTACTTTATGTGTCTTTGTTTCGCTGCTCATTTCAATACTAAAGTCAATGCTTACTTACTCTTTTCTTTTCTGTAGAACTTCAAAGAGTTGGCGTCCGACTTTGCGGAGATCTTTGGTGAGACGGACTCTCCGTCTCTGACCCAGGAACACCTGAACGACCCGGACTTCATCAAGCTCTGGTTTAAGATCAAACTGTTGCCCCTCCTGCCTGGCGTACCCACAGATCTCCTGTCCTGCCTCAGCACCAAGAACTTCTCCTGCCCAGTTTACCAAACCATGTGAGTTCACAGGGTTTGATGTTGTTTTTTCTTCCCACACACACTGTATGGTGCATTAAATGTCATTTGTTTCTTTTCTTTTTCTGTATGTGCAGTGTGACAGACCTCAGCAAACACATGAGTTTTATGGATGCTGATCCGATTCACAGCCATAACATCTATCAGCACTTCATTTATGCCTTCCTGCTGCATCACAACACATCTGGTAGGTAAACAGAAGTAGCAGCCTTTAAACAAAAAATGAAAAGAACTGTATTTTTCTGCAATGGTGGAGGAAGTATTCAGATCATTTATTAAGTACAAGTAGTAAACGTACAGTTTAAAAATGCAAACAAGTCCTGCATTGAAAATGTGAGTTAAGTAAAAGTATTAAAACCTCTTTGAGTGACTAATATTATTACTGACGTGTAAGCAGCATTTCAATGTTTTAGTTGGCTGAGATGGAGCCAGTTTAAACTAATTTATATGGTGTTTTTGTGTAGTTTAATGAATAGTGGATCCTATTTTTTGTATGTAAAATCTTTGCATTTGTAAAGTAACTAGTAACTTTAGCTGGCAAATAAATGTAGTGAAGCAGAAGTTTAAAGTAGCCTGATAAAGAAATGTTTGTTGTTTCAATTTTTTGCTTTCTCTTTACCATGAATAAAACAAGTCAAGGGTTAATACATATGATTCATTTCATAAATACACATTCATTTTTGCATCTATCTTTCAGACCCCCACTGTATCTCCTCAGCCACTGACAGTGCAGAATGGATAGAAAAGAACTTTGGTTTCTTCTCAAGATTCGCCTCCATGACTGACTTCTACAATCTCAACCCACAATTCTCTGGAGTGAGTCTGGAAAACCTGACAGGCTGAAAACTGACTTCACTAAAGCCTTTACTTTATTCTAAATATTTTATTCTCTTCTGTCTCCTGTCCAGACGGAGGTTCTTCACCTCTTGTCTCCAGAACAGATAGCACAGATGCTGCTGTTGCCTCTTCCTACTCCACCTGAGAAAGACGTTGTTATCAACCAAGTGTTTAACTTCCTGTTGGAGTCTCCTGAAGACAGGAAGTTTCCAGAGGTCCTGTACTCCCTGGTCCAGCTCGCCAAGGAGGTAACAGCCTTATAATGACACAGTAACTTTAATGCTTTGGAAAACTTTTAACTCTCCTGGATGATTAATTGTAAAATATTCCATTTCTCAGGTGAATCCACCCTGCGGTGTCTACAAACAAATGTGAGTACTTTCAGGTACCACCGTGTGGGTGATTAATTACGTACATTTTGACAAGTCAAACACAAGTGATACCAATAACAACTCTGACTGCTGCAATGCACTGCATGGTCCTAACTGTTGGAAGTGAATCCTCATTAATGTTGTTAGTTCCACCTGTGCTTTTCCTGCGATAATAAGTCGAAATATCTGCTGTGAAAAAAGCCTGGGGATGTGATTCATTTGGGAGCAAACGCAACAAGAGTCCTGATGATAGCAAAGCTATCAAGAGTTAGGTCATCAAGACAGGCAGCAAAACAGCAGGTAGATACTGTAGGGGGTGGTGATATAAAATCTTCTATCACAGCACATGTAACTTTATATCGTAGAAATGTATATGAAGATATATTTAATTTTCTGGAAAATTGATTGAACATGACATGAAACATTATGTATTGTATAAAATAAGGCGTTTCTCTTTTAGTTAATACAGCAAATTAATTAGCTGACAAATCAAAGTATTAGTTCACATCGATGCTAAAATCAAATGAAAATCCAATATTGACCTTCCAAATTGGGGCATATTATATTATTATATTTAATTTTATCTCAGACACATAAATCCATATCAGTATAAAAAAATAAAATACAATACAATACAAAATAGATGGAAAATTTGGGAACCACTTTATGAACCAGTTACTATCAGATTTATCAGATAGCCCAGGGAACAGCTGAATTGTTTTTGTGGATCTGTTATTGTTTTTTAAACCTTATTCTTGACATTGTGAGCATTTTTGTACATTTTCACTATTCTCTCCCAGTGCACATATTCGAATGAAAAAACCTCTTTCCCTAAATGCTTTCCAGCTAAATGTTGTTTTGTGGGTTTTTTTCATTTGTGTGTCAGTTTTGAGAGATTGTACGGAGGCATAGCATCTCTGCCACCAGACCTGGAGCCCGTCACCTGGGCCGGCATAGATGAGCTGGTCAACATTGCACCAGAGGGTCAGTCTCTTCCTCACACATACACACACACACACACATACGCACACACACACACACACACACACACACACACACACACACACACACACACACACACACACACACACACACACAAAGAAAAACCTACATGATTACCATTAACATAAAGTCAATGACCTCCCTTATAACCTCTGCTGGGGAACCAAGATAAGACCTTTTTAAATATTTTTTAATGTGTTTTACAAGTGTTATTATGTGCACACAACAGCTGACTGAATACTTTTTATGTTTTGATTTGGACAGAGTGTGTGCCAGAGAACATCACGGTGAGATTTCTTTCAATTTGCCAAACTTATATTTTCAATTAATCTATTTTACCTGCAGTTTGTTGTTCATGTTTCACATTTTCTGATAAATTATTTAAAAGTTCATTAAAATGTATTAATTTTGTCATTCACAGTGCCCAGTTACCCTGTACAACAGTAAGAGCTCTTTGACTCTGACTCATTTAATTACTCATTACATTTTTGTAAGTTCCTTTAGAGCTGACAATTTTCTTCCTCTGCTGTTTGACAGGTAGTAACATCTGCAGAAGAATCAACAGGTATCCATTTAGTTATGCATCCAAAATTACAAATAACAGTTTCAATAATTTCTGCACTGACTTTTTTCTTCCATACGTTCACAGCTCTGAACTGCACTCTTACTTGAGCACATCCATGGAAGTTTCCTGCAATTTTACCTTGGAGACATATGCATGTGCACAGGTGACCTTCTCATTTAATACAGTCAAAGTCAGAGTGGAAAGACAAGGATTTATTTCTGAGGATAGCCTCTCTGCAACACGCTGCCGGTTGTCAATTACTAATTGCCCACTTTCTGTCGCACACGTACAGCTGGAGGACTTCACACCCAGTCAGCTGGTGTCTCTTCTGAAGTGCAATCTGCCAGGAAACAGCAGCCACTCCAAAGTGCTGTGGAAGATGCTGCTGACTAAGCTCTCCTTTGTCTTGGACCCAGCTCTGGACATGTTGGCTAACATGGTCAGTGTCCTTTAAACCTTCTGATGAACGTACACATATAACTTCATTTCAGGATTATCAAAGTGAATGATTCACATGTAACGGTACAAAAAGGGAGGACTGCTCCAATTAATAGAATCTATAGTGAATTAATCAATGGATCTCTCCTACAGTCTGTGGTTGTTCCATCAGCGTCGGAGGTTTTGGATGTGATTGGAGAGATCAGAGTGTCGATGCTGACTGATGAGCAGCTGATGAACAGCGCTGTCATCGGGCAGTGGTTCTCCGGCCGTCTGAGCGGGTTCCTGCCGTCTGCATCAGGAAGGTTCCTGCACTGTCTGAGCCTCAGAAACCTCAGCTGTCATTCATACCAGCAAATGTAAGTGATTGTCCACAGACTGCGATACGACGGTCGGACGGTTATACCCCCTCATAACAACATGCACTTTACTGTATTTCACCCATTTACACTTACAACATGAAAACAGGGGATACATCACATTAAAGTGGTACTAATCAATGTTTTAATGTTAACAAAGGGCCAAATGACTACATGTACAGTGCCGTTCGTACTGATGACCCAAGCTCTGATAAACCCACTGTACACTACGAGCCCCAAACAGCAAGACGGACGCATTTAGAAACTCGCTGGTGAACATAATGGAGCATTTAGCAGCTAAAGAGCCAAATATTTCCCTCAGGAGTAAGTTGAAACCAAAATGAGAGAGAATATTGGACTTTATTCATCCATCAGATGGACAGAAACATGATTAAATGACAGCTTATGTTGCTCTGTATCTGCTGGATGTGTTAAAAGGCAACTGTTGCCGTGAAAAGTTGTCAAATTATTAGATTTAGGTGACAACATGGCCTCCCATGTGGTGACACTTTCAGGCCAAAATGTATTTATTTTGCCCTACTGATGTTAAGGAGCAGATTTATTTCTTCTTGTTCATTCATCCAACTATTTGTTTTTTTTAGCATTTAATGAAAGTTACAACCTCATGATTATTAGACTATTTTATATCATCAAATTACCCTAAGATAGATAAAAAATGTCCCATTTTGTGCTTGATTTTATTGTCAGACTGCAGGTATTTACCCACCATTTTGATGACATGACATTAAAACAACAGCATGTGGTCCTCAAGGAATTCGTCCTCCGTTTCCTGTCGCACTCAGGTACTCACTGCACTATCTGAGTGATTGTAATGCTGTGACTATTTTCAAAACCTATTTTGAGTTTATAAACTTTGATAAACTTGAAAAATGTGTAAGCATTTAGAGATATATCTTTATCTTCATGACTTGGTCCAGGTCCAGGCTGTGTGTCTCTCTCCAACGGCAGTGCAGAGTGGCTGATGAAGAATCTGGGTCCGTTTTCATCGTTCTTGTCCCTCAAAGAGCTGCTTCATCTCAACCCACACTTCAACCCTGTAAGATATAATTTCTGCTTATATCAAAGATTTAGATAACTAGCCAATGCTGTTGTTATGACTTTCATATTTTCATCAGAAGTAAAGTTTCTCTTGTTCCCTTCCTTCCATTTAGCTGGAGGTCATACGACTCCTGACTCCAAAGCAGAGTGCAGAGCTGCTGGTGTTGACTCTTCCTACTCTTCCAGAGAAAGACGTCATCATAAATATGCTCTTTGATTACCTGACTGAGTCTCCTGACAACAAGAAACTTCCAGAGTTCCTGTCCTACCTCGTCATGTTCATTCAACAGGTAAAAACTCAATTCCTCTTGATTCAACATGTACACTTTGCACTGCTTGTTGAAAGTAATGATCTTTGTTTTCTGTATTCAAGGGAAACCTTTCCTGTTCATCATACAAAACACTGTGAGTTAATTGAGTATTTTATATTGACTATTTAAAAATAATAATATGAAAAGTAAAATTGTGATGTAATTCCACGTGTTGCTGTTCCAGGTTTGACAGACTGGACTTGGCCATGGCTTCAGTTTCTCTTGACGTAGCTTCATCCATCACGTACACAAAGATGGCCTTATCCAGTCACTTACCACCAGGTGAGAAGCACAAAATATTATTAACATTTATAGTGTAATAATATAATAATGATAATGTAGCTCTGT
This sequence comes from Lateolabrax maculatus, assembly GCA_031216445.1. NCBI lineage: Eukaryota > Metazoa > Chordata > Actinopteri > Acropomatiformes > Lateolabracidae > Lateolabrax > Lateolabrax maculatus. The sequence goes on along the minus strand of CM062204.1, from coordinate 6,139,600 downwards.
AACTCCTGGATGTGTAAATAAACAACAGTTTTGGAAACAGCTTCACCATATCAGTGATGATGTGTCAATGTTGCGTTCACAACTTATTTCCGCTGCCTCAGGTGGCCAAAAACATCAGTTACTGCAGGTTTAACAGACACACAGAGTATAAACCAGTATGATCTCCAGTATCAAAAGCTGCACTTTAAAGGAATAATCAGTAAATTCTCTACAACTTACTGCTAAAACTTGTCACTATTAAGATTACATTATGTGCTGTCTCCAAGTTTATTATCTTACCTGAACGTGAACATGTCTTTATTTCCTTGTTAATACATTGTCATAATGTAAACTTATCAATGACATGAGCATTTTAATATGTAATTTCTGAACTTTGCCATGAATTAATTTGCATTTACTTGTGCTTTTGTTATAGGTTGCATCATATACAGTGGAGAGGTAATTAAATGTTTTTTTTTTAATTTCTTTCTGAAATTAAATTTCTGCTTTGTCTTATTGTCAGTGTAAACTCATAACACAACCTAATCTTTTTCTCCCCAAGTGCAATGTCACCATGACAAATGGTAAGTTGTCTTAATGCTAAGGACAGTTATCTTTAAAACTATTTTAATATTTAAATGTGATTAACCACTATATACTTTTTATTCTTATTTTTCACAGAAACAGACATTTGTGTTGGAGTGAACAGGTGAGATTTATAAACCACTCTCTGGTGTCTTATTTTGAGCTTGTTTTTACATTTTATGTTTTAATATCCTGTCAATTAATGTTTATTTTGAACCTACAGCACCATGCTGCAGCTCCACCTTGACAGTGGACTGATGAACGGACATTTCTGTCACTTTGCTGTTGAGGAATTTGCTTGTGCCTCGGTAAGAAACCAAAACATCTCAGATCAACAATCGTCTTAAAACTACTGCTGCCTGAAATAGTTTGAATGTGATCTTCAGTGTGTTTTCTGATCTTCCTTCATCATTCACCTGTTGTCATCCTGCTCTTTCATCACACAGCTGTCAGCGTTGACAGCACAGGATCTGGCAGCGATGTTGGCTTGTGATCGCTCCTCAAACTCCAGCGGATCAAGACCCGTCTGGAAGCTTCTCCTCTCCAAAGCCTCACATGTGCTGGATGGAGCTCTGGATCTTCTAACCAACACGGTATGAATCAGCGATACTCCTCACTTTACCCTTTCCTCATCAGAACTAGACACTGAAGGCTTTCTTCTTTCAGACTCTGGACCCCAGAAATCCTGCAGTATCGATGGTTTTGGACTCAATACGAGAACTCCAATTGGACACATTCAGCATCGCCAACATCAATGATCCTGCCCTCATCCAGCTGTGGTTCAACCAGCGGCTTCGTCCATTCCTGCCCGCTGTTTCCCCTGACTTCCTTTCATGTCTCACCACAAAGGGTTTGAACTGCAGCACCTACCAGCACATGTGAGCAGCATTTTTCAACTTTCAACTAAACTGCTCTGATGTCAGTGCAGATCTGATTCTCTCTCTTGGGTCGTCAAGATATTGTCATTAACCATACGACTCCTTGTTTTATTTCTGAACTCAGTGTGCAGACTTTGAGCTCTCTTCAGCCACACATGACACATGCCAGGCAGATGTCTATCTACACACACTTCATCAAGGTTTTCCTGACCAGCAATAACACTGCAGGTAGGTCCTCATTGCACACCTGAAAACAATATTGTTGATGAAAAATGGAGAGACAACTTTGCCATTAATAGATTCTTATCTTTATGTTCATGACTTGGTCCAGGTCCAGGCTGTGTGTCTCTCTCCAACGGCAGTGCAGAGTGGCTGATGAAGAATCTGGGTCCGTTTTCATCGTTCTTGTCCCTCAAAGAGCTGCTTCATCTCAACCCAGACTTCAACCCTGTAAGATATAATTTCTCCTAACATCAAGGTTTTGACGTAATGTTGTTGTTATTACTTTCTTATTTTCATCAGAAGTAAAGTTTCTCTTGTTCCCTTCCTTCCATTTAGCTGGAGGTCATACGACTCCTGACTCCAAAGCAGAGTGCAGAGCTGCTGGTGTTGACTCTTCCTAATCTTCCAGAGAAAGACGTCATCATAAATATGCTCTTTGATTACCTGACTGAGTCTCCTGACAACAAGAAACTTCCAGAGTTCCTGTCCTACCTCGTCATGTTCATTCAACAGGTAAAAACTCAATTCCTCTTGATTCAACATGTACACTTTGCACTGCTTGTTGATAGTAATGATCTTTGTTTTCTGTATTCAAGGGAAACCTTTCCTGTTCATCATACAAAACACTGTGAGTTAATTGAGTATTTTATATTGACTATTTAAAAATAATAATATGAAAAGTAAAATTGTGATCTAATTCCACGTGTTGCTGTTCCAGGTTTGACAGACTGGACTTGGCCATGGCTTCAGTTTCTCCTGACGTAGCTTCATCCATCACACACACAAAGATGGCCTTATCCAGTCACTTACCACCAGGTGAGAAGCACAAAATATTATTAACATTTATAATATAATAATATAATAATGGTAATGTAGCTCTGTAACTCCTGGATGTGTAAATAAGCAACTGTTTGGAAACAGCTTCACCATATCAGTGATGATGTGTCAATGTTGCGTTCACAACTTATTTCCGCTGCCTCAAGTGGCCAAAAACATCAGTTACTGCAGGTTTAACAGACACACAGAGTATAAACCAGTATGATCTCCAGTATCAAAAGCTGCACTTTAAAGGAATAATCAGTCAATTCTCTACAACTTACTGCTAAAACTGGTCACTATTAAGATTACATTATGTGCTGTCTCCAAGTTTATTATCTTACCTGAACATGAACATGTCTTTATTTCCTTGTTAATACATTGTCATAATGTAAACTTATCAATGACATGAGCATTTTAATATGTAATTTCTGAACTTTGCCATGAATTAATTTGCATTTACTTGTGCTTTTATTATAGGTTGCATCATATACAGTGGAGAGGTAATTAAATGTGATTTTTACTCTTATTTCCTGAATATTTTTTGTCTCATTATGATAATAGTCTCATAACCATCTTAATCTTTTTCTCACCCAAGTGCAATGTCATCATGACAAATGGTAAGTTGTCTCACTGCTTAAAAAAGTTAATTTATAATATGATTCATATTTAAATTTGATTAACCACTATATACTATTTATTCCTATTTTTCACAGAAACAGACATTTGTGTTGGAGTGAACAGGTGAGATTTATAAACCACTCTCTGGTGTCTTATTTTGAGCTTGTTTTTACATTTTATGTTTTAATATACTGTAACTTAATGTTTATTTTGAACCTACAGCACCATGCTGCAGCTCCACCTTGACAGTGGGATGATGAACGGACATTTCTGTCACTTTGCTGTTGAGGAATTTGCTTGTGCCTCGGTAAGAAACCAAAACATCTCAGATCAACAATCATCTTAAAACTACTGCAGCCTGAAATAGTTTGAATGTGATCTTCAGTGTGTTTTCTGATCTTCCTTCATCATTCACCTGTTGTCATCCTGCTCTTTCATCACACAGCTGTCAGCGTTGACAGCACAGGATCTGGCAGCGATGTTGGCTTGTGATCGCTCCTCAAACTCCAGCGGATCAAGACCCGTCTGGAAGCTTCTCCTCTCCAAAGCCTCACATGTGCTGGATGGAGCTCTGGATCTTCTAACCAACACGGTAGGAATCAGCGATACTCCTCACTTTACCCTTTCCTCATCTCAACTAGACACTGAAGGCTTTCTTCTTTCAGACTCTGGACCCCAGAAATCCTGCAGTATCGATGGTTTTGGACTCAATACGAGAACTCCGATTGGACACATTCAGCATCGCCAACATCAATGATCCTGCCCTCATCCAGCTGTGGTTCAACCAGCGGCTTCGTCCATTCCTGCCCGCTGTTTCCCCTGACTTCCTTTCATGTCTCACCACAAAGGGTTTGAACTGCAGCACCTACCAGCACATGTGAGCAGCATTTTTCAACTTTCAACTAAACTGCTCTGATGTCAGTGCAGATCTGATTCTCTCTCTTGGGTCGTCAAGATATTGTCATTAACCATACGACTCCTTGTTTTATTTCTGAACTCAGTGTGCAGACTTTGAGCTCTCTTCAGCCACACATGACACTCGCCAGGCAGATGTCTATCTACACACACTTCATCAAGGTTTTCCTGACCAGCAATAACACTGCAGGTAGGTCCTCACATTTCCATAGAGATGAAGTGTCAAAGTCAGTAAGTAAGTACGATCATTTTGAGTGTAAACGCACAAAGTGTCTCAGTACACTTTACAAAGAAGTTAACAAATGTTTCATAAATCTTTTGTGTTACAGTATAAAATAAATGTTTACAGTGGTTTGTGAGGCTGTAATACTAATTGTACACCTGAAAACAATATTGTGGATGAAAAATGGAGAGACAACTTTGCCATTAATAGATTTTTATCTTTATCTTCATGACTTGGTCCAGGTCCAGGCTGTGTGTCTCTCTCCAACGGCAGTGCAGAGTGGCTGATGAAGAATCTGGGTCCGTTTTCATCGTTCTTGTCCCTCAAAGAGCTGCTTCATCTCAACCCAGACTTCAACCCTGTAAGATATAATTTCTCCTAACATCAAGGTTTTGAAAACTGACAAAATGCTGTTATTATGACTTTCATATTTTCAGCAGAAGTAAAGTTTCTCTTGTTCCCTTCCTTCCATTTAGCTGGAGGTCATACGACTCCTGACTCCAAAGCAGAGTGCAGAGCTGCTGGTGTTGACTCTTCCTACTCTTCCAGAGAAAGACGTCATCATAAATATGCTCTTTGATTACCTGACTGAGTCTCCTGACAACAAGAAACTTCCAGAGTTCCTGTCCTACGTCGTCATGTTCATTCAACAGGTAAAAACTCAATTCCTCTTGATTCAACATGTACACATTGCACTGCTTGTTGAAAGTAATGATCTTTGTTTTCTGTAATTCAAGGAAAACCTTTCCTGTTCATCATACAAAACACTGTGAGTTAATTTATATTCATGAGTATTTTAGATTTTATACTAATAAATTATAATTAATTATATGAAATATGAGGTTGTGATGTAATCCCACATGTTGCTGTTCCAGGTTTGACAGACTGGACTTGGCCATGGCTTCAGTTTCTCCTGACGTAGCTTCATCCATCACACACACAAAGATGGCCTTATCCAGTCACTTACCACCAGGTGAGAAGCACAAAATATTATTAACATTTATAATATAATAGTATAATAATGGTAATGTTGCTCTGTAACTCCTGGATGTGTAAATAAGCAACTGTTTGGAAACAGCTTCACCATATCAGTGATGATGTGTCGATGTTGCGTTCACAACTTATTTCCGCTGCCTCAAGTGGCCAAAAACATCAGTTACTGCAGGTTTAACAGACACACAGAGTATAAACCAGTATGATCTCCAGTATCAAAGGCTGCACTTTAAAGAAATAATTAAAGTGGATTCCCCCAAAACCCACTGCTACTAGGTATTATGTTGTCATGATTTAAACTTATCAGTGAAGTTAGCATTTCTACATGTAATTTATGAAATATCTCATCAACTAATTTGCGTTTACTTGTGCTTTTGTTATAGGTTGCACCATATACAGTGGAGAGGTAATTAAATGTGATTTTCACTCTTATTTCCTGAATATTTTTTGTCTCATTATGATAATAGTCTCATAACCATCTTAATCTTTTTCTCACCCAAGTGCAATGTCATCATGACAAATGGTAAGTCGTCTCACTGCTTAAAAAAGTTAATTTATAATATGATTCATATTTAAATGTGATTAACCACTATAAACTATTTATTCCTATTTTTCACAGAAACAGACATTTGTGTTGGAGTGAACAGGTGAGATTTATAAACCACTCTCTGGTGTCTTATTTTGAGCTTGTTTTTACATTTTATGTTTTAATATCCTGTCAATTAATGTTTATTTTGAACCTACAGCACCATGCTGCAGCTCCACCTTGACAGTGGACTGATGAACGGACATTTCTGTCACTTTGCTGTTGAGGAATTTGCTTGTGCCTCGGTAAGAAACCAAAACATCTCAGATCAACAATCATCTTAAAACTACTGCTGCCTGAAATAGTTTCAATGTGATCTTCAGAGTGTTTTCTGATCTTCCTTTATCATTCACCTGTTGTCATCCTGCTCTTTCATCACACAGCTGTCAGCGTTGACAGCACAGGATCTGGCAGCGATGTTGGCTTGTGATCGCTCCTCAAACTCCAGCGGATCAAGACCCGTCTGGAAGCTTCTCCTCTCCAAAGCCTCACATGTGCTGGATGGAGCTCTGGATCTTCTAACCAACACGGTAGGAATCAGCGATACTCCTCACTTTACCCTTTCCTCATCAGAACTAGACACTGAAGGATTTCTTCTTTCAGACTCTGGACCCCAGAAGTCCTGCAGTATCGATGGTTTTGGACTCAATACGAGAACTCCAATTGGACACATTCAGCATCGCCAACATCAATGATCCTGCCCTCATCCAGCTGTGGTTCAACCAGCGGCTTCGTCCATTCCTGCCCGCTGTTTCCCCTGACTTCCTTTCATGTCTCACCACAAAGGGTTTGAACTGCAGCACCTACCAGCACATGTGAGCAGCACATTTACTGTCACTTTCAAATAATCTGCTCTGATTCCAGTGCAGATCTGATTCTCTCTCTGGTGTTGTTAAGATATTGTCATTAACCATACGACTCCTTGTTTCATTTCTGAACTCAGTGTGCAGACTTTGAGCTCTCTTCAGCCACACATGACACATGCCAGGCAGATTTCTATCTACACACACTTCATCAAGGTTTTCCTGACCAGCAATAACACTGCAGGTAGGTCCTCACATTTCCATAGAGATGAAGTGTCAAAGTCAGTAAGTAAGTACATTCATTTTGAGTATAAACGCACAAAGTGTCTCATTACACTTTACAAAGAAGTTAACAAAGGTTTCTTAAATGTTTTGTCCTACAGTATCAATGTAAATGTTTACAGTGGTTTGTGAGGCTGTAATATAATTGTACACCTGAAAACAATATTGTTGATGAAAAATGGAGAGACAACTTTGCCATTAATAGATTCTTATCTTTATCTTCATGACTTGGTCCAGGTCCAGGCTGTGTGTCTCTCTCCAACGGCAGTGCAGAGTGGCTGATGAAGAATCTGGGTCCGTTTTCATCGTTCTTGTCCCTCAAAGAGCTGCTTCATCTCAACCCAGACTTCAACCCTGTAAGATATAATTTCTGCTTATATCAAAGACTTAGATAACTTGCCAATGCTGTTATTATGACTTTCATATTTTCAGCAGAAGTAAAGTTTCTCTTGTTCCCTTCCTTCCATTTAGCTGGAGGTCATACGACTCCTGACTCCAAAGCAGAGTGCAGAGCTGCTGGTGTTGACTCTTCCTACTCTTCCAGAGAAAGACGTCATCATAAATATGCTCTTTGATTACCTGACTGAGTCTCCTGACAACAAGAAACTTCCAGAGTTCCTGTCCTACCTCGTCATGTTCATTCAACAGGTAAAAACTCAATTCCTCTTGATTCAACATGTACACATTGCACTGCTTGTTGAAAGTAATGATCTTTGTTTTCTGTATTCAAGGGAAACCTTTCCTGTTCATCATACAAAACACTGTGAGTTAATTGAGTATTTTATATTGACTATTTAAAAATAATAATATGAAAAGTAAAATTGTGATATAATTCCACGTGTTGCTGTTCCAGGTTTGACAGACTGGACTTGGCCATGGCTTCAGTTTCTCTTGATGTAGCTTCATCCATCACGTACACAAAGATGGCCTTATCCAGTCACTTACCACCAGGTGAGAAGCACAAAATATTATTAACATTTATAGTGTAATAATATAATAATGATAATGTAGCTCTGTAACTCCTGGATGTGTAAATAAACAACAGTTTTGGAAACAGCTTCACCACATCAGTGATGATGTGTCAATGTTGCGTTCACAACTTATTTCCGCTGCCTCAAGTTGCCAAAAACATCAGTTACTGCAGGTTTAACAGACACACAGAGTGTAAACCAGTATGATCTCCAGTATCAAAAGCTGCACTTTAAAGGAATAATCAGTCAATTCTCTACAACTTACTGCTAAAACTGGTCACTATTAAGATTACATTATGTGCTGTCTCCAAGTTTATTATCTTACCTGAACGTGAACATGTCTTTATTTCCTTGTTAATACATTGTCATAATGTAAACTTATCAATGACATGAGCATTTTAATATGTAATTTCTGAACTTTGCCATGAATTAATTTGCATTTACTTGTGCTTTTGTTATAGGTTGCATCATATACAGTGGAGAGGTAATTAAATGTTTTTTTTTTAATTTCTTTCTGAAATTAAATTTCTGCTTTGTCTTATTGTCAGTGTAGACTCATAACACAACCTAATCTTTTTCTCCCCAAGTGCAATGTCACCATGACAAATGGTAAGTTGTCTTAATGCTAAGGACAGTTATCTTTAAAACTATTTTAATATTTAAATGTGATTAACCACTATATACTTTTTATTCTTATTTTTCACAGAAACAGACATTTGTGTTGGAGTGAACAGGTGAGATTTATAAACCACTCTCTGGTGTCTTATTTTGAGCTTGTTTTTAAATTTTATGTTTTAATATCCTGTCAATTAATGTTTATTTTGAACCTACAGCACCATGCTGCAGCTCCACCTTGACAGTGGACTGATGAACGGACATTTCTGTCACTTTGCTGTTGAAGAATTTGCTTGTGCCTCGGTAAGAAACCAAAACATCTCAGATCAACAATCGTCTTAAAACTACTGCTGCCTGAAATAGTTTGAATGTGATCTTCAGTGTGTTTTCTGATCTTCCTTCATCATTCACCTGTTGTCATCCTGCTCTTTCATCACACAGCTGTCAGCGTTGACAGCACAGGATCTGGCAGCGATGTTGGCTTGTGATCGCTCCTCAAACTCCAGCGGATCAAGACCCGTCTGGAAGCTTCTCCTCTCCAAAGCCTCACATGTGCTGGATGGAGCTCTGGATCTTCTAACCAACACGGTAGGAATCAGCAATACTCCTCACTTTACCCTTTCCTCATCTCAACTAGACACTGAAGGCTTTCTTCTTTCAGACTCTGGACCCCAGAAGTCCTGCCGTGTCGATGGTTTTGGACTCAATACGAGAACTCCGATTGGACACATTCAGCATCGCCAACATCAATGATCCTGCCCTCATCCAGCTGTGGTTCAACCAGCGGCTTCGTCCATTCCTGCCCGCTGTTTCCCCTGACTTCCTTTCATGTCTCACCACAAAGGGTTTGAACTGCAGCACCTACCAGCACATGTGAGCAGTTTTTTTCAACTTTCAACTAAACTGAACTGATGTCAGTGCAGATCTGATTCTCTCTCTGGTGTTGTTAAGATATTGTCATTAACCATACGACTCCTTGTTTTATTTCTGAACTCAGTGTGCAGACTTTGAGCTCTCTTCAGCCACACATGACACTCGCCAGGCAGATGTCTATCTACACACACTTCATCAAGGTTTTCCTGACCAGCAATAACACTGCAGGTAGGTCCTCACATTTCCATAGAGATGAAGTGTCAAAGTCAGTAAGTAAGTACGATCATTTTGAGTGTAAACGCACAAAGTGTCTCATTACACTTTACAAAGAAGTTAACAAAGGTTTCATAAATGTTTTGTCCTACAGTATCAATGTAAATGTTTAGTGGTTTGTGAGGCTGTAATACTCATTGTACACCTGAAAACAATATTGTTGATGAAAAATGGAGAGACAACTTTGCCATTAATAGATTCTTATCTTTATCTTCATGACTTGGTCCAGGTCCAGGCTGTGTGTCTCTCTCCAACGGCAGTGCAGAGTGGCTGATGAAGAATCTGGGTCCGTTTTCATCGTTCTTGTCCCTCAAAGAGCTGCTTCATCTCAACCCAGACTTCAACCCTGTAAGATATAATTTCTCCTAACATCAAGATTTTGAAAACTGACAAAATGCTATTGTTATTACTTTCATATTTTCATCAGAAGTAAAGTTTCTCTTGTTCCCTTCCTTCCATTTAGCTGGAGGTCATACGACTCCTGACTCCAAAGCAGAGTGCAGAGCTGCTGGTGTTGGCTCTTCCTACTCTTCCAGAGAAAGACGTCATCATAAATATGCTCTTTGATTACCTGACTGAGTCTCCTGACAACAAGAAACTTCCAGAGTTCCTGTCCTACCTCGTCATGTTCATTCAACAGGTAAAAACTCAATTCCTCTTGATTCAAAATGTACACATTGCACTGCTTGTTGAAAGTAATGATCTTTGTTTTCTGTATTCAAGGGAAACCTTTCCTGTTCATCATACAAAACACTGTGAGTTAATTGAGTATTTTATATTGACTATTTATAAATAATTATATGAAAAATGAAAATTGTGATGTAATTCCACATCTTGCTGTTCAGGTTTGACAGACTGGACTTGGCCATGGCTTCAGTTTCTCTTGACGTAGCTTCATCCATCACTCACACAAAGATGGCCTTATCCAGTCACTTACCACCAGGTGAGAAGCACAAAATATTACAAAAATAATGATAATGTTGCTCTGTAACTCCTGGATGTGTAAATAAGCAACTGTTTGGAAACAGCTTCACCATATCAGTGATGATGTGTCAATGTTGCGTTCACAACTTATTTCCGCTGCCTCAAGTTGCCAAAAACATCAGTTACTGCAGGTTTAACAGACACACAGAGTATAAACCAGTATGACCTCCAGTATCAAAGGCTGCACTTTAAAGAAATAATTAAAGTGGATTCCCCCAAAACCCACTGCTACTAGGTATTATGTTGTCATGATTTAAACTTATCAGTGAAGTTAGCATTTCTACATGTAATTTATGAAATATCTCATCAACTAATTTGCGTTTACTTGTGCTTTTGTTATAGGTTGCACCATATACAGTGGAGAGGTAATTAAATGTGATTTTCACTCTTATTTCCTGAATATTTTTTGTCTCATTATGATAATAGTCTCATAACCATCTTAATCTTTTTCTCACCCAAGTGCAATGTCATCATGACAAATGGTAAGTCGTCTCACTGCTTAAAAAAGTTAATTTATAATATGATTCATATTTAAATGTGATTAACCACTATAAACTATTTATTCCTATTTTTCACAGAAACAGACATTTGTGTTGGAGTGAACAGGTGAGATTTATAAACCACTCTCTGGTGTCTTATTTTGAGCTTGTTTTTACATTTTATGTTTTAATATCCTGTCAATTAATGTTTATTTTGAACTTACAGCACCATGCTGCAGCTCCACCTTGACAGTGGGATGATGAACGGACATTTCTGTCACTTTGCTGTTGAGGAATTTGCTTGTGCCTCGGTAAGAAACCAAAACATCTCAGATCAACAATCATCTTAAAACTACTGCTGTCTGAAATAGTTTGAATGTGATCTTCAGAGTGTTTTCTGATCTTCCTTCATCATTCACCTGTTGTCATCCTGCTCTTTCATCACACAGCTGTCAGCGTTGACAGCACAGGATCTGGCAGCGATGTTGGCTTGTGATCGCTCCTCAAACTCCAGCGGATCAAGACCCGTCTGGAAGCTTCTCCTCTCCAAAGCCTCACATGTGCTGGATGGAGCTCTGGATCTTCTAACCAACACGGTATGAATCAGCGATACTCCTCACTTTACCCTTTCCTCATCTCAACTAGACACTGAAGGCTTTCTTCTTTCAGACTCTGGACCCCAGAAATCCTGCCGTGTCGATGGTTTTGGACTCAATACGAGAACTCCGATTGGACACATTCAGCATCGCCAACATCAATGATCCTGCCCTCATCCAGCTGTGGTTCAACCAGCGGCTTCGTCCATTCCTGCCCGCTGTTTCCCCTGACTTCCTTTCATGTCTCACCACAAAGGGTTTGAACTGCAGCACCTACCAGCACATGTGAGCAGCACATTTACTGTCACTTTCAAATAAACTGCTCTGATTCCAGTGCAGATCTGATTCTCTCTCTGGTGTTGTTAAGATATTGTCATTAATCATACGACCCTTCTTTTCATTTTCTGAACTCAGTGTGCAGACTTTGAGCTCTCTTCAGCCACACATGACACTCGCCAGGCAGATGTCTATCTACACACACTTCATCAAGGTTTTCCTGACCAGGAATAAGACCGCAGGTAGGTCCTCAGATTTTCATAAAGTTGGAAAGTGTGTCATTAACTAAGTTAATTTTGCGTTCATATGGGAAGCCATTTGTTAAATAAGTTAAATCACAAGGTATAAAGAAGTTTGTTTTTTGCCTTTCATCCATAAGCAAAGTTTACAGGAACGCAATGTCGTTTCCTCACGAACCAAAAATACAAGAATACAACATAAATACAAAAATACGACATAACACACAGGAAAAAGTAAAATGACAAAACACGCATATGTAAACATAGTGAACAGCTTAGCCATGATTTACAGAATAAATTGCATATGAAGCAGATTAAAAGTAGTGGATTATGTCACACTGTAAGGAGTTTTTAGCCACCACTATGAGCAATGTAACTGTTATATTAGTATTATATTAATATTATAATAGGAAGCTAAATGGTTTTTTTGTAATTAGCTGAATCAGTACTATTTATTTTTATCATTTATTCATGCATTTTGGCACTGGTTTGTTGATATTTTGGCAGCTACTCGTAATTTTAATTGGTAATACATAATACTGGGGGCATCTCTGTGCCCTCGTGGTCTAAGACACTTACACACCATGTAATCACAACATTCCCTATTTAATTTCAGCTGGAGACCAAATCTCCTTTCTCTGACCATGTATTTCCTATGTCTACTTTCAAAATAAAGGCATGATCTGATGGTAGAGCCGAGGCTGATGGGAATTCAGCCTTTATTTTTTAAGGGATCTGTCATGTTTGATTTGTAGGTGGCAGTAGAGAAAAATAATTTGTTGTGTGTGTTTTTGTGGTTCAGACCCCAGCTGCAGCTTACACATCAACAACAGCGGGGAATGGCTGCAGAAGAACTTGGGAGGTTTCTCTGTCCTCGCGTCTTTCAGCGACCTGCAGATGCTCAAATCCCACTTCTCAGCGGTACGTCCTGTCGCATTGTGCCTCCTCTTTTTACTTTTGTCCATTTGCTTGTTTTGCTTGTTTTTTGTGTTCGTTGTTGTACATGTATTTGTCTGTGTGCACACACAGATGGAAGCCTTACCACAGCTGACAGTCAGACAGCTGGCGGAGGTGTCCGCCACACCGGGCCAGCTCACCTCTGCTGCCCAGGTTACCATGGTGATGAAACACATCCCCAACCAACTCCTCGCTGCCTTCTTCGATGACTTCTCGCCTGCCATCACGGTGTGCATCATATGCCAGTTTTCAAATGATATCTTGTCCTTGGGTGGTAGGAAATAATGTTTAAGTCAGCATATATCAAGTAAAATAATGTTTATCTACTCTTTTAAGCTACAAGATGTCATAATTTATACATTTCTTGTCAGTGTTTGAACATGGGAGAAGCCTAATACCTTCAGCAAAATAAAAATTCTCACAGAAATGTAGAAGAGGGTGCTTTTAAAGTCTCTAACTAAATCCTATTTCTATAAGACCCCCTTTGCTGTTACTTTTACAGAAAAGTAGATTTATTATTTTGAAACCTTCCCCTCTGTGGTTGGTTTTCCTCAGCCTGACTTTGTCGTTTCTCGTTTTCCTCAGGGTCATGAAAGCATGTTCCCCTCTCCAGTGAGATCAGCCATGCTGCAAGTTGTGTTTGACCGGGCAAACCTGTCAGATCACTCAGTGGGTGATTCAGTTGTGTCTCTGTGGCTCCACAACCGCCTGCGCCCCCTGCTGGTCGACCTGTCACCGAGCCATGTTGCACCATTCTTCAGAATAGTGGTGGGAAGAAACTGCAGTATCCAGCAGCAGGGGTAAGCGTAGAGCCACAAGGAGCGAACTAATTGATTTAATTTTACTGGTATCTAGTTTATTTTTAAATCAAATCCTTTTTGGTTGTAGCAAATTTAATTTGTTGTATCTCGTCTCTAAAGTTGCCTCTGTGGAATTATCTACAAAAGTCAAATGTCAATGATTGTAGCGAAACAACAAAAACCAGATTGATTGATTGCCTGATTTTTTATTTTAATTTTTTATTTCAGAGTTGAAAACCTGAATTCAGTCTTCTCATCTCTCAGTGAAGTTACACAGACAGAAATCCACAACCACATCATTCAGGCTCTCAAAGGTAAAGAAAGGACACTGAGAGTAAAGGCTTGGGTGGTAACACATTACAAAATAATGCATTTAAACAATTACTTATCAGGATACTGACATTTGTCAGCCTTCAAAGATATATACAGGATGTTTTGGTGAGAAACACAGAATGAAAACAGAACTTTGTTGTAGAAAAAAACTCCACAGGGTACTTGTAAGTTGCATGATGTATTGAAAGATCATCCTGTATATTCAAACTTATGTCAGAAATGTGAACCATGAAAGTGTTTTTTAACTGTAAAATATACTTTACATACACTCCCCCTTCTAAGATTTAAAGTTCCAAGTAGTGCAGTTTTTTAAAGTTATGCGTAAATCAATCGTAGTATGGCTAATTATTTTACCATTGAAGAACTTAGGAATTCATTATTTTGTAGACTGAAGAAAGGGAGAGTAATGTAACTGTAAATCATTATAACTATAGGCTTAGATTTACAAAGGGATGACAAGGTTACATTCCTCCTGTCAGGAATCTTAAATATCCCTACCAACATTTAGGCTTGTAGTCCAAAGACTGAAACAGATTTTTACAGATTTTGTGATAGAGGAAGGATGGTAAAGTCAACTAAAGAGATCAAATTTTGAGCTTACACAGTAGCCCATACAGTTTCTCTATATTTATACTAGTGGGTATGTATAAACTTTTATTAATTTATCTCATTACAAACTTCCCTGTCAGAGGGTCAGGGGACTCATCTTAAGTACTATTTTTAGCCTTCTTATATACAGTAGTTCTCTATGTTTCTTTATTTTGAAGTTAAAGGATTTTAAGCTGTTCTTTGTATATTTTTGTACATAAATTGTTCAATAATCCTTTCCCCTTTTAACACCCTCAAATGTATATTGTTACCAATTCCATAGCCTCTGGTTTACCATCCTTGAAACCAAACCTATGGCCTTCATTTGAACCTTCATTTGGCCCTCTTTCCACTCTCACTCATTCTAGGACCAGTACCTCTCCAGTGCTACGGGGACAACTACAACAACAGTTTCTACACTTTCTTGGAGCGCTCATTCATGGGATTCCAGTTCCCCAACCTGACCACCTTCCTGTCCCTCATGCCTCACAACAAGCAGCATCAGGTGCGTGTCCAAAAGTAATAAAGAGGATTAAAAGAAAGCTAGGGAGGGTTTGTTTTAGTGGAGGAAGAGGATGATGTGTTTTAATGTCTGCTGTTCCTCTAGCTGTTGAACTCCATGCCCCCATCAGCTCTTGGGGATTTCCTCCGTCGCCCTGACGTTGTCGACAACGATGCAGAGCTCTGTGTGATCTACAACAACTACATGCAGACACCGTTGTTCCTGGAGACCGTATGTACCTCACACACAAACACATGCACGCAGGGATGCAAACACATATTGATGATATAATAACATTACTGTGTGTGTTCACTGCAGGAGTCTCTCCCGGCGGCGGTGCGGCGGCCCACGCTGCCTTGCGTCTGGCCCATTGCTCTCAGCAGCTCCAAGAGGTCAGAGGTCAACGCTTGGTTTGACCGCCGCCTCCACAACTACTTGGTCTTCCTCACGAAGAGCCTGATCAGCCCACAACGCACACACAACGCCTCCTGCCTGGCCTTCCAAAAGCTGTATGTGTGCTTTTCTCAACACTATATGCTCATTTTTTTGAAGAATTTATACTTTTTTTTAAAATCATGTCATCTTAAGTTGTTTTAAATCATGTGGTCTGATTTAATTTTCTTCTGTTTTAGTGTTTCAGTTCTTGGTGAATATAACTACAATGTCGCAGATTTCACGAGGCAAGATGTGTTCAACACCATCAGAGCGTACCTCACCTCAGGTCAGTTCAGAATAACACACAGCTAACATGAGCTTCAAAGAAGGCCAAACAAACACGAATGCTAAAACGCTGTGTAACATATTCACAAAGCAGACTCAGGGATGTCCATTACACAGCAATATCCATCAAAGTTTACTAATATCAGCCAGAATCACTGGTCACACCAGATGGATCTAACAACGTAACCCTTGAGTGTGTTGAATTGAGCAATAATGTGTTTTATTTATTGATTTATTGATTTCAAATTTTAATTTTCAATGCGCTATTTCGTCTGTAAAAAAGTAATAAAGTCACAATTTAAAGGAGCGAGCTTTACATGTGGCAACAGTGTTAAATTAACTGTGTCTAATTCAAGTAAGATACTTGAAGTTAGTAGTTTTCTGAACTTTCAGAGCATCCCGTGTAACAGAAAGTTAGCTTCTCTTTCATTAACTTTTCAGCACTCAGTGCAAAAGTCTCACTATATTTCTAAATGTTGTTTTAATATATTCTTCATTTATCTCTCTGTGAAATCCTCCATGTGAATACTTGTCATTGTAGCGACGGAGCCGAGGTGTTACAATCCCAGCGACCCAGAGCTAAACTCCACAGCCTGGTTCGCCGAGTACATCGGTCTTTTCATGCCTTTCCTCACTCTGGAGGATCTTCAGACATTTGGATCTGCACAGGTACCGAATCTAATTTGGGAAATCTTAAAGTGAAGCCCAGGTTGTGTTCAGATTAAAATGAAGAAATAAATAACCCCCCTCTCTCCTCCCCGCAGGTTATCCAGGTGTTCACAGTGAACCCTCTGAACATCGACCTCCTCAACCACTCTGCCTTACCGCTCAACCTCACCAACTACTACACTGAGCTCATTTATCAACAGGACAGCAACTTCAACCCCTTACTGTAAGTCTAAACCTATAAAATGTGTTTCACCTTTCAGCCAGAAGCCCCTCACACTTCACCACAAACACATACGTGAACGATACCATACTATCTGTGTGTGGACTGACTCTTCTCTCTCTCTCTGCAGACTCCCTCTGTTGTGGCGGTGTGTCGCTCTTGGTCCAGCATTCAGCCAGCTGACTGCAGAAGAAAGTGTAATAGTTCTGCACAACCTGACTGCTGTCTGTACAGACCTGGACCCACAGGTAATAAACACACACAAGCACAACCTTAAACATCTACAGCAGTAGAATGCAACATAAAAAACATCATATGTTATAATAAAACACTGACAGGGACCATTGTTCTGCATAATGAGTACTTTACATTTTGCTGATAATACTTATTTTACTTAAGTAAGTTAAGTTAAGTTTTGAATGCAGGACCAAGTGGCTTGTCCAAAATAAGGTTTGTTAGTGGACTAAATCTACTCTCTCATTTCAGTGTATCACATTTTGTATACAGATCTTTGAGTTTTAGTTTTTTATGTTTAATGTTGAAAGCTAAATGCAAATGTTAAGCAGATTCAGTATTGGATTGAACTTTTCACCTAAATATTCCATAACAAACACAAAACATACAATTTTTGATCTACCATAAAGGTATAAAGTTCTACTAAAAGGTACATATTTTTTACTCTTCATCCTGAACTAAAGGTTCTACCATCATGTTGCAGGTAGGTTGAAGTAGGCGAATAATTACCATTAACTATTTGGCAGCAGATCATGTCCTTGTCTCTGTAATAGCAACTTATCCTGGTTAGTTCAGGGGGGTGGTATGAATTCAGCGTGTAACACAAGCACCACTGTAGAAGATATGAATGGTGGGGGTAAAAAAATTTAGTAAGAGTACTATGTTGTACCTTTATAGGGAACAAGCCTTTGTTAAAAAAAAAATACAACTGCAACTCACAAAGTTTTTTCTTTTTCCTCTGTAGATTGCTGCAGCTTTGGCGGATAACTTTGGCGACAACATTGATGCCACGGCCATTTCTGCCCTCGGCAATGAGAGCACCGGCTTGTCCACTGGTCAGATCACAATGATAAAGCCTCAGGACTTACTTGGTGCCCTCAGCGTTCTCAGCAGTGTGACGGGCTGGAATGATGGTCAGGCCAAGGCCATTATCCAGTCTCTGGTGTCTTCAGGGGTCATGCAGGTAGATGCTGTCTGTCAGTCCGTCTGTCACTGTACGTTTTACAGAACTCAGATTAAAGTTAGTCAGAATAAAACTGTCTCATCTGTGTGCTGCTTCCATCCAGATCAACGGCGCGTCGTCGTTGTTCATGCTGGGCTCTCTTGTTGTGGGTGTGCCCGCGACAACGTTCAGCAGCATCAATGGTTCCCAGCTGCTTACTGCATCCAAAAATCCTTCATTTCTGGGATACATGACATCCGCTCCACTGATCGTCCGGCAGATCTTTATAACTCAGGTATGACAGCTTCATTTCTGTTACAGGAATTTATTTATAAGTTCAAAATCACAAATTGGCCCCAGAAAATGTTACATTTGTACAACATATGTCATTTGTACATACAAATCTGTTTTTTGAAAAGTTAAAGACTGCAGCTGTTTGCAAGATGCTACAACCAGAATGCCTGACACC
Source organism: Lateolabrax maculatus (assembly GCA_031216445.1). Taxonomy (NCBI): domain Eukaryota; kingdom Metazoa; phylum Chordata; class Actinopteri; order Acropomatiformes; family Lateolabracidae; genus Lateolabrax; species Lateolabrax maculatus. The sequence continues at coordinate 6,120,956 of CM062204.1, read as the reverse complement.
AACTGTTATGCTACGTTCAAAGCCAAAACGTTAATGTTTGCCTGTTGCAAGACTCAAATGAATACTATCCACACACAGAAGTCATTTCCTGACTTAACAACCCCCGAAAACTCGTTTTTGCAAACCTACAGTGGTTTAACTTCTCACCTCACCTTGCTGCAGTGATGTAGAAGTGTAGTTAACTGACCTCCCACGTCTCCACCCAGATCATATCAGTTGACAGCAACAGTGAGAAGATCATACAGAACGTCCCAGATGAACTGGCCACTGAGATCCCTCGCGCTCTGCTGCTGGGCTTCTCAAATAGCGCCAGCGTTGTCACTACACTCAACAAGAAGAAGTGGAAACGGCAGCAGGTAGGAGGCTCATGCAACACTGAAACACACATTTTAGTACTGAACACACCTACTGGACAGTTTGTCATCACACATCATGTATGTTTTTCTAGGTGGAGTTGTTCTTTAGTGTAATAGGTGCAGAAACTGCGACCACAACGCTGGGAAGTCCAGACAGGTGAGTTTTGAAGAAGTTTCAAATAAACCAAGAGTTTACACAAAATACCCAATCAGGAAATGTCCTGCAGGTGGGTTTCAATATGTACAAAAGATACATTGTGAATGTGTGTGTGTGTGTGGGTAGTTTGTCATCCTCAGTGCTGCAAGGGTTCACGTGCACTGGAGTGAGGACCATCAGCAAGGTGCAGATCAAGAGGCTGATCAAAGCCTGTCGGAGGAAAGGCAAGAACAAGGTCACACTGGTGGAGACTCAGGTGAGAGAGCGGGAGAGTGTATGTGTGTGTGTGTGTGTGTGTGTGTGTGTGTGTGTGTGTGTATAACAAGATGTTTAAGTTATACTGCATGTTGCCTTGTTGCCATGTTATTTACACCAAATCACTGCTTAGTGGAACAATAATAAAGGAAACATACACAGAATTGATTTTGCTCGTCTCACCAACAGCTGACCTGCATGTACAACTACATTAAAGGAGACTCTGATACCACCAGCTTCGACCTCTTTCCTCCTGATATGTTGCTGTACTATGAGTGAGTTTAGAATTACTTGTGTTGGGCTAAAGTTAAAAACATAAAGACTGTCAGTTGTGTTAGTTACTGTCTCTCTTTCCTTGTGCAGTTACTCCCTGGTGCCACGGGCCAACTGCAGGTCCTACTTTGAACAGCTGGCAGACGCAGACTTTTCCATCTTCTCCTCCGCCCTCAACTACAAACTGACCGCACTGTTTGCTAATGCCAGGAGCTGCCTGGTGAGTCCCAAAACAACGAACGAGGACAGTTTACAGGGACTAAATCATTATTTCTAGACTGACGAACCAGATTATTTTGGTTAACTCAAATATAGTTTGGAATCATCCTTGGAATTCGACCTTGTGTTGAATTATCTGAACCGATTTCCTGAAGACTGGAGTTACTCTAGGATTTAATGAAGGCTTAAATTAAATCTCCAAGGAAGCAGATTTAACTTTAATTAATAATGTACAAAAAAAAACTTTTAACTTCTCCAATTCCACTAAATTACATAGAGATGAGATTGAGATGAAGATGTAATGGTGGCTGGCAACAGTGCTGTGCTTTTTGTTCTTCTGACTGAAGAAAATCAAATACAAAACCCAATCTGTAAATAATTTCTGTTCTTCTTCGTTTTATTTTCTAAGGGTATAACAAGCACAAGTTTGACTGAGGATACTATATCGGTGTTGGGAAACATGTGCTGCACCCTGGATGGGTCCTACATCGAGAACTCTGACCCGTCCATCTTGGAAAAACTCAAAAACTGCCCGGACCTCACTAACGATCAAACGACTGCTGTTGAAACTCTGCTGCTGAGTGGGAAAACACAGTACGGGTACGTCGACAGCAGGAGCAATACATCTATTTTTAGTTTTTTTAGAGTCATCTTCACTGTATGTCGTTTGCAGTATCAGCAGATTTATTTTGTAGCTTTGTTGTCCTCTAAAATATCCTATTTTCTTCTGTTTCTTGCCAAAAAAAGATCAAAACTGAAAACAATTAAAAAAACAAAATAATAATTTAGTGACCAGTTAAAGTTTTTTTAAAACTCTTTGTTTTCCGATAACCAGAGCTCCAGCAACATGGAATGAACAGACTCTGGAGGACCTCGGGATGTTACCGCTGTATCTGACCTCAACCTTCTATGAAAACTTTAACAAAGTGAGTAACGCATGAATACATGCATTTAGCAGAAAAGGGTGACTGCCTTTCCATTCGTCTGTGGCATTATGTCAGCGGTTTGGTGTCGGATTAAGTTTGGCCATTTTTGGTTTTAACGTCTGTGATTATTTTATTTCTGTGAGCAGAAAACGAAACAGGGGTTCTTGAGGTACTTCCTGAAAGTCCTGAAGACAAACGGAGTGGACAAACAGAAGAGGAGGAGGCTGAAAAAAGAAATAAGAAAGTCCATTAGAACGAAGTCAAAGAGATCTATAGGTGAGTCTCCCTCTCCTCTCTGCTCTGCTTGTTTTTTCTTTAACAATTTACTATTTAAAACTATTTGTTTTTCCTGTCTTGTAGAAAACGAGTGCACTGTAGGAACGATCACCCAGGTGACCATCAGCGATGAGACGTTCCCCTTCAACTATGACGACATAAACCAGTTCAACTGCTGCCTCAGTGCCAACACTGTTAAAAACAACTTGGATTCAATCACTGGGAAGGTGGACGAGGAGGAATACCTCAAGATTGTTCTCAGCAAATTGCGAGAGGTAAGTGATGGGAACCAGTGGGGACGTTTTTAAACTGGGGAAAAAAAGTTTTGGCCAGTGTTGACCAAAGTGCTTTACAAAGAGATTTAAATTACAGTCTGATAAAAACGCAAAGATAAGGAAAATCAATAATGGGTGTGATCCATCATGTCTTCATGATGACTGCAAGAACCAAAAGTTATTATAAATAATAGTAGAGTTGAGTTTGCTATTATACGCATATTATCAGTGGTGGAATAGGTACACTGATATTTTACTTAAATAAAAGAAGCAATAAGTAAAAGTTTAAGTAAACGTTTGCATTTTAAAGTATGTGATGAACAAGTATGAAGTATGGTAAAGAGTATGGTCTGAGCAGAAAGAAATTATGATTCTAAACTGATCAAATCTGTTGCTAAAATGCCTTCACATTTTTCTCTTCACTTTCTCTGTCTATTTTCTCACTACTGATACTGATACTGATACTGATTTTCACATATTTACAGGCTTACGCTGCCAGTGGTAACATCCCAGAAAGTCAGGTTCAGGTCTTAGGCCTGGCGTCCCGTGTGGCCACTGTTGATGACATCAACATGTGGATTATCACCGAGATCGACACACTCTCTGCTTTGATGGACTCGTCGAACGGGCAGTGGGACCCGAGCCTGGTGAGCAAACAAGTAAACAAGTACAGTGCGTCGTGTATGTACATATACAGTATGTGCCTGTGTGTTCTCATGAATGAATGTTTCGTCTCGTCCAGGCTAAGGCCATCATCACTAAGTATCTGAGTAAGAAAGGGAACAAGCTGGGCAGTGCTGAGCTCAACGCCATTGGAGGAGCCAACCTGTGCTCCCTGGACGTCGACGTTTTGAAGAACATTTCCCAACAAAGTCTCAAGTAAGAAGTCAGGGCCATGTGTGTGTTTAGAGGATTGTTACACTAGTATCAACACGTCCAAACAGTGTTCACAGTTCAACTGCACGATCATATATGGAAAGTGCAAGGGTGATGGTTTGGATTCAAAGTGGAAGTTAGAAAAAAAATGACAAATTATGTTGAAATTGCTTATTGTGCTTTCATAATAATAAAAATAATTTTCTATGAAAATTACATTTATTTTGAATGTATTAATATATTCTCCTTAAATCATTTTTGGTTTCATCTGTACTAAAACTTAAGTGCCTTATCTTTGATTTGTCTTTAGGAAAATATGAAAATTAAAATGTAGATTAAACTAAAAACATGCAGAGGAGAGTTTTTTCAGTTGATGAGTGTTTGCAGGCCATGCTTTGAGGGTAGGGCAACTTCTGTGTAGCCTGTAAAGCCTGTTTTTTAATTACTCTTTTCTCCTCTGGATTTGGCAGCTGGACAGTCAGAGGACCATGTTTAGAGTCACCCAGAAAAAGAGAAAATTGTTTACTTTTTACAAAATAATTTGCGTTATATTTTAAAAACTCATGCAAAATTGATGCGATTACTTTTACAGAATTTCTTAAAAATCACGAGCTCCAAAATCATCATAAAATTGACTTCTTTATAGGTTTTATGAAAAAAATTAATTTGATAAATTACATGCCGGTCTACCGTCTACTTGTTGATTTTTTGGGGTATCCAGCACCTGCTATACGTACTGAGGTTTCCTGGACGTGCACACGGCTATTTTTGTCTATTTGTTGCCTCATACTCTCAAACTGTGTTTGTGTCTCCTTCAGAAATGCCGACGCCCTGTCGGTGTCCGACTGCACCACAGAGAAAAAGAAAGAGCTGTTCACCATCGCCAGACAAGGATTTGACGGAAACACGCGCTCTGCAACTGTCCCTGTTGCCTCCTACCAGCTCATACAATCTTACCTTGGTAGTTTAACAAACCTGCAAGCACAACACACACACAAACACACATCCCTACTGCATGCAGAAAAGCTTCATTTGTAGACAAACAGCTGACAGTGAACTCCTTTCTTTCCTGACCTGCAGCGGGTGCAAATACAGACTACATCCAAACTTTGGCGGCCTCCAATATCAGCATGGACATGGCTACCCTCACCAGCCTGGATGAGAACGTTGTACTGGTCAGTTGTATGTGTATGTGTGTGTGTTTGGCAGTCTTTGTAATTGTAATAATATATTTTAGCAGTGTTGAGTTCTTGGGTGGCAGAAGTCTTTGTATGGTTCATTGATTGTTTGTGAGAGTTTTTGGACAAAATGCTGCTACCATTACGCTTAGTTATGGCTGTGTCCGACAACAGCTGGTGTTAATTAGACGGAAAAAGAAAAAAGTGTGTGTTCATTTGCACACAAATATAAACTAAAATGTCTCTGCTCTCCCCAGGACCTGACTGTTAGTGAAGTTCGGGGTCTTCTCGGCACCAACCTGGCAAGCTTGAAGAGCTATGAAAACCAAACGCTGATACAGAGGTGGATCAGCACACAGTACCAGTCAGAGCTTGACACGCTGGGACTGGGGATTGTGGGAGGCAAGGCTTCCTCGACCGCCTCCACCAGCGCTCCAGCCACCTCCAAATCGACGAACCCCTCCTCCAACACTACGGCCTCCTCCTCCAACGCTACGAAACCCACCACCAAATCTCCTGCCACCATCAACACCAACCCTCCTATAGCCACCAACCCAGGGTCTGGATCCAGCAGCTCCACAACAAAATCTCCCACCACCACAGGCGAGTATTGAAAAAGCTGCATGATGTCAAAACAATATTCAGCATTCAAAAAATTGCATCATAAAAGTCATAAAAAATATAAATAAAGCTTAAAAAATTGCCAAGGGGATGTTAAATTTAGATCAGTCTTTTAGCATTATATCATGTATGTAGCCATCAAGTGCATGTTCATGACTGCTTATACATTGTTCTCGTTTTAAAACAAGTCAGAATAAAATATAAAAAGGCTTGGCAAATGGTCAATTAGCAGGCATTGATTGAGGGAAGGCAGGTTTAAATGTTTTCTAAATAAAATGGGAAACTGATTTTATACAGGAGCTTCAGAAGAGCCATATCACCATGGAACAACAATGGCACTCTTAGTTAACACTAGATCAATATTTTGGAAATAGGATATATCATTCTAAATGTACAGAAGAATATACAGTGTTATTGATCTCTAAAGTGAGTTTGTGTTTGTGTCTATTGTAGGCAGCAGTGGTGCCCGCATCCGAGCAGACGCTGGCTTCTCCTTCCTTGTTCTCATCGCGGTCCTAGTCGCTTCTCAGCACGTTCTTGTATAAAGAAACACATTGTTGGAATTGATGAATATATATAACTAATACTGTCAAAGAGATGATGCAGACGGCCAGGGTTACCTCAAACCATAAAATAGCATTAAATGGCATTTTCTAAATGCTTAATTGTATTGCTTACTATGAAGAAAATATTTCATGTGCAATAATAATACATTAGATGTGAGTAATGTATTCTGGGTTAGTTGATCCTTCAGTAGAATGTATATATGCTCGAAGAACTTAATTTTAGGTTCATATATTTACTTTTCTTTGTCTATTTTGTCTTGGTGGTTCAGTTGTTTTAATTGTTAAAATGAAGGCTTAAAAGAAAAAAATGTTGACAATTTCTGCTGTATGTATGTTGTATCCATTTTGAAATAGCACTTTTAAGCAGGCCTACCATGAAAATCAACGGCACGTCTGGTGCTGTATGAAATTTATAATAAAAGCACGTTGTATGTAGTTGCACAGTGATCAGAGCTCATCAGTTGCTTAGTTACAGTTTGTTAACATAATATCATAATAAAGTTTGAAGGGAATAAGTTGCCACATCACTTCATCTGTACAGTAAAACCAACACCAACAACACATGTGAGCTGTAAGTAAGTGAACACCATCTGTTTCTCCAGTCTAACTTTGTAAAACTCTTAGGCAACAAATAACAAGTGAATAAGAGTCGTGACTAAACACATAACAGTGTCAGTGGCAACCTTTATTACTGTCAGATTCAGTATAATTACATTTTCTGAATTCGACAGTAGTTCATTCAGGAGGAAATGAAATGTCTGTAGTCTTGGTGTACTGATGAATGTGTTGGAAGTTTAACCCTAAGAAGGACTCCATACCAGTTAGGGCTGCAACTAACCATTACTTATTGATTAATCTGCCTATTGTTTTTTCTCAATTAATAAATTAATTATTTTGTCAATAAACTACAACAATGGCAATAAGTCCTGGGACCTTTTGTGTTATCCTCTTCTTTAGTGTTCAACCATGTACTTGTCCTTTTAAAGTGAATTGTCAAATTAATGAATTAAACTAAACTAAACATGTGTATAGTGTAATTTTCCAGAGCTCAAGGTGACGTCTTCAAATGTCATGTTTTGTCTGACCAACAAACCAAAAATCCCAAACTGTTCGGTTTACTATCATGTATGGCACAGAGAGGCATCAAATTCTCACATTCAAGCAGCTTGAAACCAGCTAACGTTTGGCTGTTTTGCTTTAAAAATGACTAAAATGATTATCAAAATAGTTGCCCATTAGTTTTCTGCCGACTTATCAATTATTCGACTAATTGGTGCAGCTCTAAGATCAGTTATAAGCGTTTATACACGCCAAGTACAGTCTTGCAGGTAGGACAGGTGTGCTTTGCGTCTTTCAGCCGGTCCACACAGAACGGGATGAGACAGCAACCTAAAACAAAGCTGGAGAGGACAGCAGCTAACGTCAGGTTCATCATACAATATATGATATCAAAACATATTATTTTATCAATAATCTCATCATTTTGCTGTAGAGCTTTTTTTCTTCATGAATATTATTGTGGAGCGAATGCTTCTTCTTACCCACAGAAGAAGAGTCCTCCACAGAAAAGGTAGGTGAGCAAACCAGAGGAGTAGTCCACCTTGGAGAGTACCGTCTGATGGCACTTAGGACAGGCAATCTGAACCGGACTGTCTCCCAGCGGGCCGACTGTCACTACACCAAACGAGGATTGAGAAGACCAAAAAAAGTGAGGACAGAGTAGGGAATAGGATGACAATTTCAATACAGTTAATCGAAATTAGAGTTATGTTATAATGAAGAACAACCCATTGGCCTGAAAGTGTTCTGTTGTAACTGGGCTCCTCCAAAGCACAAAAACAGACAGTGTGGACTCACCAACAGGCACTTGTGCAGTTGCCATTGTTCCTGTAAACAATCCATATCAAAGATATTGGTAGATAAAAGCTACAACATTGTGCATACTAGAGACAAATCCAAAATACACATATAAAAAAAAGATTTAAATGTGTGTTGTTCATTGACTGTCTCTATCTTAACATCATAACAACTTAAAACATATAAGAAATTATCTTACATGTCATTTAATTAAAAAGAAAACTAATCACAAATCAACACTCACATGTGTAAATCTTATTTATCTTGTATCATTAAACATGCATTAAATATCAATATATTGGGATTCAGTATCATTCAGTTCACAATGTAACAAGGACAGCCATGTAACAGATTCCCACTAAAATCCTATAAATACTAACATAATCAGTTTAACAAATGAACTGTAGCGTTTTTCAAATAAGGCTGAGTACTTACAGTGTGTGCAGGACAATGATGGACTGCAGAGAAGACAGTTTTCCCAGCTACACCTTCCCTGACAACCTTGTTTGCTTCCCCAGGAGTCATGAGATTGCTGGAATTGTCTGTGCGAACTTCACTGACCCAACCCTTTTACAAACCCAATGAGCAAGGAAAATATTTTATAACAGCCTCGACAGTTGATGTCCTGTTTGTCAGATCAGTGCATGAGAACAAACCTCAGCTGGACTGTCGTGGTAGGGTTTTATCATAGTATTAATTTGGGTGCACATTTGTTCATTTTAACTCTTTTGTCTCATGTTAACCACCTCTTTGTGCACCATGGCCTTTAGTAGAAACACTATATTGTCTTATTGTGTAAGCTGATGTTCAATGCAAACATGTAGATTTACATAAATGTGATGACAGACAACTTACCTAAAATATAACTAACCCACATATTTTAAATAAATGTGATTTATTTGAATTCCCCAGTCACTTGATCTTAATAATTAACCCCATAAAAATCAGTTTTTTAGTATAATTGAAACACTAAGGAGTAAGGGCAAACACTGTTTGCAGCTTTTAGTGTTATTTCTGGTACATTTTAAAGGCATATAAAACATCTCTGTGGCTGAGAGACTTGCAGTGCACAAAACTAACTAAAGACAAATAACTTTCCATTCAGACTGAAATGAACAGCACATGCTCTTGCTGCTCCAAATTAGATCTGGAATTTAACTCTGCTGAATGATGCAGTACAGTTCATCACTGTCAGTCTACATATCCTTAGAGGATACGGCTGCAATTTTTCTGTTTTTCTATGGCTGCAAGAGACAATCAGGCTCACTGGTTCATACAGAAAACTTAAATCTTTTACAATTGGTCATAAATATATATTGTTTTTGAAAAGCTCGCTAAATTCCTAAAACAGTTGGGCACTGTAGTATTTAGCAAACACTATCAAAACTGGAGTAAATAATTTTCAGCTATGGATAAATATGTGAATAACAACATGTGAATCTGTATTGATTGCACTGATTTGTATTCATTACTATGACTGAAAACAGAGGACGGGACAATAAGATGAAAGATCTTTAATCAGTAAAAACAGGTGCAATATTTCACATGTAAACAATTGCAGCATCTCATTCTTAATACCTGAATAGTTACATAGAAATCATATTTTAGTGACGAAAGGATTCCTGTAAAAATAGATCAGTTTAACAAAAGAACTATATCCCCTTCAAAAAAAAAATTCTTGCTAATTATTTCAAGTGCTCTTAGGCTCACCTGCAGATTGGTGAGCAGGTGCCACATCTTCAGTATTAAATAAGTCTCAGCTTCATTAGTAGGCCTTTCTCTCCCTGCAGCCAAAGTCTACATCACTAACCTGTAGTCGTGCACGTACCTGCTACCGCACATCAATTTAAAAGAAAACGACAGTTGGGAAAACATCATCATCTCTCAGCATGTAGGGCAGCAGGTGAGTGCATACTGTGCATTTTTAAATAGTGGCATTTATATTTACCTTAGAGAGAACCAGGCCTTTATTTCTAATATATCCTGTTCCTCAGTTAATGCAAACACAAAACTCCCTTCATTTTTACCTTTTACCTTTTACCTAAATTCAATATAATGTACATTTCCATAGTACTAATTCTATCAGGACAGCCATGTCATGCCAGGCGTCCCAATTTTGCCTGTCGCCCACAAATTCTAAGTTACCATGAATGAAATTCAACACTTTTGCTAGTGTTTTAATGTGAAAAACATCAGGAAGTGTTCAGTTTTGTTGATGGTAGTTACGATCAAGAACATGGCACAGAGGGAACGAGTGGAATTAATGTAAAATTAGTGTGTGAAAACATTATTTCTGTTAAAAAAGGGAAACTGAGAGCTGCAGAGTGGAGAGTATAACATGACAACATAATAAAATGTACGTCATACTGAATTCATCATGTGAGCTGTTGCAGCAGGCTACAGGTGATTTCAACCCACTCAGTGCTTTGTTTTACTTTTGTTTGTTCTCTCTGGCCTTGCACCTGGCTATTATTTGAACACTGGCTTTTAAATGAGAATTTACGGTAATTCAGGGAAGGTCGAGAATTCGGCTGCAGGGTCTGTGTAGCACGTTTACCTCTGGTTACGTCTTCACCCTTCAACGGACATAAGATTTTTGCAAGCGCAAAATCAGTTGGCACTTAATTCCCATACTAGTGTGTTCCTAAGAGTGGATAAGCCCACTATCATCACAGCACTTTAGAGTTTTCTTTCTCTGACTAACGCTGATGTTTCCCTTTTCTACTCACCTTTTTTTTTTTTTTTTTTTTTTAAAAAGGTGTTTCCTTACTTCTGTCCTGACTTAGCAGCAAAACCTAGTTTTTCTTCTGACAGATCATGACACTGTCATTTCATCTTCATTTCATCTTATGACAAAATGTAGTAGGTTGTTGCCCTTTGGGGTTTTCCATGACCTCTTCAGCTCCTTCAGCTTCATTTAGCTCACAAATCCCTCCCGTTTCACCACATCCCAGGTGTAATCAAGGCTTTTTTCTCATCCATTTCAGGCATCCCTTCATTTCCTGGACCTCTTTCCTCTCCCTTGTTCTTCTCAGCGTCACACTCAGGATTCCCTGCAGACTCGTGGTCAGGAGGCCATGTGGCTTCTCTTCTGTTCTGTCTCTTTTCTCTCTACCTCTGCCTGCTCTTTAGCCTCCGTCCTGTCCTTCAGCGCCATCAGCAGGACCCTGAGCAGCGTGTTCTCGTTCAGCAGGTTTTCAGAGGTGTCTGCCAGATCCTGCAGCCGTCTCACCGCCTCCCCGAGCTGCCGGCTTTTCTCCCTGTGCTGTTTTTCTAAGCTTTGCCTTTCTCGCTGCAGCTCGGCGTTCTGGGCCTGCAAGCTGCGAGCATCGAATGTTAGCCGTCGGTTTTCACGCCACAGCTGCGCCAGCTGTTGGGAGAGATGTTCGCGGGCGTGATGCAGCGCTTGAACCTCGTGCTGGAGTGCCAAAAACTCTGCACGGAGGACGGCACCGGGTCCTGGACCCTCTGCCTCGCTAGAAGCTGGCCCTGGTTTGTCCGTGTATTGTACAGAGCCAGAGTGCTGCAGGATGAAGTGAAGGAGGTTGGGTAACGTGATGGGCAGGTCGTCAGGGAACTTTACGCTATAATGTTTTCTTGATGAGAAGCAGAAACAGAAAAACAAGAGTGAAATTATTTTCTTGATTATTTTTCTGTTGATTGACTTATAGTTTCAGATCTAAAGAGTACTCTGGGTATTGCCAGACAAATGTTCAGGTATCACTGGAAAATGAAAATTCATGCGTTTGCGTGCGTCTCTCTTACCTGTATTTGGGAAAGAGAAGAATAGAGGGAACGTGATCCACCATGAACTCCCATGGAAGATCATTTCGTGCAACATTCACCCTGCACAGACAAAATGTGGTTATATTATTTTTGTTTCTTCTTAAAAAGGTTGGACCGGAGGATTAATGTTGAATCCATATTCAAAAAATCCTTATAGATAAAACACACAGTGCTGCCACAACACCTGCATCAACAGTCAAACATAACAACACACTCATACTGTACCTGGCCACAGTGATGGTGCTGTTTCCCTGCAGTAATCTGGCCAGCTGGATGATAATGTGGTTGAGAACGGAGCAAAAGCCACACCACTGAGTGTAGTAGAACAGCAGCACATCCTACAGGAGAGCACAGATACACATTTATATTTGATACATTTATATGCACTGTCCCTCCTCATAAAGTTATAAAGAGTTGAACTGTGGGGTGTTTTTGCCACTATGAGTAGGAAACATCACCATAGCTACTGAGAGACCCTTGGCTCGCAGCGTAAATGCAAAGCATCTCCAAACAATGAGCATGAGCTACAAAACAGATAATACGTGTTTATACAGCATACTGTAAGATAATGTGTAGAGGGAAAGTACAGGACTGGAGTATAATAAGGATGTGTAATCTACTTTCATTCAACATCAACTGATTTGTAATACAGTGGGTCTGGAGTGGAAAAGGTGAGGGTGTCTTTTCACCTTTTGTAGGTCCATGACGGAGGGCAGGAAGGAGGAAGTGGTCAGTTCTGTGATGAGGGGGCGTGGGGGCGAGGGCTGGTGTTGGTCTGGATGCCTGGTTTCCCGCTGCCCTGCTTTCCTGTCTTCTTCTCCCACCAAGTGTCTCTGCAGGAGGCTGTATGGAGCACTGAAGTTCCTGATGAAGGCCTCTTCAATGAGATCGACACAGAGACACACACGGTGAAAACTTACTATTACGATCATATGACAACATTTTTAACCAAATGGTTATAAGATTGTTGTGGTGCCATTAAAATGAGTGTTCTTGGTATCTGGGTATTTCTGGCACAAAATTAATAGCTTCCAAGGTGCATGACGAAGGCAAATAATCTTAAAGGTTGACAACTCCAGCAGGTATAAGCAACAACTTTGAGATCAACACATTTTAGCTTCAAGCCTTCCTTTGTGTTCTTCTAGTAATTTAGAAAATGCCTTCAGGATGACTTTCATTTTTATTTGGACAAGCATCCAAATATTAAATGATATTCAGGTCAAACTTTTCAATTTTAAATCCAGGTCAGTGGCAAGATCTTAATCATTGGCCGGAGAACTTTGTTTGAGTACTTAGCTTTGTAGTAAAATAATAATAAATACATCACCACTGAATTATCAATAATTTTACTAAAGAGATCAAAACTAAAAATCTTACCCTGTAGTATTTAAGGCATGTGAATAAATGTGAGGCACATAGTTAAGGGTTTAAGCTCATAAGATTTGTACCGTTATTTTCATTACTTTAAATTATCACTGCCCTTCTCCCTCTCTGTGCATTGCTGTTTCTCTTAAAACAACAGATTGACACACTAAATGTAAAAAATATGTTTTAACCCTTTTAAATCTCTTTGTAATAACTTGGAAGCCAGTAGCACCCTGAAGAGAATGTCGGGACTCACGACTGCAGTCTGCCACAATAACCTGGGTCCAATTCATGCAAATCTTTTTGTGGAGACCATTCCCTGAAAACATCTGTACAGATACTGTATGCAAAATACCTTGAAACTAAGCCGCATCAGCTAATGCAAAACCATTGTTGACCTAAGAAGTCTTTCTTCACAGGCACTAAGCATGCTTACCGAAGTATGTAGTGTTTTCTATAATATAACAGCATCCAATTAGGTGGAATCAGCACACAACCCTTCTACTATACATCTAAATCGAAATTTAGAGTTGGAGTTGGCAACAGTGATAGCCTATTAACACAATAGCCATTTTTCAATGTCTTCTGTATTAGAAAAACGAGAAGAGGAAAGGATTTTAAATGCATTAAACATCACTTTTGTACTATAAGCTATTGAATTGGATAGTAGATTTTTGGCAAGATGTTCTAGCCACAGTGAATTGATTTGTAGTGATTTGTCACTTTATCCTGACATCAGAAATTGGTGAGCGAAACATTTTGCCAAAATTCATTGACTCAAGAGAAGTATTATAGGTTGGACTCACACTTCCTGCAGTGCTTTGCTGGGTGTGAGGAGGCTAAACTTTTCTCCCTAGATTTTTTTTTCATTCTTTACACAACTATTTCCGTCCCTGTTCATGAGTAAAGCTGAGTGCAACACTATAAATGCCTTTAAGGAGGGACAGTGTGTGACGGCCTGAGACAGCAGGCTTTTCACCCCACCATCGAGCGTGGCCATTTGGAACAGCTATAAACTCTTGTCTTTAGATGCACAACACTTCATAGAAACTAGTTTGTTTCAAGCATAGCCCTGGCATATATGTATATATAAATATAACCATGTGATAGGAGCAAAATACTGTCCTAGTCTTACCGAGAGACTCTGTCAATGTGGCTGCTGGGCTGCGGTGGAGAACATAATGAACCTCATCCTTCAGGTTCACAATAGCTGCAAACGACCCGTCAGTGCTTCCGTCACATTGCGCACAAGCCTCCTGGTGAAGAGAAGCACTTCTGTTGCCCGTTGCTCCAAGTCTCACCGCCAGAGGCCAGTTCAGAGCAACATCCAGCACATAAAACCTGAGTGTCCTGTTGGTCTGACACCGGAGCCCTGTGATGCCGTCCCCTCCCTGCTCGGGGGCCGAGGATGGAGGGATGGATGAGGAAGGAGGCGTAAGGGGAACTCTTTGCATGTCTGGCCCCTCTTTGGCTTGTGATTCATTGATGAATTGAGGTTCTACTTTTCTGCAGCAGGCACTGTATTGACTAAATGGGCTGTAGCTGTTCAGAAAGTTACCGCTAATACAGCCCGCTGAGGTTGTGGTTTTTATGGACACGGGAGCAGGTAGTTGGTGTTGGCAGCAGTGTCTGAAATAGGACTGCAACATGTCTCCTCCCTGAGCCGGGGAGGGGAACGAGCAGCATACAGAGGAGCGGGTCAGGCTCGATCGTGTCGTGCTGAGGCACACCTCACACACACTTGTAGTGGACTCTGGGAGAAGAACTGACTGGCAGCACAGCGAGTGGGAGGTGACATTTTTGTGGTTATTGTTTTCACAGGAATGATAACGCACAGCAATGTCTGCAACCTGAAAGACAAAAGAAACAAAGTAATAATAATAATAATAATAATAATAATAATAATAACGTAATCAATAACATTTTGATTAAGTTCCTTGCTGCTGCATTTTGATTCAACTGCAATCAAGACAGAACTCTGGCTTAAACAAGAATATATGGAGTTACAGTAGAGTAAACGGGATGAAATAAAAGCATGGACACCTTTCTCCAGGTCAGTAGAGCATAGAAAAGATCTAATTTTGCAGTGGAGAAAGCAGGACTCCACAACCCCCTTGACTTGAGCATCAAAACTGAGGTTACAGTCGAACATGACTCCCACATTTCTAGCTACAGCTTTAACATTTACTGACAGGCGGATGAGCTGAATGGAGTTGAACGGACTGAATAATATGACCTCTGATTTATTTCCGTGTAGCTGAAGGAAATCTGTTGGACATACAGCACTTAATCTCGTCAACGTAGTTAATGATAGTGACTGCTACTATTGCCAGGTGTTATTGTTACATGCAGCTGGGCGTCTGAAAGGCAAGGGAAGTTTATTTGTACAGCACCTTCCAACAACAAGGCAATTCACCTGCTGTAGTATGGGATTGGGCTTGGACCCGAGGGGATTATGCGGCAGGAACAGCAGGAGTGCCGGACCTTTAGTCAACTCATGTTCCAGGAGGCGGGACTTTGTTCCTGGCGGCTGCAGCCAATGGAGGACGGTCTCATGGTGTTCAAACACCCAGCTACAGATGGCCTCTGATGTGAAGTTGCGTTCCCTTCGAGGGAAAATCTGACAGAAGAAAACACGCAACACGACGCCGGTGCAATCCCTTAATATACATTCAAAATATAGTAAAATGTCTTCAGCATTTTACATCAAAACCAGTGTTTTATGTACTGTCTGCTTACCAAAGAGGAGTTTAATCTTCTGTAAAGGTAAACTGTTTCATCTTCTTTTAGTGAGATGGCCTCTGCCACCTGTTTGCTGGTCACAACTCCAAAACGTACAACACCACGGAAATCTGCACCAGAAAAACAGAGAGACTCAGGGCTGAAGACAGAAAAGTTTCTGTCCTTTCTCTCCTATATTTAAAAATGTCATCAACAAGCAAACACATACACAAGATTGCACAGTCTGCATAGACATTAACCACATGTTTTACCCACTATTGTACATTTCTTATTTTTAGCAAACTCACTGCTATCTTGACAAAACTTGGCCATTTCTAACCTAATCTTACATACTTGACATGGATAAAAACTTTAACAAAGCCAAAAGAACCAGCTTCTTGATCACTTCTTACCCCTTTTTAGCGCCTGCAGGGCAGAGGACAGATACGTGATGTACCCCGGCGGCTGAGGAGAGGAGTTAAACTGGAAGAAACCCACCACTCGAGGCTAGAAATACACAAGAGACAGCCATTTACAATATATCAAATGGAAATATAGCCTTATTTAACAAAGACACATATGTAAAGACACATTATGTAATACAACTCAACAACTACATCAGCAACTTGCATAACTGTAACTCTCTAAGGAATAAACGTAGTGGGTGATTTTCTACCAACTGTCCATCAGATGGCCTGAAGCCAAACGATACCTCGTGATAGGAGAGGAACTCTTCGAGGGTGGCTCTGGATGGGAGGTAAGTGAGCGGCGTGATGACTCTGAGGATAAAACTTTCCACATATGGAGCCAAAAATGGACCCTTGTACTCTATAGGCCCAAACCTGCAGCACAGAAACACAGAGACATACAACAATGGATCAATTCGGTCAATTGTATCAGTCAAGATGCTATTCATCATCAACAAAATCATATACAATCATTAATATGTATTTTAACCAAAGCACTGATAAGAAGAGTC
Organism: Lateolabrax maculatus; assembly: GCA_031216445.1. Lineage (NCBI taxonomy): Eukaryota > Metazoa > Chordata > Actinopteri > Acropomatiformes > Lateolabracidae > Lateolabrax > Lateolabrax maculatus. Next base: position 6,104,270 of record CM062204.1, on the reverse strand, counting down.
ACAGTTAACAGTGCTAGTGTGTCACATTTTTCACACGTTCATTATTCACCATCTACCATTTCACTTAAATACAAATAACTTTGAAAAGATGAGCGTTCTCTGACTTACCTTCTATAAAACAGGTGGATGATCGGGTACTGATAGAAGCGGTTTAGCCTCCTGCATTTCCCCTGATTCCACCAGCAGTTAACAGCCACAAACTGCACCTGTGTTTGTGTGTGTTTGTGTGTGTAAGAGAGAGAGAGAGAAACCTGTTGAACAACCAGGACTATATACAGACCACAGACAGGCTATGGTCTGTTATCAGTGTCAGTCATCGGCATCAGAGATCGGGGTCTTACTGTCTTACTGTCTTACTGTCTTATGTAAATAAGACAGTAAGACTAATAAGCCCCAAAACCCAAAACCCGGGGCCTGACCAATTGCATCTCAACAGTCAGACATATTTTAGTTAATAACTCTTCACTGTGAATTTGAGGGGTTGATTTCTATAAACTCCACATTAACTGAGTAGCTCTTTGCTGCTGTTTGCCAGTTTAATTCTAAAATTGACTCTATAAACTCTACAAATACTACTTCTTCTTGGCACTTTAGATATCAAGTTTATCAATTTTATGTAGTTCTGGAAGCTATATTTACTCTTCTTAGTTTACAAGCATGTTACTGTAACAACAAGCCCTAGTTTTCTGCTACCTTGTCAGTGGGCATCCAATAAGGTTTGGTGGCTATTTGTTGTGTCCTCAGGTGTTCTGTACCTGTTTGGCCAGCTTCTTAGCTACCTGCTGCACTTCCTGCCGGGCAGCCATGGAGTGAGCACACCATGGTGCATAGAAAAAGATGAGAGATACCTCCGCCACACTCCTGAGACGCTCCACCTGGAGAGAAAATGTTAATGTTATAGACTAGATTATCCTTCTGTAGGATCTTGAATTTATTAGCCTGCTACCGGGGACTAATGCTTGTAGTTTACATGCAGAGTTTAAAATATCTAATGAGGGATATTGCAGAATCACCTGATTGGTGACAAAATGTTTTACATCAGGTGTCTGTGTCTGTGAATCTCACCTGGTCTAGCTGACCCAAGTAGAGGTCCACTACCGGGGCCTCGGTAGAGAAGAACCGCACCGGAGGCCGAGCTGCTGCCACCACATTCTTAGCACGGCTACAGAAAGAAAAAGATTTCACCAAAATCAGTTATTATTATCAGTTTCCTGCATCAAGCTAAGCACGTTCCACTCTGGGGTTGTCACAGGAACAAAACTGCCACAGTCAAAGGGCAGGGTGTGCCCGAGATCATTTGTCTGCAATTTGCTTCACGTTTCAGTCGACCTGGGTGTAATCTCCCCAGCCGGGATCACCGGAAGATATGTCTGTGTTGTTTAGTGCTCAAACAATTTGTTAATTAATTGATTATTTGATTTGAACAGAAATGTAATCACCAACAATTTTGATAACTTAGTCTCAGTTGAAATAACGTCTTTTTTTTTAGCAAAAATGCCAGAAATTTTCTGATTTGCTGCTTTTCATTGTTGTTCACAATTTTCTGAGCTCCACTTTAAGATCAGTTGCAGAACATAATGAAGACTCCATCTGGTTTACAGCTGAATTATTTACAGTATCGATTAATCTGCCAATAAGTTTTTGGGTTTTTCATTTGATCAGTGAAAACTGACCTTTACAATTTCCCAAAGCCCAAAGTGATGGCTTCAAACAAATCCTCTGATTGGAGAAGCTGGATGTGGAGAATGTTTGGCATTATTGATCGATTAATAAAGCCTAATGACTGAACGGTTGATCAAAATAGCTCACGGTTACTTTTCTGTCAACTCGAATAATTTACTCATAGTTTCAGCTCCACAGATTTTGCTGGTTATACTTTTACTTAAGTCATATTTTTAAGTAAGGACTTTTCCTAGTATTTTTACAATAATATTGCTACTTTTACTCATGACTCATTTCAATCCTTCTTCCACCACTTCTTAAAAGGAAGAAGGATGTGTGAGATCATTTGACTGCCAAGTTTCAGGCTTCACAGCTGGGTTCACTGCAAGATGAATGTGTTGTTTACAGAGCTATGGTTGTTACACTGTTCTCTTCGGGGTTTTTTTTACAAATACAGTCGCCAAAACCTCAATAAAATCCAGAAATTGAAGTAATGATCCATAGTAAGACTCTTGGGTCTGTCTGTTTAAACCCTCTGAAGCATTAGTTAATCCTCGTCTTACAGTAGACGCCAGTTTCAGATCAGCTGCACGAAATGATGAAGACCCTGACTGCTTACAAGTAGATTATTATTAATAATAGCTAATTTACGATTTAATAATGCCCCAACTAAATGTATCGCTCAGCAAACTAACTAACATGTTCGTGTTTATGTTCAGGAGGTCTCAACAACAAAAACAAGCCCGCATTACTAGGATGTGAACAGAAGATGTTCCTGTTTAGGCTGCTGGCTGTTACCTGCATGTGAATTTGACGGCCAGTATGAGCAGGACGCCGAGCACGATAGCCCCGCAGAGAAGCCCCGGTCTCCGGGCCATCAGAAACAGCACCTGCCGGAGAGACTGCCGCACCCGGCGCAGCATTACAGGCTGTCGTCGGCTCTCCGTCCCATTTATACGCCCCGGCCGCTGCTCAACGCGGACATTTGCCTAACGGAGGGCGGGGAGGAGGACTGATTCGACGGGGGACAGCGCTGACCTGGATTGGATGTCGGCGGTGTCGGTGTGTCAGGTATTCAAACGCGGTCAGACCAACCTTTCTTCCCCACGTAGACTTTTCACTTCCGCAACAATGACGTAAGGGAGAGACTGCAAAGTGCTGTCGGCGGTTTGAAAACGTTTAACGCTGTCATGGTAACCTAGGTAACAGTCAGCTAAGCTTCCGTTAAGGGAGAAGAAACCTGCCCTAAATAATGTCCGTGTTTAAATTTGTCCACAATTATTGTGTTTATAGTTATTTTTGCGTATTGAGTTGTACGTGCTGTTTTGAGACAGTCCCTACGTTGTTATGGCGACAAAAGTTGCTGCCATGGCGACTGTAGAACGCGAGAGGGCGGTCGTTCTAAACTTTTCAATCAATCGAACTTTATTAATGCAGCAGCTCTCAACAACAGGTTATTACTGTTTAAACTAATAATATATACAGTAAAACCTTACTGTGCTCATCTAAAGTTATATATATATATTTATTACATTTATTTATCGCATCTGTTTTATCGCTGGTTAACCTGTTCGTTGTTCATATATCCGTTAGTCTGTAGTCTGCAAGGCTAAAGATTTTGTTGAAGTTTTAGTCAGATTGTAGCTTAAACTCAAGTTTTATTGTCATCTGTATAGGAACATACAAATCTATACAGTGCAATTCTTGTAATAAACTGAAAAAAACTAAAATAAACAATATGCAGTATATTAAATATGTCACTGAAATATAGTTTGGACTATATATACAAATGTACAGTATTCATTATGTAATAAGATGTTGCAGTATACACAACATTGAACCTGTGGAATGCAGAAGGCCAAATGTACTAAGGAAGTCAATACTAATTATAGATTAAATTACCTAGATCTGATCCAGGAGCATTTTTAAAAGTCCAGCAGAACAGAGATGTAGTGACTTACATATAGTAGGAAAGATACTTAAAGTTTTTTTGTTTGTTTTACCTTTTTAGCCTGTCTGTTGCCCAGCTGTGAATTTCCCCCTTAGGAACAAGGCAATCTTACAATAAACCTTGAACCTTCTAAACATAATTATCCTTTTCACATTTAAATTGTCCAGAAATGACTGCGTCAAGAGGAAATAAAATCCACACAACATGGTATTATTTAAAAATCTTTATTTTTTCTTTGACATTAGAGAACATTGAAGAACAAAATCACAGTGTAGAACATTTAAGTGCAAATTAACTATGTAAAAAATAAAGTCTTTGATTAGCTCTATCCACGTGTCACACATAAATGTTTACTGCAAACAAAATGTTTTTTAACAATGAGGGAAAAAGGTGCAAAGCAATATTTATCAGTATTACCACCAAATAAAATCTGCTACGAACAGTTTTTCCTTAAAATCATAAAAATTTGAAAATATCTTTATCATCATCTCAAAAATGTTTAACAACATACTTTTTATTTCAACTCTAAGTGCCCCATGTATTGTGAAGTGAACATCCAAATTTCCTGGAACGGGCTTCAGTGTCGAACATTTGTTCACAAGGACTGCCTTTTTGTTTTGCTTGAATAAACCCATCAGGCTGCAGCACTACAACATTTGACACGTTTCACAATCATGTTACCAAACCATTAGAGTGAATGTTCAGACAGCTCTGCTGCACCAAGATCGCAGTCAAACCAAAAACCACACTTAAGACCCAAAGAACGCATTTAAATGTATGCAGTATGGGGATTTATATACACAAATAATACACCTTCATTCAAACTGATACTTTTAAAGCAGCAGTTGTTAACTTCATTGGCTGTTGATTGCATGCCATAAAGACATTTAATAAAATAAGTCAAACAAAAATGTATTTGATCACCATCAGTAGCCATGTCTGTATATGCATAAAACCACTTCACTGCCATCTCAGTGCTACAATGCTATCAGAAAACTCCTTACAGCCTGAAGCCAGTCTTCACTTCTACCAGTGTTGGAACATGACTTCATGATTTGCATAACTGCCCTCTGGACCATTTAGGCAATGTGGTTTGTGAATGCATTGGGCACGCAGACAGAGATCACTGCAGTAATCTCTCCTAATCAATAACATCACAGATACTTCACTGTTCCTTCATCGTGGTGGTTTTGTATCTCCTTCAATAGCTTAATGCCTCTCTTGTTCCACATGGCAAACATCACGCAGAGAGACAAGACAGGAAGCGAGAAAACTTCCTTTCCAACAGCAAATAAGCCAGTCTCATGTGAATTTACTGCTAAAAATAAACACTTCTCTTCTTCAGCAACTGGATTTCTGGCTATTTTATTGGCTGTGAACTGTACGGCATTAATAGGGCACAGACATACATGCAGTTTGTTACGGTGCCTGTGTTTCTGGGTGCATTAGCTGCTGCACCACTAGGTCTATATTAATGATGGGACTGAAGTAGAGAGCCCAGTAGAAGAGGCAATTGCACACAAACTGAGGGACAAAAGGCCACAGAAGGGCGAAGGCAAACCCCTGAGATAACATCTTCCACAAGTGGTTCCACATCTTGTGCGGCAGAGTCCTAAAGAAAGTGGAAGATACAAGTTAGTGTATGTAGTCTTCCACCATGGAAACTGACCATCCTGGAACTTAATATGTAGTTAAACTTAACCATTACATTGCCCAGTCAACACATGCAGTATCTCCAGTAGTGAACCATCTCTTCCACTAAGTAGTGAGGAAGCGCTCCAAAATTTTTCATGGAGTTTCATGAAAGGCGTATAAAATGTATTATCAGTATTATTATCATAGTTCTCCACCAGATTCTTTTTCTGAGTCAGGAGATAATCGAGAAGTGCTTTCCACCTACTGTAATCTCAACATGCAGCTAAATAGAGCCCGCCATAGCTTAAAATAATAGGAAATGGTTAGCAATATGGCATGCTTAATGTAGCAGCTTTTGCTGACTTGTATCATAAACATTGATTGTGTGACCAGACAATCACACTTTCTGATCTAATGCGCGCCAAAACAGTGGAATCAGATCCTGTATCGTTTCCCTCACTGTAGTTTCTGTGGTAGCTGTGGCGACACAACAAGCCCCAAGTTGAAATAGTTGAACCATTATAAACTCCGAATGCAGCGGCAATGAGCTGTGTGTGGGAGCCACCCTGCCTCTCTTTGCCGTAACCGCTTGATGTCTGAAAACACCTTTACAAGTTTTTAAAGGTTTAGGTTATGTGAAGCTCCAGGTTATGGGTTGTTACTGCAGTGTATGTGTGTATGTGACTGTGTGCATCACAAAGAAAGACTGTGTGTACCTGATCCTGGCTCTTGTCCAGAGTCTCCACAGGGCACAGCCCTCCAGCACAGACAACAGCATGGTGTTAACAATAATAAAGCGAGATGTCCAGTAGTGGACAGCCAGCCAGTCCCAAGCAAACTCTGCTATCAGCTGGTATGGAAGCAGGAGGTACTTTACAAGAAACTCTGCCCACTGTCGCCAACTGGGCTCCATCTAACAAACACAAGAACATCATACAAAACAAAAGATGGCAGTTGAGAACTGCTGTTGAACAATCAAAACTTTTACCTCACAGTAAAACTATTATACTGACAAAGCTCTATTACATTTTTTCACAATAACAAAAATATAAAATATCACCAGTCTTACCCTTTACAGCCATAATCATGCCTACAGCACCACTTTAATCTGATTGTTAGAAGTAACCAGAACATCATTTCTCAAAGTGTCACCTGCATGTTGAGGAAGCTGCTTTCCACTGACTGGTCAATGTGTGTGATGGCCGGACAGCAGGTGTGCAGGAAGGGCAGGAAGGTTTCCGAGTAGTCGAATATATACAAATAGAAGAGTGTGAGACGAGGGGAGCGCTTCAGTGCATACAGCAAGAACAGAGACTTCCCTGCGTTAGCAGCCTGGTGGAAAGTGAGAGGAATACAAGTATACAGAATAAGAGGGCAGTCGTTTGGTTGTACATGTGGCCGAATGGTTACAGCACATGCCAGATGGCCACCTGGCCACATGTGGGGACCTTTGTTGCCTGTCTCTCTTTCTGCCTTTTCACTGTCCAATAAAAAGGTATAAAATGCCAAAGAAATAATATTAAAAAAAAATGTAAATGACATACGACAAACACATTGATTGTAAACTCAGTTCTTAAAATCTCAAGTGTGGAGTATTTTCTTGAATGAAGGGACTGTGGTACAATGCTAAAAGCAAAGGTCACATCCTTAAATATGCATTAATACTATGTAGTGAACGCTATTGTAGAAGAGGTGGAAGCAAAACAACATGTTTTTCACAAACTTGCTCAACTTCATATTTATTCATATAAGAAGGTGCAAAGAAGTACTACCAGCATGGGAAGTTAACTGCAATAAAACACATTTTTGCAAAACAAATTCAACGCACTGAAAAGGCTAATGATTAGCGTTTTTTTTCGGAATATAATCGAAGTTCAGGAGCAGACAAAACTCTTTACCTTGTATTCCCAGAGGTTCTGTGGAGGTTTGACCCCCAGGGCTTTAACTCTGTCCAGTTCAGCCAGAACAGCCCGTCGGTGAGCCTGATTTTCAATGCTGTAAGGAGGTTTTAACAACTCTTCGTCCCCCAGCATCAACAGAAGCCTAAAACAAAGAAATCAATACACAAACATAATGATCCACACATGAGCTTCTGTGTTTCCTCTAACAGTAGAGTAGTCTGTGCCCTCAATATAGAACAATGTACTACAGTCCTACAGTGGAAAGATCTTGAATAAATATGGCTTAGCTCAGTTTTATTTTGTAGGTTATAATGTTCCTGAATTTTAAAATTGAGGACAAGGAAAGTGAACTAAAATAAAATCCTGTGTAATTTATCTACCTCCCATTGACGTTCTCCTGCTGGAAGGGTTCTTTGTAAAGCTGGGCCCAGGGCCCCAAGTGTTCCAGCCAGGACACGACTTCCTCCGGCGTCCAGTGAGACACGGGTTTACTGATCAACGGGTCATGCTGCTCCACCACACCACTGCTCCAGTGATACACCAGCACCATCACCTAGAAACACACAGACATTAACAAACAAGGTACAGAGAACACTCCCGTTTATGCCACACCAGGATGCATTATATATTTGGATGCAAGGAAATGATTTAGTTCACAAAACTGTTGTTGGTGAGGAGTAGGGGATTAACAGGTTAGCATGGTGGCTAGAATCCCTCATAGGCCAGACTGGTGCCAAATAGTCACACAGTGGCAGCTCACAGCTCTGGTTTAACCTACAGTACAGTACTGTGTCTTGCATAAATCAACCAATGCCACTAGAGGTCACTATATGTGTTTGGCTTAAACCTGAAGCAGCACGACCGATCAAAGTATAACTACAAATATAAATTTACTCCAAAAAATAATTAATGAAATGGATCCTGTCCTTATCCATCGTCCATTATCCTCATCCATGCAGGACAATTTGCACCCACTGCTGTAAAATTATACACGGCTAGTCTTAAACCAAGCCCTGCAAGTGTCCACATAGCACCATGATCGCTTGACAGTTGTGGTATATATTTGCATGGATAAAGCTAACATGGTCATACCAATAAAGTAAGCACAGGGGACAAGTGAATGCACTGTCTAGATATTCTCCACCAAAAAAAAAAAAAAAGATGGTGATTAAGAATGCAATGTGCTGTTCAAGTTATTAACTATCCTACAAGAAGTTGTTGTGAAAAACACTAACAAGCTGTAAAGAGAAAACTAGATATCTTTATAGAGAAAATCAAAGGGCAAGAGATGTGCAAACTTGAGTCTCTGGAGAAAAAGTGAACCCAGACTAGCTAAGAATTGGTGGGCATAAGGTTATGGTTAGAATTATTTAACCTAGTTAACCTTAAAATGTAAATATTGATTCAATTGAAGATCAATGTTCACTTGAAATTATTATGCCAGGTTTTTCCATTCTAATTCTAATCCATTTTTCTATTTTTTTTTGCAGCATGATGATGATCACTTAATAAAACTGTAAACATCTCCGTTTCCAGGGAATGTTGTATTACAGCACAATTCATCTGAGCTAAGGAAAACACAAAGTCAGACACATCCAAAACAAACTGATGCTTTGCACATAGTCTAGTCTGCGTTCCTAAAATAACTAAATATTCACTCATGACATTCATTAATGAACCAGGGTCAAAAACCATGGACCAGGACCATACTGTAATCTATTTACATGCTCCTAGCAGCGCGCACACACACACACACACACACACATTTACCGCCACGTGGCAAGACACACAGTGACGTTGCTCCCAAGTGCCACATGGACAAAATAAACATGGTCTGTCTACATGAACAACCGACCTCTTCATCCACTACTGTGGTAAATATTACATGCTACTGTAATTGAAATCCTTTTGGTTAAAATATCCAGCAGCCTAAAAATACAGCTGTTAAATGTAGCAATCAAATTATTGAAATGCTATAATCAGAATAAACAATGTATGCACAACATTCACTGACACCCTATAATGGTTCAGGTTTACAAAAACTTCCTCCAAAGGCAGATTTGGCAATATCATGGTGTAAAAAAGTGGGCACACAAATAAACTGTAACATTTTTATCCACAACAACTTGCTATGACTGTTACAGAACAATATTGACCAACCTTTGTCAAGAGCCAGGTCTTTACAACATAATTTCTATTTTCATATAATAAAGGAAAACCACAGTTACACCATTCACTCTTGTGTCCAAGTGAAATTAAGTTAGTCCCAAGAATCCCCAAAGCTTCTTTAACATGTTATCCCTTGAATTATTGTGTGCCCTCATCAATAAATCACCCACAAAACCTGATGAATCTTAATAAAGCTCAAAAACTGTTGCCATGGTGACACTTGTAGGTGGGAATGGAAGCTAGGCACCATAGGATCAATTCTGAGGTCAGTTACAGTTTGATGTCTTACTGCATAAGATAATATGGTAAACAAACATTTTTACGGCAGTCGCATACTCACAGCCACACACGTGAGCGCAGTTAGGACTCCAGAAAAGAAGAAGCCTGCTCCTTTGTGCTGGTTTGTCCTGGATCTACCCAAGTTGTCACCATACCTAAAAACACATGTACATATTTAATGGACGCCAGCTCCTTTGATTCAGACCACAAAAGGTATCAAATACAAGTGAACAGATCGGACACAGGGCAGGTTTGTGGGGTTACCATCATCATTGTGAAATGATGTAAGCTGGCACGGTGTTACACAGCTTTACACCAGACAGCTTGTATCATAGATCATACTGTACTACCTCTGGAAGGCCAGAAGGCTCCGGGAGATTTTGGGGTTAGCCTGGATCTCTTCTCTCCTCCGCTGAATGACATCATTGAACAGCTTGTCAGTTGCATCCCTAGAGAGAAGAGCATTGAGTTGACAGGTGCAATAAGTAGATGAAAGTGAAATGAACAAGATAAAAAAAATCAAAGGAGGAGGCTAAGGTATGGTTGTGTTCTTTTGGGTTTTTCCTTTAGCATCAAGCAATCTAGCTCAAGCTGGTGAGTGCTAACTTGTATCAGGGGAGCACACAGAGAGAAACTGGTCCTTTGACAGCCATGTTGCAAATTTCTGATAAAGTTTCTCCTTCAAACTTTGCCTCCACTATCCTATTCTTCCAGTAAACAGTCAACACATGTCTTTATGTGTGATACATCACAATGTCAGGTCTAAGTGCAGACACTGTAATGATTTATGTGTTGAAGTTGACACGACTGTGTCTGTCAACTTTCACCCAGAAAGTTGCTGTGCTGTGTTTGAAACAGTTTAATGAAACTCTTAAACAAAAATTTCCCCTCTAGGTACAACTTACTTAGGCAAGTGAAAACACCATAATCAAGTATTTTCCTTTTACAAACTAAAACATGGTGTGCACTGTGCATTGACTTTGTATGGATAAGTCAGTAACAGTGTACAAAGATAATCCCAACTCCTCACCAGTCATACTGTTGTGTACCTTTAAGTCTTATTCAGATATATTTCTTGTAAACCGTGTCAGGTGATAACCACTTTGCATCACTTCCCGATTTCTTTGGTGATACAGTACTTGCGTCTAATGGCATCAGCTTGCTTCCTCTAACTTTTTACAGTAAAAAAGGAAATCAAAATGAAGACGTTCAAATGTTGGACAAACAAATTTTCCCATTTCACTGATTGAAGTAACGGTGGCTGGTCATTTCTAACACCAACTCCATAGGTTTCTTTTCTTCCCTTTACCCATTCCTTCGTGACTAATAAACAAAATACATTTGTAAGTATGTGACTTTTGTTCACAAAATTAGTTTACTTGTTTTGGAATAGTCTGAAAGTAAAACCATGCTGCACTAGGCAAACAGACTACTATATAAATCAAAAACAATATAATCATAATCCAGGAGGGAAAGCCTGGTTCAGTCTGGCAATTGTAATATTGAGACAGAGAAGCTAAAGCAAGTAGAGAAGTAACTCCAGGAGTGTCCACTCATCATTTATCCTCAACTGTTCAGTTGGCATAGTTATGGAAGACCAGCTGGATGTGGAGGAGTCAAAGAAATGCCTGCACCGCAAGTCAGGATTATACTAAAATCATGTACACAGGGAGGAGAAAAACCAGATCTTTAATTTTGCCAATTTGAAAACATTGTTTTATTTAGGCAGAGTTCTAAAATGGCTGCTTGTGTTTAGACAACCTTTAGCATTTATTTTATTACATTAAAAAAAGGAATTAGTACTGACACTCAGGTGTCCATTCTGCATTAGTATCACATAATTTCAAATAATACCTAAACCTAGCCTCAGGGAGCTGTATTTGAACCACACCTGTCACACACACACTTTTTGTTTTTAGCGCTTGTCAGTGGCTCTCTGTCCTCTACTGTATGTGAGAGAAATAGGAATACTGTGGTCAGAAAATCAAACATTCATCCCTGATATGACCTGGCTGTGAAAAGCATACCTCAGAAGTATGTTGATTTTAGGAAAGCCTTCCCATTTCTCCCGGCACTCTGGGCACTCTTTCTTGTGAGAGGATTCCCACCACAGAGCCAGACAGTGACGACAAAAGTTATGGCCACAGGTCAAGGTGGTGGGGTTCACCAAAATGTCGTAGCAACAGTGACACGAGAATTCATGTTCTGAGATGTTGGTGGTGGAGGGCTTCGACTGAGAAAGTTCAGATAAGTGAGGGGGGTCTTCCATTGATCCTCCCAGACCTCCATCTGATGAATCCCACTCCATCTGGTGCAACATATCCAAGTCTGAGGAAGAGGAGAAACAAGGTTACAAAAGAAGAACAAAATGGAGAAAGTGATATACATTTTAAGATTAAAATATGTGTACAGTCTCTAAAAGCTTCTTAGAGACAACTGGCAATTTTTCATTATTGTTCATTATGTTTTTCTTATTTACTACAATTCACAAATATCATCATCATAACTAATCATTTGGTACAAAAGCTGTTATGTTTAAGATTTTGTATGTTTTTCCAGGAATACATTGACTTTCATTAATTTAATTTCTTATGTAAATCCATCACAGTGAACATCAAGTCAGCGCTATGTTCTATAACTGCTAGGTAATACAGTTTAGGGATGCAACTAACCGTTATTTTTTATATTGATTACACATTAACCGACTAAACGCTTAATCTATAAAATGTCAATCACAGTTTCCCAGAGCCCCAGGTCATGTCTTCAAATGTTCAAACAGTCCAAACCCAGTTTACAAAGATATAAAACCGAGAAAAGCTGTAAGTAAATAAATAAATGAAATAAAATAAAAATAATAATAAATAACTGAAATGATCAATGGCTTATTAAAATATCTAGTGGTTAATTTTCTGTCTAACTAATTCATTTATCGACTTATTTCAAAATGCAGTGCAATGCAGTTTAATTAAAGATTGGTTTTAAAGGTCTACTGCTTTACTCCAAGAAGATAATATTACTTTGACAAAAATGAATGCAGAATTGAGGTTTACTGTGATGGGTTTGACAACTCGAGCAAATTTCAAGAGTGTGGCATCTGATTTTCATGCCATACCTAACTGAATGGAAACTAATAGCTGCCTTGAACGATAATAAAAAACACACCTGGAAACTAAAACTACTCAGCAAGCATTTGAAAACGGGCAGCATAAATGTAAAGAATACATCAATTGTGGTTAAGGCGCTAGATAGAACTTGCAGAAAACACAGGTATGGTCCTTTAACATGGTGGCATGTTGACTGGCAGAGGATGCAAATAAGGAAATTCAAGTATGAGTAAGCAGATATGTATGAGCGAGGAATAATTTAACACCTAATGGCATTGATTTTAAATTCGGTTAATGGCTTTTTTGTACACAAGGAGGCGGTGACACAATAGCATTATGTCAAGTAAGTAGCTGCCGAACAGATATTGATCGACACACGGTGAGCTGGTCAGCACCAAACATAAATAACAGCGATTATTTTAATTTACACACCGAGATCTCAACGTTATGAAACGCCGGTTAGCTGACGTTACTGTGATAGCAGGTGATGTTAATTTACAACAACCTGATCGGGAGGTTAACTCTACTCTGTAACTGGCTGGATAGTCGTGAGCTCCTACATTAGATCAACAGAAACAACAACATGTAGTGCTCTGTGCAGCAGACGGAACAGTTCAGTGAAACAACAGAAACAACGAAATGCAGAAACTGTCGCTAGCTTTAAGATTATAATGACAGCTAACATTTACCTTCGCTAAGTCATTCAATAAACTCTCAGTTTTTCCCCTTCTCAGGAGCTGCCTTTCACAGGTGACCGGCTGGAGGATAACATAACCATCGGGTTAAATGACTTACGTCTGCTTATCGTAAGTTATCCCTGAATTAAACCGTCCATGGAGCAGGTAAATATTTCTGGTTGAGTAGCTGTCGCCATGGCTGCTGTGTGGGAAGCCCCGCGCATGCGCAAACAGACGAGCGCACGTCAGCGTGACCTGCTGATATCAGGCGTCATTTCTTCTTCTTTCTTTTTTTTTTTTTTTTTTGAGTTTTGAACTACTGCCATCTTTTCTTTTCTTTTCTTTTCTTTCCTTTTTTTTTTTTTGTATTACTGCCATCTTCTGGAGTTAGTTAACTCCATCACTCTTCATTGGCCAAACACACTCGTTAAAAGAAGACTGAACAAACACTTAGTGTACAGTTCAGTTGATAAATGTGGCAACTATAAATGTAATATAGCTCAGACTCATTAGGCAGGTTTATTATTATTATTAAGATACAACAGAGGTACATGCAGAAATGTACTGCAAGACTTAATATATATATACAATACTGTGAATATAGCCCTTGAAAGTTTCAGTCTATTAATTATGTCCTCCACATGTTGCTTTGAATGAGTGCATTGGCTGTACACAACAGGGGACTGTTTTGCTACATCACATCCATAGTGTGACTTACAGGCAGCCTACTTTAACTCATCTTGCAATGGTTCAGATTTGAGCTCTGCATGCTGAAAAATTGGATAGTTTTCACATCAGCTTCAAAATTATTAAAAACCAAGTTTGGCCCACAACTTTCTCACTGTATGAACAAGGTCAGTACTAGGTCAGAAGAGATAGAATGGAGGCTCACAAACAACTTTTTTCAATGGCTTTAAGAGGAGACCTAACAGGGAAGAGGTGTTTCTTTAACAATGAAAAATAAGAACCTCATCTTCTTATTACAGTCTGTAAGAACAAAGTGAAAGAGTTCATCAAACAGTTCATAAAACACATTTCATCAGGTACTGATTCACACACAAAAATCATGACTTTTCATTCCTCCGTTTCTAATGTTCTGTTAAAAACTAATTGGGTAAAACTAATGAAAATATACTCTATGCTTACAGATGGAAGAAAAATGAATCCTTTAACAGTCTCTGTGTGCGAAGATGATACTGACAGTAGTCGCAGAAACTCACCAGTTTTAAATCATCTTCAGGAACTGATAAGAATGTACAGATAATGATGACCCAGGTGATGGTATTCAGAATTTAACACTCTGTCAAAGTCTTCTTAAGAACAAAGGCGAATTAACAGATGAAAAAAAAAATCTGATGTATGGAGGCAATAATCAAGTGAAGAAAAAAAAAGATGGTGAAACTTTTTATTTGAGATATTGTGCAAATGTCTGTTTTTAATTCTGTGTTTAGATTTAGGCAGGCCTACCCCTTGGTTTACATTCACATCAGGGACCTGTCTAAGAAGGCATTATATTTTATATTTCATTTTATCATATTGTATTGTATGTTTTATTATATTCTAACCTATATTTTAGCTGCTGTACTATTATGTCTAATCAGATTTATTTTCATACCAACTTTTAATATCTATCGCCTACATACTGTATATGTAAGAGCTGCTGGAGGGAGCCTAAGACTGCTTTCTGTAATAATTATGTGCATATGACAATAAAATAACTTTTACTTATAACAGTATTTCTACACTGTTGTATTTCTACATTTACTTAAGTAAAAGATCTGAGCACCTCCTCCGTCACCCTATGCCTTCTGCACGCACATTATGGGCCCCCTATCTGATATATATGTATGCATATATGTGTGTGAATATGCTAAGTGGAGCCTGTATGTATATAGGGTGTAAATTAAATTTCGTTGTGTGTGTGCTCTGTGTAGTTTGCATGCTCAATGGACAAATAAAGATTTCTCTTCTAATAAAATGACATCCCAGCATGTGCACTACTCACTCCGTCCTGTAGGTGGCGGTACGCGCCCTCCACTGGTGACCTCACGCCTCGGACCGCCGCCGCTGCCAACGAGAGAGAAAAAAAAAAAAACCCACGAAGAAGAAGTGGTGGCGCAACGTAGTTTAGCTAGCAGAGACTGTGCGCTTAGTTCATGACAGCAGCGCTCATCCACCCCGCCGCTGCGACCCAGCTTCGTTTACTGTTCACCCGGGGGTTTCTTATGACATCCTCCAAACCCGGACACCACGGCGCACTATGTTTGAGGTAACAACTTGGCTGCTACTCGGGCTTTTTGTCGGACGTCTGGCGCTCGTTAGCTGGACTGTGAGAGTTGACTTGTTAGCTCGGCAGATGCGGGTCGTTAACCCGGGGATCAGATAAATAAGATGCACCTCGTTAGGTGTGTCGACTCGGCTGACATTGATTTAAATATGAATGCCCTTTCGCTCCTGCGCTGAACGACAGCTCTAACTAATACAGTCGGAACAGGTTGATACTCAGCTTGCGACGTTTGTCTGTGATTTTAAACAAAGTCGCGACGCATCCAGTTGTATTTATCGTTAGAAGATGTCCAGGGGTTGATTTATTCACTGCTCCTGACTCCAGGAGAAGTAGCAGGGCCTCTTGTGTCTGCATGAGTTGCTGAAGTAAAATATCACACACATGGCTCAGGGTGCCAGGGATAATGTGATCAGTTTATTTAAACTAGCGGCTTAATGTTTCATTATTGCTTTCATGCATTTGAGATTGGTGTCACCAGTACGAGCAGAGCTCTGCACCCCGGACCTTCATGTCCATTAAAGGGGTGCAGAAAAACTGTCAGTTTCTCATGAGTGTGTGCTTTGTTTTTGGCTTGATCACACTACATTTGCATGTTGACTCAGCCCAGTAAAGAGAAAGAAAGACACGCAGGTGGTACACAAATTAAATAGAAGAAATAAAAATTAATGGGAATAGACCTTGAACAAGACCTCTGACTATAATATGTATTGAATATACACTGCACAAAGATAGTCCCACATGAATACACAGTATATTGGTGAAAGTAGGTAATGTTGTGTACTGTACACCAAGGTGCTGGATTGAGTTTGCATAGATTCAAATAGAATAAACTGTAAATGGAGTATAATGTATATCTACATACATTACTCAGGTAAAGGTGTTATACAGGTGTGTAGTAATACAGGGATATGAGGTAACTGCAACAATAAATACTGAGATATACAACATTATAATAAAAACAAAAAACAGTGATGACTGTCAAAGTTTGTGATTGTGAGTTATGTAAAAAGTTGCTTTCAAATAGGGCTGCAACTAATGATTCATTATTGATTAATCTGCCAGTTTTTTTTTTGATTGAATGATTCAGTGTTTAGTCTGTAGAATAGTAAAAAAAATTTACTAAATGTTTGACACATTGCTGTAACCAGAGAAGTTCCTTGTAAAACGGAACAGAGTGACGTGGTATCAAGTAATAAAGAGAAAATGTGTCATAATAACATGAGGATTATATATACATCAATATTACAATATAAAAAGTTATATTTTAACAAATATTTTTTGTCATGACACATTTCAGTACAACAGTTATTATAACCTTCATGAAGGCAAGATTTATGGCAGAAATGTTGAATCAGTTTCAACTTGGTGTATAATTATCCCCAAAACACCCATATCCCTTAACACAATACTTTGATTTTTCTGTATGAATGTTCCACAGATAAGCCAGAAAAACAACTTGCAGTGTTTTTAAATTTTAATTTATCAAGTAATCCATAAAAGTAGATGTCATGTCATCTTATTTTTGTTGTCAAGTCACACTTTTCTGCTGTGTCTCCTTGCAGTGCTTACAGCATCATTATCACACAGTAATAATGTAACTGATGGCACACAATAAAAGTCTGCAGGATATTCATTGCGATGAACTTTCTCACTTAAGCAAGTTTCAAATTACTGCAAATAAGTTTTCATGTCATACAGAAGTGAATAGACACCAGTGGTTGCCAGTGAAGACAAGTACATGGGCTAAAATATTAAACTATATCTGGCATGTCATATCAGACAGATTGAAAACATGAAGTGGGAAAAACTTTTCACATGTGAGACCTAGTTGTTATTACAAAGTAGGAGATTACAAGTAGGAGAGGAGAGGGATTTTCACAAGGCAACAATATCTCTCACCTTGTCAACAAATTTTTGCCAAAATAGCTGCTAAACCACCATTGTCGGATCTGTAGATCAATGTGAATAAGATCAGATAGTAGTCAGTTATTGATCAAGTCAGTAATTGATCAAATATGTCAAATAAATGAGATAAGCAAGGCGTGTTAACATCAGTAGAATACAATAAAAAACAGGAAAAAGAAAATACTGAACTGAACTTCCACCACTTTGATTTTATTTGTTTTGACTACTATTGTAATAATTGACTATTACAGCCGGTGACTCAGGTATAAACATGTTGTTGCTTCATATTTTAAATTAAATGCCTCACGAAGGTCTATGACTGAATACTGTTTTTAATAATAAACACAGTGCTGATGGCGTTCAGCCAATCACTACATTGTTTTGCATTATTTCAGTCTCCTACGCACCTGTCTACCAGTTTTACAAATTACACATTTAATGTGAGACTGCAGGACTGGGAAAGTGGGTCATGTTCTTGGAACAGTTTATGAAAGAACCAAAGTTGTAACAGTGGTATTATTATCTGCTGATTATTAGTTCTGCTGTCATGAATGTGGCATTAGTCGTGTAACTTGCCCCCTTTTTTTCAACCCGAATATGCAACTGTATTCAGCTATAAGGGACCCACTGGATTTAATTATTGGCATATACAGAATGTAGAAAGCATGTTTTTAGAATCATTCTTGCCAAATGAAACATGTTTCCCTGAATTGCAGCTGCCCTGAACTTGTGGTGGCCTCACATGTTGAAGGTTTCTGAGGTTTCTTAGTGTATGGCTTGCAGGTGTTGGTTACTGAGCCTGAGTGTGTCTTTCTTTATTTCTCAATAGGATCCTGAACTCCAAGATCCGTTGTCACTAAGTCTAAATGAAAACTATGATGATCAAAATTCGCCCCATCATGATTCAAAAAAAGCACCAGCAAGCCCTGACTATAATTGTGAGACACCAGAGATTCAAGTAATCATCAAAGAGGAAGAGGAAGGCTGGACTGTGAGTGAAAATCGTGAGTGCAAAATCTTAAATATCAGCATCACCTTACTTGATGACATACACACAGTTACTCTGTTGTGATTTGTCACATTTTTGTTTTGCCTTGTATTGTTAAACAGATGAGAGCTTCAGCTCAGAGGGAGAAAAGGAGGATACACACACTTGTCATCCCCACCTCAAAGCATGTGGGAAAGAGAGCTCCATGTCATACGGAGTAAAGAGACAGCAGAGAGTATATTCAGTGGAGAAATGCTCCGAGGAGTCTGATGCTCTCTATGAGCAGAGCTCCTCTGCCAGAGATGGGTGGCAGAAACACATGCTCATGGATTCTGATGAGAAACCTAAGATTTCCTGTATATTTCCTGAAAAAGCGCCGGGAAATGTGACTGTGCATCAGTGCAATAACGCAGGACGTGAGACGACCCCCAGTCACAAAAGGAACATGAAATCCCATCAGAGAACACATGCAGGGGATGAGTGTTGCGCTCAGGACCAGAGCCTCGACGTAAAACAAAGCACATCTTTGCCAACTGAAGCAGAACTACACGAGACCAAAAGATCAGCACCTTGCCAAACAGTATGTAAAAATACTTTTTGTAAAAATTCATTATACAAACATTAATAATGAGTAAAGATAAGTTCTTTCTCTTAATTGCTTTTCTACTCATCTAGTAGTGGTTTCATACGGTCAGCATCAGCTCAGGGGCTGAAATTTTGCTTATTTTAGGATTCTCCTGAACGTAAGCCACTGATGTCACATGGACTCAAGATGGCATCTGCAAACTTAGAGGACCAAACGCTCCATTTGACTGTCAGACTGCAGGCAGGGGAGGAAGAGGAACAAGAGGAGGAACAAGATGAAGAAATTGGCGGTTTAATCAACTCGGATGGAGAAGTGGTTGAATGGGATGCCAGTAAGTCATTCATAGCAGCATGTTTACAGCATAGCCACGACTTATGCAAGCAGTACACATTTGTTCAAGGGACCATGCTTACCATCTGGGTTTTAGAGTTTATTTTTCATTTACATTCAGCCATTTATTTAACTACAGTTTTTTCTTTTTTTTTTTAAATACTGTTGAAAATGTTAAATATCAGTTGTCATGTCAGGTATCTCTGAGCCTGAGCCAACCATCTTGATTTTGATTTTTACAGGAGACAGTCCTGACCGAGGCTCTGATTGCATAGAAAGTCCTCAGCCTAGCAAGGTAATTTGTCATCATTTATAATTTTTGTGATACAAAGGCGTAGATAAGGGCTGTCCCCTTCAAGTCTTTTGAAATAGCTTATAATAACATTGCATATAATGGAATTTAACAGCACCACATATACAGCTTCCAGAATGACAATTAAGTTGAGTGAATATAGTTTTATTCAGACTGAAAAAAATAGTGCAATGCAGCTTTTCCAGTTTGACAAAGTTGCAAGCTAGAATCAAGTACATGAAAATGTTTCCAAAACAATTACTTGTACCGGAAATATTTTTACTGTACACCAGAATTATGATTCACAGGTAAATTAATTGTCATAGGTTTCCCTAAAGCCCCTCAAAATCTTATTTTTGTCTGATGTCCCTGCAACGGTTGCCTGCTAAAATTAGTGCTTTCAATGGATGATGGGAGTGTTCACACATAACAGCGGTGTAAGTCTTGACATACTGACTTTACCGTCCAAAATGATTGGAGTACCACAATGCAACTTCTGCTTTATATTTTACCTTCAAAGTTCAGCATTAAAATACAGTAGTGAAACCAGTCTCACTGCAGGTTAGATACAGCAAATAGGCAGGATTTCTAATTAACAGTTACTAGTTGCAAGTGCAACACCATGCTGTCCTGTGCTGCCTCGTACCCAACACAAAAAAGAAAAAGACCTTACTGCCATAGAATAGTTAAACGGTTTGGATAACATCCTATAACTACGACTATAAAACTGCATTTATCTCTGCTGTGTTTGCAGTCTTAAGTCCTGTTACCCAGGGACGGTTTGAGGGGTATGTTTCTGATGGTTTTTAATGATTTTAATGATCACAGGGTGTCGTCCTGTCCGAGTCTCAGCTGCAAGGCCAAAACCAGAGAGACAGCAGTAGTCCAACGCTCATCATGGAAGTTGTGTCTGTGGGGGAAGATGAAGAAGGGGAAGAAGGGGAGGAAAAAGAGAGAGTAGTAAAGATGGCAACTGTTTCGCCCTTATATCGTGGTAAACACAAGTCAAAAGAAAAATGAAAACTGTACAGGTTGTCGATAATAGTTTTGACTCAGTTCTGAGGTTATCGTTTTGCACACAATGTTACCAGGAAGGAGACCCAGAAGAAAGAAAAAGGCTCCAGAAATAAGAGTGGTGTCACTGGACGTCTCAGACGCAGAGAAAGAAGTTCCTGCAAATCCTGGTGGGTGAAGTGAGAGAACGACGACACATTTGACACATTCACAATATTGGTTTAAGTAGATGTGGAGGATTGTTGTATTTTAACCTGTTATTCATAATTCTGCATCAATATAATAATAAAATATAAATATTTTCTGCTGTTTTTTCTGTCACATAGTAAAAAGAAGGGGCAGAAGAAGGATTCCAGAAACTCCAGTGTTGTCTGGTGAAGACTTGGAGGCAGAGCCAGGAAGTGAGTGTTCCTCTTGATTTTTATGGTGATTGAACAGATGTTTATGATCATTTTGTATGTTTTTGTTTTCTTATAATAAGGCTTACTTTTTATTTTATAGTGTCAAGGCGTTCTCAAAGAAAGAGAAATGTCCCTACCATAGTGGAATCGGAAGAAATAAACCTTAAACCTGCCCGCCGTGTTGCTGGTAAGACAAGAAAAAGTCAGGTTGGGTATCGTTTGGATTTAGTCAAATTCTGCTCATTGATTCTGGTTAATTTCATATTATTTGAGCAAGAAAAGAAAATATAGGTTTAAGTAAAGACAGTCTTCGGCACTCTTTTGAGTCCTAGCTCTGATCTGCCAGGATATAAACAATATACACATGCATACTTCCAGAAATTGAAAAAGACATTTCCTTACAAATCACTGGTTCTTAGAAATTTTGAATCCAATTTTGAACTGGTTCTCGATACCCAACCCATATTAATACGACAGTTTAACATCAATTTTATATTTCAGACTAAAGCCATTCACTTTTTTCTTTTACCAGCAAAGCGATCTTACAGAAGAAGAAAAGATACCAAACCATCTGCTGAAGGAGAAGGAGAAAACACAGGTGTTTCTGCTGGTAAGAGCAATAAAATCATGTCTTGGTTTTCTCAGTTTCACCAGTGTGTTAACTGGAAATGCATGACATAGTGAAAGTGCTGCTGCGCTGGCTGCCTGCAGTAAAGTAAATTTATAACGGTCATTTAGAACAGTGGATACACTGTTGATAGGAACTATGATTATAATCTACACCTGCCTGTGCCTATTTATAGTTGGATTGGTTCCAGTATTAGATAAAGCACTCATTAACACAAAAAAAAGGAAGCAGCAGTTCTAGTGCTGTGAAAGTTCAGCTGCTGTTACTTATTTTGCATGCAGGTGGTGACATCAACATCTGCAGGTCCTAACTGCCACTGCTTATTATTATTATTATTATTATTATTATTATTATTATTATTATTATATTATTTTAATTTCCTGTATGTGATGAAGTTTGGCATGTGTGGAACTGGTCTCACTATGAACAGACTGATCTGCATCTTGCTCAACATTCTGGTTTTGCACCTAAAAGAAAAATAATTCCTTCTGATCTACTTTTGGTGAAGAACAGGGCAAGTTTACAAAAGTTATTACAACAAACAAATGCTATTAACACAGAATCTGGTTGGTATGTGATTGTATTGGAAGTCTACAAGCTCACTTTGTAAGCATGAAATGAACAGCCTAACCTTGTCATTTCACCTTCTTTTTCCCCACATAGGGAAGAAGCGCCCTGGCAGAAAGATGGTTCGTGTTCCAATAGAAATACCTCCTGAGCTCCTGAAAAAGCCCAAAGAGAAGATAGAGTATCACTGTTCAGTGTGTGGCAAAGAATTCCCTCACGCCTACAAACTGGAGCGGCACGAGCTGATCCACACGGGAGAGAAACCATACTGCTGCTCCATCTGTGGTCGGGGTTTCAACCAGAAGGGAAATCTCAAAACACATTACAAAGTCCATTTAGGTGAGACTGGATTATACTTAATCATTTACAATTATTCTATTACATTGTTATCTATGTAAATAGCAGAAAAAAAAAAAACAGATTTATTTTTACTTGACAATAAACATTAGTAATGATCCCATGACAAATGGCAAACAAGTTATCTTGAGTTTTTTTTTTTTTTTGTATAGATGACCTGTATTGTTTTGTAAGTATGAGTGTCGAAAATTAGTCATAGACCATTATTTGAAACAGTATATACTATGGCTTCCCCATCAACATGATTCATCAGTCTAGGAGCCTCTTGATCAAACCTCATGTTGGCCTTTTTCCTGTTGCATCATTGCACAGAGAGCAACACAGGAAAACCAACATTGTGGTCCTCAGTGTTTTTTTTTTCCGAATTACCTATCTATGATGGTGATGGGAAAGGAAGGCAGAGCAGCACCGAACCAAACATTACATAGACGGTACATAACACTTCAAGGATCGTCCCAAAACTGACTTGTTTGTTTGTACAGTAAGATACAGTATACATGGCTTAATGTAAACCATAAGTGAAGTCAGGTGTCCTAAGCAATGCAAAGATTGTTATAATCGAAGATTAAAACATGATTTGTCTCTTCTTTGTCTCTGTGAAGGTCGTAAAGGCGCTGTGGATTTTGACGATGAGGTGAATCCCATAGCGTCAGAACTTTCTGAATACTTGAAGTCTCTGCCAGGGGAGTCCAGGATCAGATCATCCCTCCGTTGCCTTGAATGCGGAAAAGAATGTGAAAGTCAGTCAGCTTTACAAGCACACCACATTACTACGCACACAGAAACAGCCGGTGAATCCGACACAGCCGAGCACAGCGCATCACAGCTTTTCTTCTGCCGCCGCTGCGGCATTCAGTTCAGTGAAAAAGAAAAGCTGGAAGAACATATGAAAAGCCACATCAAGGAGAAGCCCTACTCGTGTCCTGACTGTGGCAAGAAGTTCATCAATGAAAGTTACATACAAATTCACCAGCGCATCCATACTGGGGAGAAACCGTTCCTCTGCTCCCAGTGCGGCAGAGGTTTCCACACGGCTTCCTCTCTCAAGCTGCATGAGATGCAGCACTCCGGGGAGAGGCCGTTCGCCTGCTCCATCTGTGGGAAGACGTTTCGGATAAACTCGTACCTAACAGCACATTACCAGACCCACATTAAAGACAGGCCTTTCATTTGTAGTGTTTGTGGGAAAGGCTACTCCAGAGCTGAGGAACTGAAGGTGCACCACAGGCTTCACACCGGAGAGAGACCCTACGAGTGCGGGGAATGTGGGAAGAGCTTCATCTACCGCCAGGGTCTGCGGCAGCACCAGCGCACACATGCTGGAAGACGCATCGGGCCAACCAGACAGCTCGGTAGACCGAAGCAAGAGGCCAGGCTGGAAATCTAACAGTTGATCTATTGATGCATTTTTAGTTGTTAACTGTGTTTGAAGATATTACAGTAAATTGCGCTTCTTTCCTGATCTTCTTCCTTCCATGCCTCCCACCATGCCTCCCACCTACAGCAGAGACGGTTACTGTGTCTGAAAATATGTGCTGCAGAGTCAGTGTGGGCTTCCAAGAATAATTTGGAAGCTGAATTTGTTGTCTTTCTTGTATTCATGTTTTGTACTCATGTTTTTATGTTTACTCTTCTCTAGTAGCCCATCTGTACAATTTGAGTGCCTTTGTATCCTGCATGCCAAATACTAATATTTAATGTTAAAAAATTATGCACAATATCTTGTTATTTTAAAATCCATGATGATGGAATACAGAAATTTTTCAGAAACATGTCTGGGTTTTTTTTTTATACATTTGAAATAATGTATCCTTACATTATGAAAGACCTATTCTCCCCAATCTGCTTAGTGACTCTCCTTTGACAGCTGATATTATGGTAGAACAAAATACTGCTCAAAAACTCCACCAGTCATACATTGATGCCTTAGTTACTTATTCCTAAAGTGATAATCTATGCAAAATCTTGTTAGTATCAGATCCTCATCCCCTATAGCCTTAAAAGATGATGTTAAAAGTTGGTAGATAGACAGCAGCTGTAAGCAACCCGAACCACTCCTGCAGCATAGTCAACTTATTCACTGTCCATCTCAATGCTGAGTGCATTTCAAACAAATTCTTATATTTTTGCCAAAATGGCTTAATACTGTGCTTCCATTTGTTGCCAGTGCCTTCAGAAAGAATTGTTTACGTCCTGTACCTTGTATTACACTATTTAACCACAGCAGATGCAGTTAGTTATTTTTGATACTGATCGACTCAATATAAGAGACGACAATGTTACTACAAACTGGTATAAATTAAGTATAAAATTAAAAAATGTAGTGCAGAAGGATTCACCCATATTCTCTTATCTACTAATCAGCTGTTTGAGCCTCCAGATAAAGTGTTTTTCACCTTGATCTACACCTTGACTACTCACAGGTGATCTCCATCAAACTTATAGATATGAATGTAATAGAATGACAAAATAACCGATATCAATTTGAGTCATTTTTTTTTAAGATTGAAGTATAAAGTGCAATTACACTGACTGATTCAGTGGTGTAAAACAAAAACATTTATTACCCATAGTAATTGTATTCTGGTTAAAGTGTAAGTGTTACAAAAACACACACTGAGCACACAGATGGACAGTGGAGAAGTGGATTAGGCTGCAGGAGATGTTCGAGAAGCTCCTGCAGATCTTTTTTATTCCACCATGAAAGCTAACATTTGAGTACTAACTATAGCTGGCACAGATTCAGGCTGGGTACGCCTGCTTTTCTCTGAAAGATGACAACCACAACCGTTCTTCAAGCCTTCAGGGCGTGAGTGTGAGGAGTTTCACTTCAATGTCAGGAAGTTATTCTGTAAAACTGACTCAGCGAGTGAAATACTACTACTACTAACAACACAGACACTTTGGTATAGGGGTGCTCCTGCACAAAGCAGAAACTATACGTTAGATTACTTTGTGGTTTCATTTCAAAGCCGTTATAACAGGATACAAAATGATAAAATGCCCCTACCACAACATTTTAGAGATAAACTGCAGTCACATGTAGTAAAAACATTTAGTTGGAAGAAAAAAATCATGAAAACTCAATATTGATACCACACAGGTACCAGAAGATTGCTACAACAGTATGTACCTAAAGGTTTCCCATTAATTCTTTATTCATTAGCTTTTATCAAGGTGTGACTTAAAAGTTTGCACTATACTTTTACCATTTTGCAATTAAAATCACAACAATAATCAACTAAGAACAGCTGCCATCAGGAGGACTTACTAAATGATAAATATAATATGCAGAATACGATCACTTTGCTTTAGTGCATTTTGTTGCATATTACAGTATTGGGAAAAAAATACACACATTTTAAACTATTTATTTTTTTAAATGTAGCCATAAATGATAAATGATAGACATGATGGATATTTATCAGAAAAAAAGATAGTATATGCATTAAGATTAGAAACATTTGGTTGCTGTAAGCCACATTTAATCGAGTAAAACGGACATTTAGCTGTTAACCACACCGCCTTTATGGGCCACATTTGACAGCATGGATTACTTATTTCAGTCCTCTTATCTGGCAACCCTGAACATAGCCCCCCCCCCCCACCCTGCACCAGCGTCTCCTGCTAATCTGCAGCCAGTGGATCAGCTCGTACAGAGACCTCAAAAACCTTTTGGTACACACACACACACACACACACACACACACACACACAGAGGCGATGCTGCGGGACTCGGACCTGTGGGTTAAAGCCAACGCGGTGATTTGAACGCACCATGACTGAGGTGAGTTTTAGAAATGAGCCCGAGCGGCCGTGAAGGCAACACGTTAGCTCTCCGTTAGCCGGCTGTCGGACAACAACAACAATAACAACAACAACAACAACAACAACAACAAAACAACAACAACAAAGTGTCGTGTGAGTCTGGAGGTGGAGGCGGGTCTGTGGGCGGAGGAGAGGCCGGCTGCGGTCAACATATCCCGGCTGTGTGGGGCTTCAGTGGTGGGAGGAAGGATTCAGATCCTACACTCGAGTAAAAGTACTAACACCACAGTAGAAATACTCTGTTACAAGTAAAAGTCCTGCACTCATAATGTCACTGAGGTAAAAGTATGTGAGTGTTAAAAAGGGAAATAATGTAATGCAGAAAAATGGCACCTGTGACTTATTTATTGCTTATACTAGTATATTTTCTGTCATTGATCCTGCATTAGTATAAAAGCAGGATTTTACTGCTGCAGTTGGCTGAGGTGAAGCTCATTTTTTACTATTACTACTGAGCTACTGTAATAGATCATTTAATCATCATTGAGATCATTTTTCAGTTAATTAATTGATTTTCTGGTTATGAAAATGTGTGAAAATAGTGAGAAATGCAAAGTGACACTTTCACAATGTTTTGTCCAACCGATAGTTAAAAGCTCCATGATTATTAAAAATAACTTAAAATTGTTAAAAGGGAAAAAAGCAAATCCTCACATTTGAAGCGGGAAACATGACATGATTTTACATGAAAAATGATTTTAATAGTTATCAAAATAGTTGCCAGTTCGTTTTCTGTTAGTTGACTAATTGATTAATCGACTAATCATTTCAGCTTTACAAGGTTTATAACAAAGTATGATACTGTATAAGCTCTTGTTTGTTTTACTTCTCCCGTTGTTTCATTTGAAAAGTTTCTAGAGGCCTCAACAGCTGAAAATTAGGCAAAATGAAATCACCTTTGGTTAATTGAAATATACTTAAGATATAGGAACTTCCTTTGAGGCTGAATAAACAGTGAATGCAGAACATGAGCGGTATAAAGTTATGAAAAAATATTACTATTACATTCTTTTTTCTCTTCTTGGTAATTTTACTTTCTTCCTGTTAGGAATCTTCCTGTAAATGCTGTGGCCAAGCTCTCCTCTGCCAGTGTGGAACCACATCTGATCATTTATCTGAGTCCAACCATGGGAAGCACAGCCCTGTTAGTAACGTCAAATATGTTGATTCGTGCCAGGACAAAGATGACAACATAAATCCCCACAGGAGTGGAAGTGACTGTAATCACAGTCCTTTGCACAGAGATCACTGCTTAACTAAGACTAAATGTGAGATAGTTTCATCACAGTTAAAAACTGAGGATAAGGACCGTGGAGCAGTTTCCAGTGTTGTAGCTGAAGTTTGTTTTAATCCCTGTCAACCAGGTGAGTAGAAGACTGGTTTACTATCGGTACTATCTAAACTTTAGGAAGTTTTAAGACTGTACTCTCCATAACCTGTATGAAAATCATCCTTCTCTGTTTTTTCTTTCCTATAGAAGAAGTCAAACTTTGCTCTGATGACGAGGACAATCACACTGCAACAGAAACACCTGAACAACCCCAAGAAACCCACAACGACCGGAAACATTTCTGTCAAATTTGTAAAAAAGGATTCAGAACTCAAAGTCATCTGTGCCAGCACACCAAGAAACACCACGGAGGAGTCAAGCCTCACAGGTGTATCTATTGTCGGAAGAGGTTTACCCTCCGAAACCCTCTGATTGTTCACCTGCGAACCCACACTAAGGAGAAGCCTTTCTTCTGCCCTGTGTGTGGTGTGAACTTTTCTCTGATGAGCCATGTAAAGTCGCATTTGAAAACACACACCAAAAAGACGGCTGCCATGAAGGACGTGCAAGAGGAACAAGATGCAGTTTCTGGTTTGATAAACTCAGATGGAGAAGAGTTAGAATGGGATCTTAGCTGCTCTAGTAAGTGGAAATAGTTTTCTTTTGTTTGTTACAAATGGAGATTTATGAAATGTATGCTGTTATTACACAATGAGAGGAATGTCATTTTTATCTGGCAACAAATGTCTCTGTGTTTTTTTTAGAGGTCATCCCTAATGTGCACCAAACTGTTGATCAACAATTGGATAGAAGCGCGGACCGGTCGTGCAGCTGCCATGTGTGTGGTAAGAAATTCTCGAGCAGCAGCACTTTACAACGACACCAGAGGACCCACACTGGAACCAAACCTCATAAATGCTCCCAGTGTGGGACAGCGTTCAGTTTCCCGAACAGACTGAAGAGACGCCTTTTAATCCGCACCAAAGAGAAACCTTTCTCCTGTCCAGTGTGCAACAAGAAATTCTCTCGCAAGGACAGGCTGAAGAAACAACTCAGCATACATGGATGGTCAGCAGGAGCCAAGAAGACTGCAGAAGCTTTGGATGGAGTGGAGACTGCCAGTACTCCGATCAGCTCAGATACATCGCATTTGGAGAGGAATTCTGCTGGTAGGTCGATTCAGGTTGTATCAGACCTGAAATCAGAGATGTCAAAAACTTTCTTAGACCTTCAAATGTGACTGTAAATATTTTATAAACAGCACTGTTATAATAATGATTAAAAGTGCTCATGAATTAAAAGGGTAAATTCACTAAAACACAACGTATTTCCAAACGTACCACTAGTGGTATGGAGCCATGCAGGTTGTATTTGCTGAGGTTGGTTTCGCAACCTCAATATAATAGAGGTCAATGTCATTTTGTTTGTGCTGCTCAAAGCAATAAAAAAAAATCTACAACCTTGCACTGACCAGTTTTCATTGGACTATTTCTTTATAAAAAGGTTGTTCCACTGAAAACTGCAGACATTGAGGTCTTTGGATTATTAACACTGTTACTGGGAAAAGATGTTGCTATTCTTTAAAAAAAAGACTAATTTCTCAATGTTGTAAGCAGCAGAAATAATGTCCATTATGTTGGGATGGAGGTAGAAATCCTACAGGCGGATGTCTCAGCAAATAAACCCAAAATTACATGGCTACAAACCAAAAGAAGTAAATGAGAAAATATAACTTTTTGGGGTTTGGGTGAACTGAATCTCTAATGACAAGATATAGGTCCAAAGTTGAAATAAAAATGGACAGTATATTAATACCTCAACTTTCATTGGAGAACATGTAGATGCCAAGACACAAGAAGTAAAGGAAAATATAAGACAAAAACAAAATGTCAGTTGCGACTGTCAGTTTATTTTCTTAAAGGATGCTCTAAACTGAAAAGAAAGAGTGACGTTTTTGATCTGTACACCTACCAGCTTCTTTGTTTCATACATGCAGGTAAGGCCCCTGATGTAACATTACCTGGTGACACGCACACGGTTACACCTGCCAAACCTGAACGCAAACATTCTCCGAAAACAACACCCAGGAAACGTCGGAAGAAAACTGAGGCTCAGGAGCTCTTCAGCTGCACAGAATGCAGCAAGGATTTCCAGAGTGTATATGCCAGAGACCGCCATCTGAGAGAGAAACATGGAAAACACCATCTTCACAAGTGCTGCGACTGCGGACAGACATTTAAAGTTAACCGAAGCTTGACAGTCCACCGGCGGATCTACCATCCGGCACCTCCAGTGCCTGTGGAACCTGAAGAAGAGCGAATGGCTCCTAAGACTTACGTTTGTTCAACATGTGGAAAGCAGTTTCCTACTAGTGCCTCTCTGAAAAGACACCTTATTATTCACTCAGGGAAGAAACCGTACAAGTGCACTTTGTGTGGAAGAGGTTTCACACAGATTGGAAACCTCAAAACACACCAGAAGGTTCATAAAGGTGAGAGCACTGAGGTCTACAATATTTTACAACTTACAGTTTCAGTTTCTTTCTGTGATTGTCTCTTTTTAACAGGCAGTTGGTTTTAATATATGTTTTTAGATTCTACAGTAAAAATGGAAATAAGTCAGGAAATATGCTTCAGTATAATAAGTATAGCATTTTTCAGATTTAACACTGCTTCATTAGATGTGGCAGGATCTGCTGAAAGCTTGAAATATCATTTACAATAATACTTATAAAAATATCCACAAAGGACCTAGAGATTTTTTTTTAAAGCTATATTGACAGATTTTTTGACCACCAGGGGACAGTGAAGGAAGCTTAAAAAAAAAAAAACATTAATATATACACCTAATAATGTTGTTATGGCTAAAAGTTACCTGTTATTTGGAATCCTGTTTCTGGACACCTGGCGAAAGTAAGTCATTTTTCACTCACCTTTTAGCTCTGTTTTTGGTCTCCACCAACTGAAAAAATTGCAGTCTTTTTAGCAGCTAAATGCTCCACTATGTTCACCAGCTAGTCGCCAACTGTGTCTGTCATTTGGTTGAGTAGAAAACAGCTGCCTGATTAGACTTTGACCTACTGTAACCTTGATGAGAGCGGCGAGACCATAAAACCAAAACAATGAGCTGAAAGTAGCTACAAAAAACTCAGTAGAGGTAAGAGGAACTGCACAGTTGGGTGATGATTTTCTGTGGGTTCATCACTTTAAGAGACCACTTTTACATTACATCCATTGTTAATATTAAAATATTGATAATTGCAGCTTTAAGATAATGTATGTATTTAATTTTGCTTGTCTTCCAACAGGGAAATTCACCAACACGGCAGCATTAGAGAAAAGTTTCTCTCAACCTGAAGAGGCTCAATCATCAGTGGAAATCTGCTTCTGTAATTTGTGTTGGACACAATTTTCAGAGAAACAACGATTAGAAGAACACCTGAAAAAAGTCCATGAATCAAATAAACCATTTTCCTGCACACAATGTGGCAAAAGATTTGTGTACATCCAGAAATTAAAAGAACATGAAGCTGGGCACGAGGGTCAGAAGCCCTATCAGTGCTCCCAGTGTGATAAAGGTTTCCAGACCTCAAAGGGACTCGAGAACCACATGCGAGATCACACGGGAGAGAAACCCTTCCCGTGCATTGTATGTGGAAAACGGTTCAAGCAGGAATCTACTCTGAGAGCACACTATGTGACGCATTCTAGAGAGAGGCCTCACCTCTGTTCAGTCTGTGGCAAACGTTACGCGAGAGCTGAAGAGCTTAAAGTTCACCTCAGAGTTCACACCGGAGAGAAGCCGTACCAGTGTGACAAGTGTGGGAAGAGTTTCTACTACAGACAAGGCTTCAACAACCACAAGAAGACTCACAATGCCAAACCCATAGGGCCCACCAGGCAGCTGGGCAGACCGAGACAGCAGCTGGGGAGTACCAGGAAGTCAAGCAGGCCCGAGAAGATCTCACAGAGAGCTCTGCCTGATTCAGATGGAGAGGATCTGACGTGGGAGCCTCCTGACCCCGGTAGGTGTGTTGATCGACTGCCTTAACCATCTAAATCAGAGTCTGTGTAGGCTAAACACACTGTATCATCCGTGGATTATATTAAACAAAAGCTTTTATTCCAAAATGGAAAATGAGTTTATATGATATTTAATAATTTGTGATAATCATTTAAATCAGTATATCTTTAATTGTATCTGTGCCACAGATGTATAAAGGTGTACTATTTGTTGTCACTGTGGGAATGTCTGTGAAAGATGTTCCGTTTGGTGGGATTATATGATCTGCATGCTCTTTTTATTGCCAACAGTAAACACTGTATGTGGAAATGTTTTATATAAACGACAATATCATTCAAGACAAGTGTGGACTGTGTTTAAGTATTAACTTAAAATCATCTCTGTAAATTGTATCTTAGCTCCACCAGTACCAAAAGTGTTTTAAAGGTCACATTACTAAAGTATTAACTATTCGTTATGTCACTTGACCAATGGCTATAATGTAATAAATATGAGTCATTCATTTATATAGGAGATAGGCCCCACCAAGGCAACCAAGAAAATCATGCTGAGAACCACAGTCAGGTGAGAGGAATCACTTCTTGTAGATGTTAAAATGAACTTGCTGCCTGCTCACATCCCTCACATTCACTGTTGCTTTGTATTTTCCAGACATCTCTGTGGAACTTTGGTCATTATACAGCATTCAACCTGTGGGACCAAAACCCAAATGCATCCAACTGGAGAGCAGCGGAGGGCCACCAGGCTTATGGTGCTCCAGCTGGAGCAGGCATTGATTTCAGTGCCCTGCACAAGGGCACGGCGGTAAGTGATGCTAAATCACACTGCTCAGGTTACCTTCACATCTTAGATAAAGTGAGAATAAACAGTCATTCTTGGCTTCACTTGTTACTGTGAGAGACTGACTGAACTGGGTGGAAATTGCCGTAAAACTATCAGTAGGTGGTGCTAAAAATCCATGGTACCAAACATCTGCATTCTTAGGTTTGATTATGCCTCACATCGAGTTTCAGTTGCATAATCAATATACAGTATAGAACTAATGTTTTGATAAGATGGCATCTGTTGTCCTCTTTATATGTTGATGGCCTTTTGAAATAAGCTATTAATAGAATAACGATCTGATAATATGTTAATCCTCATTGTTTAAGAAAGAGATGGCAACTGCATTTAAGTTTGACAAAACTTAACTGATTTTGTGCAATTACCACTACAGTGTTTAACTCTTGTTAATAACTAAATTTACTAGACACATGATGATGATTTAAAACCTCTCATGAGGTATCACAGGATCAGGAGCACTTTAAAGAGAGCTGTCCAGCGGAGCAGCCCTCCTGGCCTTCTGGGACGTCCTCTGTATCTCCACCCTCTGAGCTCGGGCTCACCCCTCCCCTCCCTTATAACACCACATCAAAGAAAATGCACCTGAGCAAGACAAGCGCAGAAGTAAATCACCTTGAAGAACACAGATCTGAAATACAGGACCAGGATCACAGAGCAGCACCTACAGGTGAGTTTGACTGAAATGGTATTATGTACATCTCTGTATAATCCAGATAAGCAAGACATTTGTGTTGTTTAATTTTACCACTCAGTCACGTAGAATATACTCTTTGAGCTTTAAACTACAATCTTTATTAAGTTTCAAAGGAATCTACAGTCCATCAGGAAAGATACCTGCATTCACAGACCGTAGGCCTGGAACAAAACATGTCAGTGTTGTTTTGTGACTTTCATACCTTGAAACATTTAAGGGAAGGAAGACACAGTACTGTATACACAGTACACAGAGACAATCATATGGAAAAAAAAAAACAAAGTACTGCTATTTTATTGCAATGCAGTTTTATTAGAAAGGAGGCAATAAAAAATCACTGCTTAAAGCTACACTAATTTATATTTTTCTATTAACAGCAGCTAAAATTACTACATGTATGTGAAAGATGTTGCTCATTGCGATGAATGTAGGCAGACTTATCACCCAACTCTGCAGTTCCCCTCTACAGATCTTTTTAGCATCCTTAAGCTCATTGTTTTGGTTTTACTGTCTGCAGCTTTAATGTTTTGGTCTTCTCATCAGCGTAGTTTCCAGGAACAGCTGGTCGCTGTTTTCAACAAAAAAGCTCTTTAGCAGGATGTTTTTCCGATTATTGACCAAAACAGAGCTAAATGACTGCTATGTTGCTCCCTGACTGTTGGATGTGTAAATAAGCAATTGTTTGCTGACAACTTTATTTGGCGTATTAACTTTATGAGGTGATGATATGTCAATGTTGTGTTTGCAGCTGGTTTCTGCTGCCCCGAAGAACAAATCCAACCGCTTGGAGCTGCTTACTTAAATGTTCCTTAGAAAACATTACTGTATGTACACACCCATATGTTGTATGTATGTCTTTTTTGAAGAAACGTTAAAACGGCCAGAACCTGAACACAGCAGCTCCTATGAACAGCCTCAGGAAAAGCTGGTTGAGGAGCCAAAAACACGCGAGGGGCCTTGCAGACTCAAGAAGAACTACGACTGTCCTTCCTGTGGAAAAGTGTTTTCTCACAACACCGCTCTGCAGCGACACCTTGTGATTCACTCAGGGAAAAGACCTTACAAGTGCTTCATATGTGGAAGAGGATTCACCCAGAGTGGAAACCTCAAAACACACATGAAAGTTCACAGAGGTCAGTGGCAACAAGAAGCTCCTATGTCTTTAATTAGAAGCTTGTTGAAAGCTCTGGTCATGTGTTTTTCAGTGAAATCTTCTCTACTGGTCATTATCTTACTAACTTGTTGCTTCATTGTTTTTTTCTGAGATTAAATGACTGATAAGTTATGTATATCTGATCTTGTGCTTCCACAACAGCCTTATTATGCTAAAAAGAATTTTTTTGATTTGATTTGATTTGGCCAAGGCAAACAAATCCACTGAACGCAGTGATTCCATTGATGTGAATTGATTTTGCAGCAAAATGTCACTGTTTTGAATGCTATTGTCACTGTGCCTTAACAATACATAACTGTCTGAAAATATACAATACTATAATATATAATACTATAAATGTCTTTGTTTTTCTCACAGGAGAGTTACCAAATTGGACATTAGTTCAAGAGAAGATTCCCCCTAAAGAATCTCCTGTAACAGTTCATGTGTGTGGAGAGTGTGGCATGGACTTCCCTCAGAAACAACAGCTGGAGGAACACCGCCACAGTCACAAAAAGCCTTTTGCATGTCCTGACTGTGGCAAGACATTCAAAAATGAATATTATTTTAAAATACATAAGCGCATTCACTCAGGAGATTCACCCTTCCTCTGTTCAGAGTGCGGAAAGAGTTGTGTCACGGCAGATTCACTTAAAAAACACGAGTTAACGCACACTGGAGAAAAGAATTTCCACTGTGATCAGTGTGGGAGGGCGTTTTCACAATCCTCCCACCTCAACGTGCACCTCAAGACTCACACCGGAGAGCGCCCTCACCTCTGCTCAATCTGTGGTAAAAGTTACTCCAAAGCATGTGATCTGAAGGTTCATCTGCGAGTTCACACGGGAGAGAAACCGTATACTTGTGAGAAATGTGGCAAGTGCTTCTATTACTCTCAAGGTTATCGAGCGCATCTGAAGATTCACGACAAGAAGCCAAAACCTCCAACGAAACCGTTGGGGAGACCAAAACAACAAGTGTGAGTGGTAATAATCAATAATGTGACCTGGGAATTCACAGTATATACAGAATAAAGCGGATATAAAGATATAAAGGGGAAAAGTAAATACATTACGGTTTGCCCACATATTATATGAAATATAATGTATACGGTGTGACGTCAGACCCATTATTGCAAACTTGTATTGCATTAGAGTATTTAGGAAAATAAATCATGATATTGTGAATCAATGTTAATTATATATTTTTCATGTGTTTCTATTTGTGATTCACCGAAGTTTGACCGTTGACAAGAGTTGATTTTACCCAATAATTTGACTCCATGGATCACAATATAAATTGGTGTGTTGAAATGTGAATTTTCACATGTGAAAACATGAGTTTTACACAGATTTTGTTGCTCTAATGACGGGAAAACTACAGTAACAACAAAAGGAGAATTTTATTGAAATAACACTACCAAGAACATCAACATGTTGGTAGCCTTGTCAGAGCACTTTGCATTGTCAGCAGGAAAAGCACAGGTATGGATGTAATAACACTAATCATGGCTCTGCACCAGCAAATGACTGTGATGCAATGCAGCAGATAATAGTGCCATTAGTTACAACTGTATTTAACAACTCTAAGTGTCTTCTGTCTCCTGCCCCCCAGTTGGGGAACCAGTGATTTAGTCTAAACATTATCCATCATCTATCCATTCATCCATCCCTGCTTAGTGTCTTACCTGGTTCTAAATGTCAGTAAGCAGTGTAACCCACATGATTTTTATTCCTCAGCCGTGAACTCCAGTTCCTTTAAGGGGATCCTGAGGCATCAGCCAGTGTTTTACCAGTCCAACATATGCCTGGAAACTGTGGGATCATCAAAATATAAAAAGCTTGGAAAGAGTATGTAGTTTGCTGTGTGCAGGTGGAGTTTGCTTTTACTTTAACCTCACCAGAATGTGTTCAGGCACACACAACAATATAATAATATGTAAACACACTAGTTGTTATTGATAAGCACTGGGTATAATATAACTGAATTATTTCCCTCTATTTTTTATATTTTATAAATTGCTGAGTAATTTGTAATTTATGTGAGCATTATGTTTAAGTGACGTGTTTTATGTTGTAAGAAAATCGACACCACAGTGGAAGAAGAAGTCGCGTTTTCGCGGGGCTTTTATTTTGGTTTTAAAAGCCAACCGGAAGTGTCCGCGGCTAACAGCTGAAGCTAGAAAGGTTACAGAGCCACACGCTCCTCTAACTTCACCCTCCACTTATTTGGCATCAGTGTTGACACATGGTGGGAGCACGCTGGGCATGAGCATGAGGGAGAAGTAGAGGTGTTGCCAAGTGGGTTTCAATAAAACTTCTGTCGAGCGGCCACTTTGTTACCTGAGGGGGACAAAAAAAACCTGTGAGGTTGGTTCAAAATGTCTATTGTCTGTCGTTAAACCGTAGCTAGCCGAGTTAGCGGGTGTTACATGGACGCTGGAGACATTTTTGCGGCTGATTTAACGTAATATTTCCACGTCTGAGCTGCTGTTTTGTTGTTGTTGTTGTTGTTGCTTAGCGGCTGTAGCTTTTTTTTTTTTTTTTAGGGGGGGGAGGAAGAGGAGGAGGAGGAGGGAGGCTAATCATCAGCTAATTGCTCGGATCAGTAAAAAAAAAAAAAAAAAAAAAAGGCGAGTGGTCGCCATGTCGGGGGGGGGGGGGGGGGGGAAACGGGGCTGAGGACAGGAGGGTTTGTGGTTTTATTTCTTCTCTCTCTTCAGAGGTGGTTTGTTGACCGAGGCGATGGTCACCGCAGGCGTCTGGTTTCAGAGGTCAAACGCCGGCGCCTGCACTGCGGGGTGCACTTTGCTCCTGGTGCGGAGGCTGTAGCGACAACAGGTTCGCCAGTCAGGCTGCACATTTAAGTTAAATCTCAAATGTGATGTGAGAGTTTAATGGATGCTGCACACATGAGTCCCACCGAGCTAATGCTACTGGGCTAACTGGGAGGGCTTGTCTTCACATTCAGACCACTTTTATTATTTTGGCTGTTTACATTGTTGTTATTATTGTTTATATTACCAGTTCCATAAGAAATAATGTTTCATCTGATGAGGTTAGACGTTAAAGACATTTTTTAAAAAGGAAAGGACTGTCCATCAGGCCCTGCCAGGTTAAAGACCCCCAGCACAACAAAGCACTCGCCCTGCTGAAGTGTCCTTGAGCAGGACAATGGATGTCTCCAGGGTGGAGGCAGGGTTGTGTAGCCGACCTCCACCCCCTGTAGAGGGGGACAAACCCCCCCACTGAGACCTGGGGCTGGAAATGGACAATCTGAAGATGAATAGAATAAAAAATAAGACAGCCACAGTCACTGGATGAATCCTCTGGGATTATTTTGATAACTGATCACAACACTGTGAGATAAAGCACATCACATCATTAAGACTGAAATGAGCTGTCAGATCTGATTGATTCAGTTGGTTTGATTAAAATCAGTGTTTATCTACAAGCCTGAGACACTTGATGAATACAGACCAGTTCAGAACAGTTGTCCCACGTGAAATACCAGCACATTGTCATTATTTCTTACAGTTCCTCAGAAATGTAAGACCAGATGACCTCTTTAGAATAACGATCATTATTTCAAGCACATCCAATGTTAGTACATTAAAGGGTTAACAATAATCAAATAGTTCAAGAGTCAGCCACAGCTATGAAGCTTTTGGCCATATATATATATATATCTATGTATGTATGTCACTTCCTATAAGTTATGTTACTTGAATGTCTGTTTGCCGACTCTCTTTTTCTTGTCCACCTCTACAAGGTTGTATATTTGAGAGATGGGCTCTGAAAACCCAGAGGACTTTGGACCTGCTGCGATCCTCGCTGAGGAAGATCAGCAAGAAATTGGAGGCCTGATCAACTCTGATGGAGAAGAAGTGGATTTTTCAGATCTCAGTGAGCAAATAAATTGTAACAGTAAAATATACACTGAATGACAGGAAATGCAGAGCCCCCTGTACGCCGTAATGCAATCCGATATAACAGTTGTGTAATAAATACTAACGCTGTGAAACGTAATATTTTGAGTTGCTGACACTGTGTTTTTGTAGTTTGTTGTGTCAATATAATGCTAGAAAATACATCTCAAAAAATTACAGGCTCAAAACCTTGTGTTTAGAACATCTCAACTGTCAGTTGACTCACAAACAAATATGGCATTTTAATTTTACTTCAGAAGAAACTCCACAAGTATCTACTGCGGAGGTCTAATGTCATGGATCAAAGAATAGTAGTTATTTACAGTTACGCACTACTTGCCAAAAGTTTGACGGACGCGTTTAGATTTTCTCAGGAGCTTTTCTAAATAGTAAATTAACACGTTTTAAGTGTTAAGTTTAAAAACAAACAAGGCATTTACTCTGAGCTACTTCTGTAGTGCACCGTTTATTATATAAAATGAACAACTTATAGCTGAATGTTTTACTGCAGAAAAGCTTTATCATACTGACCCACAGTTTATAGGATCCTACTGCATGTCTGACCACCACCAGTGTCTCTGTTTGTTGTGCTCAGGGATGAACTGTTTTTAAAATGTTAAAATAAAACACTTTCTCATCTTTATGTTAACACAGGAGAGAATGCTATCCCTGGCATTGTACCTGCAGAGGCTCCCTCCAAGACATTTGATCAAAGCGAGAACGAAAAACCGCCATCTCTTCACAGCTGCTCAGTGTGTGGGAAAGACTTCCCTTACGCCTCTAAACTTCAGCGCCACCTGCGGACTCACTCAGGAGAGAGGCCTTTCCCCTGCTCCATGTGTGAGAAGAGATTTCCAGAAAAGGGGCTGCTCATGATCCACGAAAGGGTCCATACGGGGGAAAAGCCATTCCCATGCACTTTCTGTGAGAAAAGATTTGCCAGTCAGGGGGAGCTCAGGCTGCACCGGCGGACACACACTGGCGAGAGGCCGTATCACTGCTCCATCTGTCTGAAGAGCTTTTCCCGACACTGGCATCTGAAAACTCACTTAGAGGCGATGCACTCTGAGGTCGTTGCGGGCTTTACCAGGAAGAAGTTTCCGTGTTCGGACTGTGACAAGAGCTGTAACTCAGCAGCTGAGCTGAGAGATCATCAGAGGACTCACACTGGAGAGAGGCCCTACCAGTGCTCTTTCTGTGACAAAAGGTTTGCCTTGTCGGGTACACTCGTGAGACACGAGCGTCTCCATACCGGCATCACGCCCTACCACTGCTCCGACTGTGGTAAGACATTTGCGCAGCAGTGGACTCTGACGACACACATGCGGACTCACACGGGAGAAAAACCCTACAGCTGCACACAGTGTGATAAGTCTTTTGTAGCTCCCGGAGAGCTTCGACGGCACACCAGGATTCACACAGGAGAAAAGCCATACACCTGCACGGACTGTGGGAGGCACTTCTCACTGGCAGGAACTCTGAGAAACCACAAAAGATCATGTACACAGAACAGGAATGGATCAGTTACAGGTGTCGTCTCAGACCCAGCTGAAGCTGCAGTCGGTGAATCATCCCAGCAGGACCTGGCCAACAACATCAGCTCAGAGGTAGTGACAACACTCAGTAATTTCAAAGTAGAATCTGTGTTTTTTTTGTGTGTGTGTGTGGTAGATTGAAATGTAAATTTTTTTCTTCTGCATTTATACATATAGTTCGTTACAACCTCATAACTACATTGTTGCCTCTATTTGTTCTTATTAAACTGTTTTATAGGCGTCTGAAAGTCAGAGTTTATCCAGTGCAGTTGAGCCTCATTCCTCAGAGGGTCTTAACTGTGACAAAGCCGCTCAGTGCGAAAATGACCCGAGACAACCAGAAGACCGACCGGAGGACATCACTTCCAGTCCACAGATGAATGTAATAGTGAAAGAGGAAGAAGAAGAGGAACCTTTGTGTGGTACGTCAACATGAGATTCCAGATTTCCGTCTCATATAACAAAAGCATGAACGCCTTTGATGGTGATTTTAACATTGATGTTATGTTTCACTTGTGTTCTCCCCAGTAGAAGAAGCCCCCGACCAGGTGTCTGGTAGTGAGGATTGCACCATGCAGGAGGAAACTGAAGAGCAGCAGCAGGAAATCAACACAGAAATTAGGATTACAGTGAAGGAGGAAGAAGAGGAACTTGTTAATAGTAAGGGAATTACATTAAAGATAAACTTAATTACTGTTACTGTTTACTACAGTCGTTTACTTGGACTTTTCTCACAGATTTTAACCCACTCTTTTATTTCCCTACACTGTTTACAGTATTTTAAAAGAAAACTAATTTCTGCATTCTTTTTATTCTCTCTTTCATTGTTTCTCTTTCATTGTTTCACTCTTCTGTTTTTTTCCGGTATGCTGTGTCTACATCCAAACTAAGCTGGGTAATTCTGAAAACATTTCTGTTTGTGTGTGAAAATGCACTGTGCACAATGTGTCCACACTAGTGTTTTCAGGTAGTTTCTTTAGATCTTTCTTAAGATCTCTGTCCACACTGAAAAACTGAAATTTGTCTTGTTAACTTTACTGCTACTGACCCTTTCTGAAAAGAGTAATCATTTTCAAAAAGCTTTCTTGTTCCTCACCACAGTAAAATTTGAGTTCATCTTTAGATTTATCCACTCTGGTGACTGTTTTAAGAAAAAAATGCTGACTAAGTGAGGGAAGGAGAGAAAATGTTTTTCAGATTTAGTTATCTTAGTGTAGATGTAGTCTTGAGTGTGAGAGTGCGTCTTACTTGTCGCTGTCCAACTTACCTAAAGATTATATTAGCAGGCTTCTCATTTTTGACCGATTTTGGTGGTTGAAATGAAAACTACCACTGACAGATTTCACTGTCAGTGATAGTGTAGCTTAATTCTATGAGTTCGCTAAACAGCAAAAGAAAAAAAACCTCTCTATTATTTTGATATTTGAAATAAGAGAAAGTGGACTGTGTCTTTTTTCAGTTCACTCGGACTGAGTCTTGGTGTCTCTGACTGACTGGTTTGAAAATGAGAAACCTGCACTTGTGGTTAGTGTTGATTTTGTGTTTCTTCTTAAGGCATCTTAAAATTTTATATGATTCATAGGTTTTATAGAATTTCTTCCGATTCATTTGACAATTACAAAATCATAGATTGCTTTAGGGACAGATTAGCAAACTGTTTAACATTGCATCTTCTGTCAAAGACCTTTGATTTGACTGTGTCACTTTCTTCTAGTGTCAGGCATATGCTCAAAGCAGACACTTGTACCCATAAAGACAGCTTATTAAGAATTGTGTAAAATGAATATTTCTGCTGTGGACATGTTTTAAGTCGGGACAGGCGCCTGTCCATAATGTGGAGAGACATGTGGTGCAGTTTTTATTGTACTAGCTAAACCAAATCTGACTTGTTCTTCACTCCTTCACTGGAAGATAATGCTTACATAGCACAAAATGAGTTAAAGGTTGATCGTCGGATCATATGTTTTTATCTCCTTTTATCTCAATCATATATATCATTTTGGATTCCACAGTAAGCAGTGTCTTGTTTCAACTTGTTATTTATGTTTCCAGTGTCTGAAGAGGATCCTGATCATGTCGATGACAGTGAAAAAGACAGTCCTCCAGCCTCACCAGTGCAGGAACACTTGACGGACAATCTGA
Organism: Lateolabrax maculatus; assembly: GCA_031216445.1. Taxonomy (NCBI): domain Eukaryota; kingdom Metazoa; phylum Chordata; class Actinopteri; order Acropomatiformes; family Lateolabracidae; genus Lateolabrax; species Lateolabrax maculatus. Next base: position 6,062,121 of record CM062204.1, on the reverse strand, counting down.
CAAAGAGCTCTTACTGCTGCGGGCTCTGTGGAAGAGACTGTCACAAGATGTCTGCTCTTCAGATTCACATGCGAATTCACTCGGGAGAGAAACCTTACCAGTGCAATCTGTGTGGGAAGCAGTTCACCCAGAAAGGTCAACTCAAGGGTCACCAGAAGGTCCACACAGGAGAGAAACCGTTCTCCTGCCCGGACTGCGGGAAGAGCTTCGCCCACTCGGGGGCCATGAACAGACACCGGCTCACGCACACAGGAGAGAGGCCCTACCACTGCTCTGTATGCGAGAGGAGCTTCAACCAGTCAGGCCGCTTGAGGGAACACGAGAAAATCCACTTTGGGGAGAAGTTTGACTGTCCCGAGTGTGACAAGAGTTTTACACGAGCTTCAAGCCTCAAGAACCATTTCAGGCTTCACACAGGAGAGAGGCCGTACGGCTGCGACATCTGCGGGAGAGGCTTCAGCCGGTCACAAAGCCTGCGGCTCCACAAACGGAAACATGAGCAGATTCAGACTGAGGAGGAGTCTGCGTTCAGTGTGAAGAACGACGATTCATCACAGAGTGACGATAACTCTCCCATTAATATGTGTATAACTGACAAAAATGAATGATAATGTATTTATATAAATATATAGATATGTACTTGTAGTAGTATTATAATACATGAATTTAGGCAGTAAAACATGAACTGTAAGAGGGGGAAGTAAGGGACTACCTCTGTGAATAGGCCGTCATTAAATCTTTATGTGGTGGTTCACAAAAAGTATTAAAGCTAAAATATTTAACTACCAGAACATTGCAGAAAAATTTTAAATGTTCAGATGTTAAGCAGCTAACAACACAGTTTCAGACAAAATGACCAAATAAATATTTACTACAAACACAACTTTCATAAAATCTTGGAAATTGCTACATTTTAGAGGTCATATTTACTCGTTTATCACTCTTACCAGTGTTATTTGCATCAAAATATCGCACTCATATTAGTATTTATGGTGGTACAAATGACCCTTTTAAGGTCTGTGATTTCACTTTTTCCATGCAGTATTTGTCATTCAAGCTAATCGTGTATGTTAAAATTTGATTGAAGAACAATTATGTTTTTGTATTAAACGTCACGATGGCCAGTGAGCAGTCTAAGAATCAGGTGAAACTGGAATTCATTCTTTGGGTATGAGCTACTGAAATGTCAGAAACATTTAGCCTCTAATGAAGAAGTGGGATCATCATATTCATCAGGTTTTTTGCCAAAACCATTTTGCCTTAGTGATGATTAGTTTTTTGTTTTTTTTTTATCTCTGTTTTGTACAGAAGTTATTCAACAACCAAATCATGAATCAGGTTCACCTGGTTTAGACAACTCTTAAAGGCCAAGTAACCATTGTGAATAAAGGAATCATCCTCTAAGGCTGTGATACAAAAGGCAATAATTTGAAGCCATGTAGATGGTAAATTTTGCCGAGTGCTGCCTCTGTCTAATTGTATGGGACATGTTATACTGAACAATAAAAGTAAAAGTACTAAAGACTGTTGTTTGGGGATTTCTAAGTGCAGGAGTTAAATTACAAGAGGTACAAGAAATCATATTTAAATAACATGCAAGATCTTTTACAGTATTAAAAGGCATAGAAAAGTTATGGTATATTAAAAATCAAGATGGCGCTATCATTAATAGTGAGCCAAACTGTATATTTTAGGTCTCTAACTAAAGGGATGAGTGTAAAAGTTCCAAATATTCCCAATCAGTAAACTAAGTCTGTCATGTAGACCACATAACATTGTATTAAAACAGGATGTGCCAAAAATATGTACAGTATATATTTAGCTGGACTATAAATTGTAAGACACAATTTCTTGAATGATTGAGCATTTTGAGCTGCTCACGCCATCGTTTTAAAGTGAGGCTTAATTCTGTTGGATGGGAACTATTAACTATAAATGTTCGTAGAAAATAAAATGATTTATATTTTACACAATTATACAAATGTATATTTCTGGTTATGTATATATGATAGAAAGAACAGTCACCATTTAAAGCACATGTACAGGTAGTCATCTTACTGTGATTTTTCAGAACAACTGAATTGTTAAATCCCATACCTCTCTTGCTGACCCTACAACACATAGATTCATTCATATTTGCCTATGGGAACACTGTTCATTTACAGGTTTTACAAAACCCAGAGCTGCTCCTGAAGGCAGCACGTCGGCAAGGAAACACACTCCTGACCCCGTCGATGTTGAAAAAAAAAAGCCCTCTTGACCAATCATAAAATATGAATCTTTATAAAGCATAACGTTGTTAACACAAGCACATAACGCGACATTTGGAGTCTAGATTTACAGCAAAAAATCCGACATACAGAACTGGTTGTGGGAGGATTCTGCAACCGGAAGTTGTCGGATTTACGAGGTGGTGTTGAACGTGACCGGAAGATAAACACGCCACCATGCAGACCGTCGCGGCTTTCAGCGACACGACGTATTCAACCAACACACCGTTAATTTAGAGGAAAACCTCGCTGTGTGTGCGGTGTTTCGTGTGTCTCTGAAGCTCAGAGGATATATCTAAGGTGAGCGGTGCGGATTTTAACGCCCCCGTCGGCTCACGTCAACACCGCCGTTAAAGTAAGCTAACGCTCATTAACGTCGAGTTACATTAATGTTCACTGACTGAACTCCGTCAGTGTCGAGCGACTTGTTGTTGTTTTCTCGTTACTATAATGGCTCAGGTGTAGCCGGCCGGTCCCGTAAACTGTTTTATAATGAAGGTGCCAAATGTCTCCCAGGTGAACTTTGACAGTCACGTGCAGGGCTAGCTGCAGTGAGTGTTGTTGGGACGAAATGTGCAAAACTTCACATCACTTTACTTCAACCTTAGATTTTAATAACGTGAGTGTTGTGTTTGAGACGTACGCCAAGTCAAGGTGACAAAAAGAGCTGCAGTTAAAGATGCAGCATGATTCTAATATCCAGTTATGATCATTTAATATACTTGAGTTGTTTGATTCATGCTTGAATTGTTGTCTTGTGCACTTCTTCCTCTTTCTGGTACATATTTCCTCTGTTATAGCGTTAAAACAAAACAATTCCAAACTGCAGGAAATGAGATTTGCCTTCCTGCTGAACTCTTTCTTTCTCTCATGTGTTCAGTCTTTGACAAACTCCAACTAGCAGCATGGTGTCATACAAGCGCCTGAACCCTGAAGATGTCCAGTTTTCCAGTGCAGTTTTGTCAGAAGAGCCTCGTCCCGTCCATGAAGATGTTTCAGTGAGTTCATTTCTTTATGTGTGCTGCTTCCTCTGCTTCAAACCTTCTGCAGGCAGATGTGGAAGTGCAAAGGATCGGCCTCTTTCTGCACATTTAAATCATTACTGCAGGAACTTCATGCTCTTTCTTTGGGCGGCCAATGTTTTGTGATATTTTAGAATCAAGATGTGTTAGTCTCATTAATTTATTGTTTAATAGTATTAGTTTGATCTTCTTTAAAGCTGAAATGAATGGTCAGTTGGTCAATACTCTAACTATTTTGATAATTGATCCATGATTTAAGTCATTTTTCCCAAAATGTTTAACATTTTCTCGTTCCAGCTTCTCAATTCTAAGGATTTCTTGCTTTTCTTTGACTTACGTGTGGCTTTTTAGTAGTTTCTTACAGTTCAAAGACCAAACAATTTATCGATTAACCAAGAAAATAATCATAGATTAAGTGATACTGGAAACAATCCTTAGTTGCAGCCCTATTTCTGTTATGGTTGAAGACAGCTGTTAGGTTGTTTTCATGGTGCCACTTTAGATTTGTTTGTGTTGCCTGTTCTCTATGTTTTAAGCTTGTAACTCTTTATTATTGCTGCCTGTCTTGTGCACGCTTGACGAAAAGATTTTTAATCTCAGTGAGGCTTTCCTCGTTGTGTTTTAAGGTGCCTGAGCCAGAGGAAGCCACCTTGCTTCCGCGGAGGCCGTCATGCTCTGCCACCACAGGCCTCCTGGTGATTGGCTGCCTGCTGCTGCTGCTCTGTGGAGGCTGGCTACTGGGCACCATGTTCTGGCTGCACAGGCCGTCCAGCCAACAGCCACATCGACCTCTGCCGCCGGCCCCAGCACAAACGCCAGACTCTAAAGTAAAAGCAGGAGTAAACGACACTGCTGCTGCTTCCCGCCGGGAGGCTTGCAGTTTGATCCCCGAGGCGTGGAGGTTTGATTGCTACCCTGAAAGAGGGGTGGTTGTGACCCGAGAGTTGTGTGAGGCGAGGAACTGTTGCTTTAACCCTGCGTCCTCTCCCTCCTCCTCTGCCGTCCGCCCATCACCGAGAAATGGTATCCCTTGGTGTTTCTATCCTCTGGATTTCCCTTCCTACTCGCTTGTGTCAATAAACGACACATCGATGGGACAGAGAGGTACGCTCGTAAGGGATGTGAAGACCTACTACCCAGCAGATATCCTCACTCTAGAGGTGGAGGTCCGTCATGAGACAGACACGCGGCTACGTGTCAGGGTGAGTAAAAAACTTTACTGTTATATGTGGGCAGAGGACTTGTAGCAGCATAAATGATCTGTATTTAAGGTACATGTAATCATACTGATCAAATATAAAACAGTTCTCACTCAGGTATATTAAAGATGAGACAGAATATTTATTTATTTGTTTTATAGCCAATATTTACACTAAAAGGTTCTGGTGTCACACGGTTTTTGTTGCAGCTGCTTGTCTTTGCTAACCGTGTCAAAGTCATGACAAACCGCTTCCTCTGCAGACAAGCAATCAGTATTTTTACATCAATAATGAATCAAATGACTGTGTGTGATGCAAAAGGGGTCACTCCTAATGAGGAACCTACAAGCAGTTATCACCTGACTGCAGTTCCCCTTAATTGGAGAAAAAAAATGCTACTTGTCTGCACGTCCCATTCTCGCAATATCTCAGAAGCTCCTTGAGGGAATTTCTTCAAATGTGGCACAAACATCCACTTGGACTCAAGGATGAAGTGAATTTTGGTGGTCAAAGGTCAAAGTCATTGCGACCTTTGACCACCGTTTTGGGCATTGTCTACTGTCATGGCTACAACTTTGTGTTCTACCAGTATGAGCTTTATTGGCCACATGCCAAAATAATCTTCTTTGCCATAAATAATTGAACTGTGTAACTGATTGTGAAGACTCATTATTACTATTGCCAGTTAATTCTATAAAAAATAACCATTACTATATAAACACAGACCTACACCATTGCTCACTGAATTATTTATTTAATTCATTGTAGTTCATGAAAGAAAGATTAAGAGAACACAACTCAGATTCAGAGCTGTTTCCCTGTGCACAAAGGTTTCAAAAAGATCTGTGCCAGTCTTTTGATTAAAGTTGTAAAGTTCCTGTCATAACGTTTTATAGGTCAGTTTATTTAGTTTTTATTACCTACCGCTCTGAGTTTTCTGGTCTGTAATTTAATTACAAACAATTGTTTTTCTCATGTTTCTCGATCTAGATTACCGACCCTTCTGATTCACGGTTTGAGGTTCCGATCTCTGTTCCCACCGCCACCAAGAAGGCAGAAAGTCCAGACTACATCGTAGAGCTTTCAAAGCAGCCGTTTGGTCTCATCGTGAAGAGGAGCTCTACAGGAGCAGTGCTGTAAGTCTCACTTGAATAGGCGACATTAGTGTAGGTAAACAAAGGGCTATGGTCACCTTTAGACATATATTTGATACTAGAAACAGTCTTAAGGCACATTCAGTTGTGAAAATAACCCACTTTGTGGTGTAATATAATAATTAACAATATAAAATTGTGTCCCCTTCACTGGTTTCCTGTCAGTTTGAACACCACAGTGGCTCCTCTCTTCTATGCGGATCAGTTTCTCCAGTTCTCCACCTCCCTGGCGAGTCAGTTCATTTACGGCCTGGGCGAGCACCGCTCCACCTTCCTGCATGATGTCCACTGGAACACACTCACCATGTGGGCCAGAGATGTGCCTCCTATGGTATGTAAATTCCCCTTTTTGTTACTGTTCTGTTTATAGTTATATCATTTTAGCCACAGATATTAGACATGTGACTTTTAAAGACACAGGTGTTACTTTTTGCATTAACCATAGATGAGTTCTGTTCAAGTGTCCCAGTAAGCCGTGCAGTGAATGTGCAGTTCACCTCTGTATAAATAAGATAACATTAATTGTAATATCTTTGTGTTCCTCTCCACAACACAGGAACAAACAAACCTATATGGAGCCCATCCATTTTACTTGGCAATGGAGGACGGAGGGAATGCACACGGCTTCTTCCTGCTGAACAGCAATGCAATGGGTCAGTCTGCTAGTCGCCTTGTTACTTCCGCTTCAGGTTTCACTATCTGCAATGATGCATATTAGTGTAAGAATTGGTGGATTGCAGAGATGGAAAAGTAGCTGATTCTTAGAGTGTCACAACTGCTGTTCAGATGATAACATTAAGCAATTTCATAAAAACAGAAGTCCCAAATGGCAGTTACCATCATTCGTTTCTACAGTGTCAGAGACGCGTGACTGCAGTGTCATTAAATATCACCCTACAGCGAAGAGGTCATTTTCTTTCCAAATGAAGATAATGAGCGTTGCTAACTGAAAGGTTCAATTGGTTTGCAAACTTTAATTTCATTATTTTCCCTTTGCCATCATTATAAGGGATGTTGAAAATTAGCTTTTAATGTTATAATACAGGTCTTTGTTCTTGTTCTATCTCCATCTGTTGACCCAAAAATTAGAAATTGTTAATGAGCAGTGATGATGCTGCTTACTTTAAAATATTTATATGACTGTACATTTTATTCTTAGTTACTCATCATATCTCATGTACTTTCTTTATTTCTTTGCTCTTTAGCTTCGTAGACTTGGACATCCCTGTGATCCTAATTGTAGCTTACTCAGAAGGATAACGAATGTTTCATCTGTAAATTCTCTGTTTCATCAGATGTGGTCCTCCAGCCAGCCCCCGCCATCACCTGGCGAACTATTGGTGGAATCCTTGACTTTTACGTTTTCCTTGGTCCTGATCCTGGGTCAGTGATTGGACAGTATGTGGACGTCATAGGTCAGTAAGAGTTTGCTGGGATGTGGGAATGCTATGTTATTCCTGTCTTACAGACTATAAAATTATTGTAGACTTGCATTTTGCAACTGTTACTCACTTAAAGAGATGTTTCCACATTTCAGGCACTCCTGTTGAACAGTAGCTGCTGTTGCTCGACTTTGGATCACATGACCTGAATGACTAAAATGACCGTGAACAGACATAACCTAGGGTAGATCGATAAATTTGAAACCTTTTCTCTGTAAAGTAACTAATTTGCCTTCCTCCTCCTCTTCCTTCCTCTTCCAAACGACAACATGAAATCCATTTATTGACGGTGCATAAACAGAAAAATGTAACACCCTTTACAGGATTTTTTTTTGTTATATGTGAGTGGTAAATCTCTATACAGCTTGCTTCTATATCAAATATGGCAGTTTGATCCACAGAAACGGAGAAAAGTAGTAATACACAGTATTGCTGTTTAGGTTGGGGTTCATGGTTTTTGCTATATGGCTCTATCGATTCTGTGAACCTCAGAGTTTGTTTCCAGTCCCCTAAGTTCCTGCGTTTGTTACTGTTGATGTCCTCCTACCTCATTCACACTCCTCCCTCTCGTCATCCCTCCCATGTGTTCACAGGCTACCCAGCGATGCCCATCTACTGGGCTTTAGGCTATCATCTCTGTCGCTGGGGTTACAACACTAGTGATTCTGTCTTGGAGGTTGTAAAGAGCATGAGGAACTATGGGATACCCCAGGTAAAGTTGACCCAGCAGACTGTTTGTTTGTGTGTCTGTCGGTATGTTTTTTTTGCATTCTTTTGTGAAAATAATTATCTGCCTGTTGATTTGTTCACAGGACGTCCAGTGGAATGATATCGACTACATGGACCAATTTATGGACTTCACTTTTGACTCAACGAAGTTCGCCACACTGCCTGATCTGGTCAAGGACCTGCACGCTCATGACCAACGCTACGTCATGATCCTGGTACACAGGAGTTTGTATTTGCTCCCATATGTGTGTGTTGCATCTGATTTGGCATGTTTGTGTTGACGGTTGTGTCTCAACCTGCAGGACCCAGGTATCAGCAGCACTCAGCCTGGGGGTTCGTACTGGCCGTACGATGAAGGGCTGAGGAGAGACGTTTTTATTAAAGACGCTGATGGAAAAACCCTTATTGGGAAGGTGAGACTCTGTAATGATGTTTCACAAACAAGATTATCCCAAGACACAATTACTCCTGTCCTCTGTGTCCCCTGCTGCCAAAAGGGAATGTTAAGGGTGTATTAGAAATAAAATTCTCCACCTCTTCCTCAAGGTATGGCCTGGTCTGACAGCATATCCTGATTTTTCTAATGATGTGACACATGAATGGTGGTACGACAACCTCCAGAGGTTCCATGAGAAGGTCCCATTTGATGGATTATGGATTGTACGTATCAAAATGGGAGATATTAAAAGGATACTTTAATTGTTATTATCGTGGCTCTCTGCATTTTATGATATTGTCTTCCTGACCTTTGTCTCATTTGTTTTTAGGACATGAATGAGCCGTCAAATTTCTTTGATGGGTCTACTAATGGCTGCCCATCTAACAGTCTTGAAAATCCTCCTTACACACCCGGTGAGAGATTCAGATCTCTTGCACAAATCACACAACAAACATAACATGTATCTAATTAAACAGTACATACCATTGTCAAAATGTAAAATTGTGTCTTTTTTCCTTTTTAGGCATACTAGGAGGTTTGCTGAGAGCCAAAACTGTGTGTGCCACTGCGCAGCAAAAGCAGTCTATACACTATAATATACACAGCCTCTATGGACTAATGGAAGCTAAGGCGTCTGCAAGGTTAAGACCTATAACACACACACACACACGCATACACACACGCATACACACAAAACAAAAATAAAATGCTTCACAATGACATTCTTTTTTGCTATGTGAACAATTTGTGTCCTTTGCTTAAATATTCTGCCTGTCCACTGTCTTTTCTTGCTCCATGTCGTCTTGTCCAGCGCTCTGAAGCGGATTGTGGCAAAGAGACCTTTTGTGATCTCTCGCTCCACTTTCCCCAGTCAGGGGATGTATTCTGGTCACTGGCTGGGAGATAACAGGAGCCAGTGGAAAGACCTGTACACGTCTATCGCAGGTTCGATCATTTAGACACATGTATTACACATTTTTCAGCTGAATTAATTGGTGTTGTTTTTTTGTCGTTTTTGTTGTTTATAGTGTCGTTTTTGTTGTTTTGTGTCGTTTTTTGTTGTTTATAGTGTCGTTTTTTGTTGTTTATAGTGTCGTTTTTTGTTGTTTTTTTGTCGTTTTTGTTGTTGTTTTGTCGTTTATAGTGTCGTTTTTGTTGTTTACAGTGTCGTTTTTGTTGTTTTTTTGTTGTTTTTTTTGTCGTTTTTTGTTTATAGTGTCGTTTTTTTGTCGTTTTTTGTCGTTTATAGTGTCTTTTTTGTCGTTTTTGGTTGTTTTTTTGTCGTTTTTGGTTGTTTATAGTGTCGTTTTTGGTTGTTTATAGTGTCGTTTTTATTGTTTTTTTGTTGTTTTTTGTTGTTTAGTGTCGTTTTTTGTTGTTTATAGTGTCGTTTTTGTCGTTTTTTGTTGTTTATAGTGTCGTTTTTGTTGTTTTTGTTGTTTTTTTGTCGTTTTTGTTGTTTTTTGTCGTTTATAGTGTCCCTTTTGTTGTTTTTTTGTCGTTTTTTGTTGTTTATAGTGTCCTTTTTGTTGTTTTTTTGTCGTTTTTTGTTGTTTATAGTGTCCTTTTTGTTGTTTTTTTGTCGTTTATAGTGTCCTTTTTGTTGTTTTTTGTTGTTTTTTTCGTTTATAGTGTCGTTTTTGTTGGTTTTTTTTGTTTTTTGTCGTTTATAGTGTCGTTTTTTGTTGTTTTTTGTCGTTTAGTGTCGTTTTTGTTGTTTAGTGTCGTTTTTGTTGTTTTTTTGTTGTTTTTTGTTGTTTTTTGTCGTTTATAGTGTCGTTTTTGTTGTTTTTTGTTGTTTTTTGTTGTTTTTTGTCGTTTTTTTGTCGTTGTTTGTCGTTTATAGTGTCGTTTTTGTTGTTTTTTTGTCGTTTTTTGTCGTTTTTTGTTTATAGTGTCGTTTTTGTTGTTTTTTTTGTCGTTTTTGTTGTTTTTTTGTCGTTTTTTGTTGTTTTGTTGTCGTTTTTTGTTGTTTATAGTGTCATTTTTGTCGGGTTTTTTTTCGTTTATAGTGTCGTTTTTGTTGTTTATAGTGTCATTTTTGTTGGGTTTTTTTTCGTTTATAGTGTCGTTTTTGTTGTTTGTTGTTTTTTGTCGTTTATAGTGTCGTTTTTGTCGTTTTTTGTTTATAGTGTCGTTTTTGTTGTTTTTTTGTCGTTTTTTTTGTTTTTTTGTCGTTTTTTGTCGTTTATAGTGTCTTTTTTGTTGTTTTTTGTTGTTTTTTGTCGTTTATAGTGTCTTTTTTTGTCGTTTTTGTTGTTTTTTTGTCGTTTATAGTGTCGTTTTTGTTGTTTTTTGACGTTTATAGTGTCGTTTTTGTTGTTTTTTTCGTTTATAGTGTCGTTTTTGTTGTTTTTTGTCGTTTTTTGTCATTTATAGTGTCGTTTTTGTAGTTTTTTGTCGTTTATAGTGTCGTTTTTGTTGTTTTTGGTTGTTTTTTGTCCTTTTTTTGTTGTTTATAGTGTCGTTTTTGTTGTTTTTTTGTCGTTTATAATGTCGTTTTTGTTGTTTTTCTGTCGTTTATAGTGTCGTTTTTGTTGTTTTTTGTCGTTTTTTGTTGTTTTTTGTCGTTTTTTGTCGTTTATAGTGTCTTTTTTGTTGTTTTTTGTCGTTTATAGTGTCTTTTTTTGTCGTTTTTTTCGTTTATAGTTTCGTTTTTTGTCGTTTTTTGTCGTTTATAGTGTCGTTTTTGTTGTTTATTTGTCATTTTTTGTTGTTTTTTTTCTTTTTTTGTCGTTTATAGTGTCTTTTTTGTTGTTTTTTGTTGTTTTTTGTCGTTTATAGTGTCTTCTTTTGTCGTTTTTGTTGTTTTTTTGTCGTTTATAGTGTCGTTTTTGTTGTTTTTTGACGTTTATAGTGTCGTTTTTGTTGGTTTTTCGTTTATAGTGTCGTTTTTGTTGTTTTTTGTCGTTTTTTTGTCATTTATAGTGTCGTTTTTGTAGTTTTTTGTCGTTTATAGTGTCGTTTATAGTGTCGTTTTTGTTGTTTTTGGTTGTTTTTTGTCCTTTTTTTGTTGTTTATAGTGTCGTTTTTGTTGTTTTTTTGTCGTTTATAGTGTCGTTTTTGTTGTTTTTTTCGTTTATAGTGTCGTTTTTTGTCGTTTATAGTGTCGTTTTTGTTGTTTTTGGTTGTTTTTTGTCCTTTTTTTGTTGTTTATAGTGTCGTTTTTGTTTTTTTTGTCGTTTATAGTGTCGTTTTTTTGTCGTTTTTTGTTGTTTTTTTTGTCGTTTTTTGTCGTTTATAGTGTCTTTTTTGTTGTTTTTTGTCGTTTACAGTGTCTTTTTTTGTCGTTTTTGTTGTTTTTAGTCGTTTATAGTGTCGTTTTTGTTGTTTTTTGTCATTTTTTGTTGTTTTTTTTCTTTTTTTGTCGTTTATAGTGTCGTTTTTGTTGTTTTTTGTCGTTTTTTTGTCGTTTTTTTGTTGTGTATAGTGTCGTTTTAGTTGTTTTTTGTCGTTTATAGTGTCGTTTTTGTTGTTTTTTGTAGTTTTTTTGTCGTTGTTTGTCGTTTATAGTGTCGTTTTTGTTGTTTTTTGTCGTTTTTCATGTCGTTTATAGTGTCGTTTTTGTTGTTTTTTTGTCGTTTTTTGTCGTTTGTTGTGTATAGTGTCGTTTTAGTTGTTTTCTGTCGTTTATAGTGTCGTTTTTGTTGTTTTTTGTAGTTTTTTTGTTGTTTTTTGTCGTTTATAGTGTCTTCTTTTGTCGTTTTTGTTGTTTTTTTGTCGTTTATAGTGTCGTTTTTGTTGTTTTTTGACGTTTATAGTGTCGTTTTTGTTGGTTTTTCGTTTATAGTGTCGTTTTTGTTGTTTTTTGTCGTTTTTTGTCATTTATAGTGTCGTTTTTGTAGTTTTTTGTCGTTTATAGTGTCGTTTATAGTGTCGTTTTTGTTGTTTTTGGTTGTTTTTTGTCCTTTTTTTGTTGTTTATAGTGTCGTTTTTGTTGTTTTTTTGTCGTTTATAGTGTCGTTTTTGTTGTTTTTTTCGTTTATAGTGTCGTTTTTTGTCGTTTATAGTGTCGTTTTTGTTGTTTTTGGTTGTTTTTTGTCCTTTTTTTGTTGTTTATAGTGTCGTTTTTGTTTTTTTGTCGTTTATAGTGTCGTTTTTTTGTCGTTTTTTGTTGTTTTTTTTGTCGTTTTTTGTCGTTTATAGTGTCTTTTTTGTTGTTTTTTGTCGTTTACAGTGTCTTTTTTTGTCGTTTTTGTTGTTTTTAGTCGTTTATAGTGTCGTTTTTGTTGTTTTTTGTCATTTTTTGTTGTTTTTTTCTTTTTTTGTCGTTTATAGTGTCGTTTTTGTTGTTTTTTGTCGTTTTTTTGTCGTTTTTTTGTTGTGTATAGTGTCGTTTTAGTTGTTTTTTGTCGTTTATAGTGTCGTTTTTGTTGTTTTTTGTAGTTTTTTTGTCGTTGTTTGTCGTTTATAGTGTCGTTTTTGTTGTTTTTTGTCGTTTTTCATGTCGTTTATAGTGTCGTTTTTGTTGTTTTTTTGTCGTTTTTTGTCGTTTGTCGTTTATAGTGTCTTTTTTGTCGTTTATAGTGTCGTTTTTGTTGTTTTTTTGTCGTTTCTAGTGTCGTTTTTGTCGTTTATAGTGTCGTTTTTGTAGTTTTTTTGTTGTTTATAGTGTCGTTTTTGTTGTTTTTTTGTTGTTTTTTGTCGTTTTTTTGTCGTTGTTTGTCGTTTTTTTGTTGTTTATAGTGTCGTTTTTGTTGTTTTTTTGTCGTTTATAGTGTCGTTTTTGTTGTGTTTTTCGTTTATAGTGTCGTTTTTGTTGTTTTTTGTCGTTTTTTGTCGTTTTTTGTCGTTTATAGTGTCGTTTTTGTTGTTTTTTTGTTGTTTTTTTGTCGTTTATAGTGTCGTTTTTTTGTCGTTTTTTTGTTGTTTTTTTGTCGTTTTTTGTCGTTTATAGTGTCTTTTTTGTTGTTTTTTGTCGTTTATAGTGTCTTTTTTTGTCGTTTTTGTTGTTTTTAGTCGTTTATAGTGTCGTTTTTGGTTGTTTTTTGTCATTTTTTGTTGTTTATAGTGTCGTTTTTGTTTTTTTATCGTTTATAGTGTCGTTTTTTTGTCGTTTTTTGTTGTTTTTTTGTCGTTTTTTGTCGTTTATAGTGTCTTTTTTGTTGTTTTTTGTCGTTTATAGTGTCTTTTTTTGTCGTTTTTGTTGTTTTTAGTCGTTTATAGTGTCGTTTTTGTTGTTTTTTGTCATTTTTTGTTGTTTTTTTGTTGTTTTTTGTTGTGTATAGTGTCGTTTTAGTTGTTTTTTGTCGTTTATAGTGTCGTTTTTGTTGTTTTTTGTTGTTTTTTGTTGTTTTTTTTCTTTTTTGTCGTTTATAGTGTCGTTTTTGTTGTTTTTTTGTTGTTTTCTGTCGGTTTTTTGTCGTTGTTTGTCGTTTATAGTGTCGTTTTTTTGTCTTTTTTTGTTGATTATAGTGTCGTTTTTGTTTTTTTTTCGTTTATAGTGTCTTTTTTGTCGTTTTTGTTGTTGGTTGTTTTTTTGTCGTTTTTGTTGTTTTTTTTCGTTTATAGTGTCGTTTTTGTCGTTTTTTGTCGTTTTTTTTCGTTTAGTGTCGTTTTTGTTGTTTTTTTGTCGTTTCTAGTGTCGTTTTTGTTGTTTTTTGTCGTTTCTAGTGTCGTTTTTGTTTTTTTTGTCGTTTTTTGTTGTTTTTTTGCCTTTTATAGTGTCGTTTTTTGTTTTTTTGTTCTTTATAGTGTCGTTTTTGTTGTTTTTTGTCGTTTTTTGTCCTTTATAGTGTCGTTTTTTGTTGTTTATAGTGTCTTTTTGGTTGTTTTTTTGTCGTTTTTTGTTGTTTATAGTGTCTTTTTGTTTTTTTTTGTCTTTTGTTGTTTATCGTGTCTTTTTCGTTGTTTATAGTGTCGTTTTTATTGTTTTTTTGTCGTTTTTTGTTGTTTGGTGTCGTTTTTTGTCGGTTTTTGTTGTTTATAGTGTCGTTTTTGTTGTTTTGTGTGGTTTTTTTTGTTTTTTGTCGTTTTTTTTGTTTATAGTGTCGTTTTTGTTTTTTGTCGTTTTTTGTTCTTTATAGTGTCGTTTTCGTCGTTTTTTGTTGTTTTTTGTCGTTTATAGTGTCGTTTTTGTTGTTTATAGTGTCTTTTTTGTCGTTTTTTTTGTTTTTTGTCATTTTTTGTTTATAGTGTTGTTTTTGTTGTTTTTTTGTCGTTTTTGTTGTTTTTTTGTCGTTTTTGTTATTTTCTTGTCGTTTTTTGTTGTTTATAGTGTCGTTTTTGTTTTGTGTCGTTTTTTGTTGTTTATAGTGTCGTTTTTGTTTTTTGTCGTTTTTGTTGTTTTTTGTCGTTTTTGTTGTTTTTTGTCGTTTTTGTTGTTTATAGTGTCGTTTTTGTTTTTTGTCGTTTTTTGTTCTTTATAGTGTCGTTTTCGTCGTTTTTTGTCGTTTTTTGTCGTTTATAGTGTTGTTTTTGTTGTTTATAGTGTTTTTTTTGTCGTTTTTTTTGTTTTTTGTCATTTTTTGTTCATAGTGTTGTTTTTGTTGTTTTTTGTCGTTTTTGTTATTTTCTTGTCATTTTTTGTTTTATAGTGTCATTTTGGGGTTTTTTTTGTTTTTCTTGACGTTTTTTGTCGTTTTTTGTTGTTTATAGTGTCTTTTTTGTTGTTTTTTTGGCGTTTATAGTGTCTTTTTTGTTGTTTGTCGTTTAGGTAATTAGTCAAAGTATTTTCACCAACAGCTTTTTGACTTTTTTCAGCCTCTTGAGCATTGTTTTGTTCTGTTCCGTGTCTCTGCCATGTTGTTCAACAAATGCAAAGTAGTCAGCAATTTGTAATATATTTACAGGATTTTATGACACATCTGCACTATGGTTTCACGTGGCAGTTACATGTTATATTCCACACACTACTCTGTACTTATTCTGTCAACTCCAGTAAAATGTGGAGGACCAGTAACATCCAGGCTGATGTATAATTTTTAGATTTCCTAGAATTGTGTATGAAATTGTCCATTTGTTAGTTTCTTAATGGTTCTCTGTCATTTTAGTGTCTCTTAATCTCTACCTTCCTCAAGTTTCTCCTTTCCATGTCGTCTATGATTTTGCCTGCCTCTCTCAGGTATCTTGACCTTTAACCTTCTGGGCATCCCGTTGGTGGGAGCAGATATCTGTGGCTTTAGTGAGGAGCCACAGGAGGAACTCTGTGTCCGCTGGACGCAGCTGGGAGCTTTTTATCCCTTCACACGCAACCACAACTCCATCGACATGAAGGTAAGAGCTTAACATCACTGCTCCAATGTCACCACAAGGGATACAAATACTCAGGAGCTACCACAACACCAAGGCAAATTCTGACTATACTTATTTAGATTACTGTAGTCTGTCGTATTCCTTTTTAGAAATGTCACTCTTTTTTCTTTGAT
Source organism: Lateolabrax maculatus (assembly GCA_031216445.1). Taxonomy (NCBI): domain Eukaryota; kingdom Metazoa; phylum Chordata; class Actinopteri; order Acropomatiformes; family Lateolabracidae; genus Lateolabrax; species Lateolabrax maculatus. The sequence goes on along the minus strand of CM062204.1, from coordinate 6,046,499 downwards.
TTCTTCCATTTACAGCCTCAAGACCCCACAGCTTTCAGCCCTCTGGCTCGTACAGCCATGAAGCAGGCATTGCTGCTACGTTATTCTCTCTTCCCTGTCCTCTACACTCTTTTCCATCATGCACATGTACACGGACACACCGTGGCACGGCCGATAATGTTCGAGTAAGTTATGTTTGATTTAGCATGACCTAATTTGATTTGTTATTTTGGCCGGACTGGGAGGATCATTGCCTTACTGTATGTATTCTGTATGTATTCAAAAGGTTCCCAAAAGATCTAAGAACCTATGGGATCGACAAACAGTTCCTGTGGGGGAAGAGTTTATTGGTGACCCCAGTATTGGATCCTGGAGTCGACTATGTGGATGGTTACTTCCCAGAGGGTCTGTGGTATGACTACTACACGGTAAGACATTCAGCCTAGTACACACAGAGTATACAGTGTTGTATGAGTCTGGAAAAAAGTGGTGTGAACAGTATACTACAGCAACAGTATGTGTGGTCTTATATTTTCCAGGGTGACTCTGTGCACAGTAAAGGTGAAGAACTTCGACTCCATGCACCTCTAGATAAGATCAACCTGCATGTGCGTGAGGGCTCTGTTATACCTACACAGGTAAAAAAGATTCTTGGTTCAATTTACATTGATTTTTTTTTTTGTCTCTAAATTCCCTTACCTATAGACCCCTTTATGAGTTTGGGCTTCCCCAGACAAAAGTTGACAAACGTGAGAGAAACGTGGTGAAATCTTTGGTTTTCCAGCCAAATATGTGGAGGAGAATAGTTGATGATACACTGTGAAACAAGTATTCTGACCAAGACTTAATCAGTCTTTTGTTAGACGTTATTATTCATCTCCCACAGTGTGACATGCAATTAACTTGTAAGATTGTTGTTATTGCACAGTGCACGAGTACTTGCACCAGCAAATAAAGCAAAGGATGCATTTGATGTCTTCAGTTAAAGAGTCAGTTTCCCCAAATTACAAACATTTTCTCACTTACCACTAGTAGTATTTAGCAAAGCGCATACTGCATTTTGGTTTCGTGAGCTGAAGTTTTGAGATATCATCTGCATCTGAAACTTCTGTGGCCTCCCCAAAATACTGGAGGTGAATGGCAAGTGTTTTTCGTTCAGTTTCACAAACACTGAAAATGCCATATTCAAAAACAATGTCAGATGTATGATCCACAACCCTCGCTGTCAAGCATTTTAAGTGGGACCATTTTTTTCAGTAGAAGGTAGTTCACACATTATGATCAGTTGTTTCTAATGTCACATTTGTTTTTTTCTCTTCTGTATGTGTGTACAGGCGCCCAACCTGACCCTGTGGGTATCCAGCGGTCAGAGTCTCCATCTGGTCTCAGCTCTCTCTGACGATGGTTCGGCCAGTGGAGATCTGTTCTGGGATGACGGAGAGAGCCTCGACACCTACGAGACCAACCAGTACTCCTACATCCTCTTCAACGTCGCTCAGGTGCTCACGCTTAACTAGTGTTGCCTTAAAAGAAAAATAAGTATCTGCCACAGGCTCCTTTCAGCCTGCTTTATTGGAGTCAGTTTGTGACACACATTTCTCAGAAGGTTGGTTCTAGACCTCCACAAACTGTGTCTGAACTTTTCAGCTCAAGGTTATGTATGTAGATGAAGAAAGAAAAAGCATCTGGCCAGAAGGTGAGAGTTGCTTCTCTAACTTAACCACAAAATACCTTTTAGCAGTAGTGCATCCTGGTCTACTGAGAGTCTCTTTTAATGCCAATTTGGAAGAAAAGGGCATATGTTAGGTTCTGACATTTTCTTTTGATGCTGAAATAAAAAATCTTAAATCTTTCAAACTGCATTTTTGCCACTGATATAATTTCAAATCAAGCACATCATGTATATTTGGCCAACAACAGTAAGAGAAGTGACACACAAAACAGGGCATGAATTTAAAGCAGTTTAAAAAAAATGTTTTGGGCCTCTTAGGGGGAAGCGAAACAAGCTGTAAACAAAACAGACTTATTATCATCTTTCAAAGTAGTTGCCTATTTACCCATCCAGCAGACACGCAGCATTAGTATTAAATTTGTTTCTGGCCACCAATATACACTCTGCTCTGCCCGCCGTTTGGTCCTGGACAGGTAGAATACAGTGGGCTTATCGGGATGATTAATGAAAACAGCTAAAATGGGGTTGATGAGAGCAGTGAACCAAAACCGTGAAGTTGTGGGCTGTAGCTTTAATGTCGAGTTTTAAAACAATATTGATTAAAATACGTGTTGCGATGTAACTTATCGCCACCTGCTTATTTTGTAGAACATGATGTCATCAGAGGTGCTCCATGACAACGTGGAGGCCACCTACATCACCGTGGAGACGGCCTCCTTCTACGGCGTGAAGCAGAAGCCGAGCAGAGTCCTGGTGAACTCCCAAGATGCAGCGTTCACCTACAGAGTCAATCAGGTGAGGACAGGGGTCGGGGACAGAAAAGGAAACTTGGAAACTGTTGTTGTGTTTGATGTTCCCACGAGTCGTTTGGGCTTAATGTAGCTGGTATCGGTGGATTTAGCCACTAAAATAAAGTGACAGATCACGTGCTGCACAACAGCCAGAGACATTAAACAGAAGGCACAGCCCATGTTAGTTTTACTTCCTTATTTCACATTATATGTCAGCAGTGGTTGACGAAGTATTAAGATAATTTACTGAATTAAAAGTAGTGATACCAGATTGTAAAAATACTCCATAACAAGTAAAAGTCCTGCATTCAAATTTTTGTATCAGTAAAAGTATAGAAGGATTGGCAACAAAGTGTACTTATATTATGAAGTAAAAGTATCATGCAGAATGGTCCATGTCAGTCTTGTATTATTATATATTATTGGTAGTTATTTGGTACTTAAATCTAAAACAATCCAACATATTGTATAACTTAATAAATGTAGTAGAGTAAAAAAGTACAGTATAGTGAAGTAGAAGTATAAAGAGTACAAGTACATCAAAATTGTACAGTACTTGGGTGAATGCACTTAGTTACTTTCCACTGTGTGACAGCAAAGCCCTTGGTGGAAGTTTTAATACACAGTGCTGAATCTCTGCAGTACATGAGTCATGTAGGTGTACGGTTGGCATGTTTTATGGAGTCAGCTTTGGTTTTCATGTTGAAACAATGTGTTTTCTTGCCTCTCTGTGCAGGTGTTAACAGTTGCAGATCTTGGTCTCAACCTCAGTCGGAACTTCACCATCAGCTGGATGTGATAAAGGATTTTAGTCGTTGGTTTTTTTTGCTGTTGGCTATTAAAGTCACAAGCTGGCACACAGTACAGTCTGTAAGTATAAGGACAGTGATGTTTCTTAGTGTTTTGGCTCTGTACTCCAGAACATTGGAGGTTGAAGGGAACAATAACTGAGGTTAAAGTATTTGTATAGGCTGAACAGTGTAGCACTCTTACACCTTTTTACCCTCGGGGACTGTGCTTAAAGAAGTGTTACAAATCCGAACAGTTCAACTGATGACTCTCAAATTAAAGTTGAGAGTCTGCACTTTAACCTCCATAGTCATTGTTTCATTTCATATCTAATGTGCTGGACTACAAAGGCAAAACAAACTGTCTGATAAACAGATAACACAAAGTGTAGGTACTCTGGAGTGAGTGAGGTCAAGTCTGTGTTAATCATATTTATAGTGCAACATTTAAAAAAATGGACAAAAGCATTTCTGTGTACAAAAACAGACATGAAGGCTTCTGAAACAACAATGTGCAATTACTAACCCTCAGTAGTCTGGACACTGCTTTAAATATCCGTGTGGAAAATGTAATGATTGATCAATTTTAGCTGGACTGTCACCCTATTTAAACAAAAAGCAATTTTTAGTTTTATCTTTAGTTCAGTTCATAGATCAAATCTGCATTTTTTACCTTTTAATTCTCATCAGCAGAAAGATGATGTGCAATAAGAGAAAGAGAGGATTATCTGCCTTCCTATGAATGTGACAATAGTCTGAAAATAATTCATGATGTAAAATATTGTTTGTGCTTCAATGCTGTCCACAACCTGTTTTTGCACTAATTATTACTGCAGAATTGTAAAGGTAGATTCAGGTGCCTTATGATTCCTGTGTTTTTGAGCGTCTCTGGGTTTGTTCCAGATGATCCTCTGTTCAGCTTTAAATTGTAAGCCTGTTTTAAATGCTAAAGACCACAGTACTGATATGCACGATGGTTACCTTAACTGCATTGACTACAATATACTAGACCAGCCATAAGTGTTCTCCAATCATTTTACTGTGAATTTTACCTCCACCGGTTTTCTGATGGGAGAATGCAACTAAAACCTAAAGAAAGATACATTTATTGAGCTGGTTGTGTGATGTTTTGAAGATCAGCACAGTTCATTCTGCTTAAATTTGACCTTGATGCTGTGAAAATCTGATTTTAATTTATAGTTCTTTCACAGAACACCAACTGTGAAGAGCTTGCACCTTTTTAAACCGACTTTAGAATACTAAAATAACTTGTTCAAGAATTTGTCAATGCATGTGCGCTGTAAAGCAAACTACGCAAAAATCCCAAATATTTTTAAGCATGTAATGTAAAGATGATACAGAATATATTTTACTGCCATTTGTGTTAAGGTAACTGAATTGTGACTAAATATTTGCAGTATTTTATGATGATTATTGTGTTTAATTGCTTAGATTGAATTATATAAACAATATGAAATTACCGGAGTTGTACTGGATCTTTTTTTTTTTTTATGATAATATTGAGAAATGTTTTGGGGCAGTAACAGGTAAACAGGTAAAGAAAAAAAATGGTTTCCCAAACTGATGTCTTGACCCCAATGTATTGGCATCTTAAAGATGCAAAGAAAAGATATTCTTATTTTTATGATTTAAAAAGTATAATTTTGATCCCCATTGTGATCAACAGATTTAATTTGAATGCATTTTAATTTGATCTGAGGTGCTGGAGAACGTGTGCCACTAGAGGACACAATTTCTCAATGCTGAAATGATTGCTGGTAACACAACAGATACTGTTGTTTCCCCAAAGGCTACAAAAATGTGATATCGGATTTTGTATATTTGTCTGTTATAATTGCTGAAAAGCAGATTGTGTTTTTTTTTTTTTTAACTTCAAAGTAGAAACATTTGAGAGAAATGTGAATTAGAAATTCTCTTCTCCGTCTCTACAACTCTGATCAATTCCTCCTTGGAAGGTATTTAAAACATAACAGGTGTAAAATACTCAGTAACCCAGAGTCACCAACGATGAGGTTAGACTATGCTTCACTGTAATATTAAATTATGGCCATCTTATCTTTATCTCTATTTTCTAGAGTGAATTATAACTGCAAAGGTTTGGTTAATGTTTACCGTATCTATTTTACCACAGTTACTCTTGGAGCCATTAACAAGGAAGAAATCCTGGTGCACTTCTTCTTTCTTTCTTCTTCTCTGTCAGTGTTTCCTTTTTAATCAGCTCTCCATCCCACTGCAGCCTCTCTTCCTCTGTTTTAAGGCTCCACCATTTTAAACCCAGTGTTTATGTAAGATAGAGGAGTCTCAGGATGTCTGGCATTTAGCGATGCGGGATCATCTGAGCTAAATTAGTTTGTCTCCTAAAGATTAGATAAATAATTTCCAGTATGCGCTGCTCTCCATAGAAACTAACCAGAAAACAAGCTGTAAACTGAAAAGATGCACTGAAGCTGACGAGCTGAGGCAAATCTTTGACTGGATCTCATGAGTCATGACACCAAACAAGTACTGGATTGTCCCCAACACACACACACACACACACCAGCTCCAGAAAGTGAAAGCAAACAACTTATCCCCATTCTGCCCTCTGATAGCGAGGTTGAATTATCCTCCACTACTGATAGACTTGCTTTAGACATGTTTTTATTGGCTCTGTGCAAACGTTCACAGGCTAACTGTTTCCAGATGGCAGTTTTGTGGAGGGCACATATATCATTCAACAGAGGGGGAGGAGAGAGCAGAGAGAGGGAGAGAAGCGGAGAAAGAGCAGCGGGGGTCTGTCAAAAGCATTCTGCTCTACTGACGAGGGCATTTCCTGTCTGGATTTGGGAGGATTAAGTATTTGTGCGTGGGGGGTGTTTGTATGGTCGGCATGTGGAGAGAGGGACAAAGTAAAGGACTTCACGGGACTTTTGGGGGATTCTGCATGTGTTTGATAAGAATAACCATGCTCGTAATGCATGTCTGGGAGGAATGAAAACAGATATATAAATGCAAAAAGTGATCTAGTGTCAGGGACAAACCCACTGTTGCCAGACTGTCTCAGTCTGGGCTTTCTGAGGTTGCTTGTTTTGTCAAGTTTAATCTTTTTTATGTAGCATAATTTATATTGAAAGCTTCATAAGTTTCACAAAACAGACCAAAAATATGTTACATATTGTAAAATGAAACATGTTTAATGTGATTTTAATCATTTTTGACAGAGGGTTATTGTGCAAGAGGGTCTTGGGGGATCATAAAGCTAAAAGCAGCTTCATTTTTCCATTGTTACTTTCCTTTTCTATCTGGGGGATTTATTTTTTTTTTTTTACATTAAGTAATGGCCTCAAACTGACAAAAACAGAAGACAAACTACAGCTGTTATTGGACAAATTGAAAAGTTGACCTGATTGTGTCCCTACAGCAAAAGTTATCCTGAGTGTCATGAATGTCTGAACCAAATCTCATTACAATCTACCCAATAGATAACAAGCGGGTAAAGCAAAACCAAAATGTCAACCTTGTGGTGACGCTGGAGGAAAAGTCAGGGGATCACTGAAGTCAGATTCATCCTCTCAGGACCATGAACGACTGTACAAAATTTGAATATATCCAATCGTCATTGAGTTCAGTCTGGACCAAAGTGGTGGACTGCAGACTGCTGACCCAGTAAGTTCTGTATCGTCACTGCAGCGACTCTACAGGCCTCTAATGTGCTGGTGAGTTGAACAAGGAGGAAAGATACCACTTCTCAAATAATCCGACTCTGAAATAAATTTTATGTGAAACAACCATTTTCACTTAAAGATTACGGCGGCTGAAACATAACAAAAAATGTGACTGTGATAAATGTTTCACAAAATTCCTTTAAGTATTTGGAGGCCAGAGCATCTGCACCTTCCAATAAAGCAGAATCAGTAGTCTTCCAATAATCTTTGAAAGTCTTTTTCAAGTATTCTGCAGGTTGTTCAGTCAGAGTTACACTCACTCAGTTTCACAACCAGACATATATTTACCAGATGTTATCTTATAAAATGTACTTTTTTACTTTTACTTTCTTTTTTGTTCTCTCGTCCTTCTGCTTAAGGCAACATCAGCCTTACAGTGTGTGTCTGCTTTGAAAGCAAATACTATAACAGAATCCAACCCTGGTTGGAAAGTCCAGCACTTTACCCTCAGCTTTCCACTTCCAACTTTAATTAATCATTGACGGTTTAAGCGGTGTCTACTAAACTGCTCAGGCCAAAACTTTAGAATCCATCAGACAAGCAACATCTGAATGTGAATTAAATGATGGTCACTTCACCAGTGTAAATATAGAGCAAACTAGTTTGACCCCTAGTGTAAACATGGGGAGTAATATGTGATTAAAACGTGACTGTCACAAGATCTAAGCAGAAGTTCATGCAAAGGATCAACCATGATAAATACAACCATCTTAAACTAGAACAAACCCAGGGAACAAAACTGCACAATCCGTAACTTTCAGTGTACATCTAATAATGCATAAAAAAACACACAGTGATGGGCAGTTATGATTAGCTGACGGCAGCTGCCATTTTTGGACAGAATCCTGTTGAGACATTTTATAAGTTTTGAATGAACTGTGCAACATTTAAATGGAAACTACACACCCAGCTGAACAACACTGACCTCCTCTTAAACATGAAAGTTTGGCCAGACCCGACAGTGATGTCACAGCGTACTGACACACTCAGGAGTGCACTTCTGCATCACTGCAGCAATGTGAGAATTTCCACCACAAGAGATGCATTTTAAAGTGAATCAGACTCACTTTAAAACAGCATTCATATACTTTTTTTTGGCCGCCTTGGGGCAACACAATAAGGTGTAAATTATCATTGTGCAAAATTGGGTGATAATTCCCTGTGGGTTCTCCACTGTGAGTTATCCCTTCCACAGACACATTTGATCCATTGTTAATGTGAAATACTGATTAGTGAAGCTTTAAAGTGAACTGAGTTATGGCGATTCAAAAGAATCACACAGCTGTAGCATAACCTACAGGCAAATGCTATGAACTATTGCTCTGTGTTTACATGTTTCTGAAATCCGTTCAAGATTGATGGCAATTAATGTGAAATAGGCGACACCTACAAGAACTGGGCAGTGAATTATAGGAAAATTATATAAAACATCAAGAAAACCTTTGTAGGAGATATTGAAATATGTTTAGAATTTGGTGACAATTTGATAAAATTGAAGAAGGAAGAAGGAAAAACTGTTTTGCAAAAAAATGTTGGTGGGCCTTTATAAGTGGCCACATGGTGGCGCTATCAGCAGTATAGCTTGTGTCTTTTTCTCATGGCCTCACCTTTCACATAATTGAGTTGAATCTGCAGATCATTCTTCATGACACATAAACAGGACCAGAAACAAAGTGCAGCGAAGAGAGTGATCCAAAGTTCACAGGTATTCACAAGTTTGAATCAGCAAAACAATGCCTCCGTCTGCTGTCGGCCTGCTGCATTCTGAACACAACATGTGTGCAGGTGTCAGGTAACTTAGTGAACAGAAACCACCCGCCTCCTTTAACACGCCCAACAGACAGGACAGGACAGGCTGACTCACACAAGCAACAACCACACCTGGTTAACTGGTTTCACTTATTTATCCCCCATTTACTAAAATAACTCCATATTTATATATTAGAATCCCTTCAAAATATATTACATTTTCCCAGGATGGCACAGCAAGTAGGGATGCAAAATGTAAATATGTTACCATTTAATTTAGCAGGGCTGTGGAGGACCTGCCCTCTGTGTTGTTTGTGGCTATTTGTGGCTATTTGTTTTTGAGGAGGAGTTTATATGACATAATTGCACACAAATTACACATGGTGAGGTTTTAAAAAGCAGTCTTGTATTCTTTGATTTCTTTATGTCTGGTACATCTTAAATGTGCCAAAAGAAAATAACAATTAAAACAAAATAAGAGTTTCCAAAAGGATTACAGGCTATTCCTGCCAACTCTCTGACCACCATGTAGGGAGATAAAATCAACAAAAACAATATGTAATTTAGACTTTTTTTTTTTTTTTTTTTGGTGGAGTAATTTGTACTCATGATGAACTCATAAATCTCAAATCTCAAAATCTAACCTGTGGGCCTGTGATTGTGCATATGTAGGACAAACACACACACACACACACACACACACTAACACACACACACTAACACACACACAAAGGCGGACTGAACTCCACCCATGCAGCGTCACTGTCGACCTTACGCAGGTGTCACATCCACTTTCTTTCCACTTTCTCAGTCGAGAAAAGGTGATTTCCACACACACACACACACACACACACAGGGCCCTGCTGGCTGTCATTTCCCGGATCCAGCGCGTCCAGGCTGCTGTGGAAACTTTCTGAAGTTGTTTTTTGGAGGGAGGGGGAGCTGTGCGCCCACAGCCGCGCTGCTGCGCTCTCGCACGGATCAGTTCGGGCTCTGCGCTCCGGGATGTCGGCCGTGAAGGCGCTGCAGCAGTGGTGCCGGCTCCGGTGTGAGGGCTACCGGGATGTGTCCATCACCAACATGACCACGTCCTTCAGGGACGGCCTGGCTTTCTGCGCCCTCATCCACAAACACAGACCCGATCTCATGTAAGTACTGAAGCCAGAAGACCGGACCACACATAGGAACCGAGGGGAGTTTTGTAGTGTCCGACTTTTTTAAAGCACACCTGAAGCCGTCAGGTAGAGCTGTCGGTTTACTGGTTCAGGGAAGAAAGACTGTGTTGGTTTTACTTCCCAGCTGTGCGGTGGGTTTCCGCACTTCTTTGGTGAAAGGGAACAGTCTTAAGCTTCATGGGTCTGCAGGAAAAGCAGGAGCTCAACTGTGGACGGAGCTCAAAGGGGCCAATATGCAACCACACTGGCCCCCAGAGGGTCTGCAGTCAGGGCCACTAACCATGAAAAGTAGCAGTGGTGAAGTCTGCATGTTTTTACATTTGGGCTGGATTTTATTTTTTCTGTTACAGCTTACTTGACTAATGTGATAAGACATTTTCTGCTTCTCAGTATTTATATCACAGGGTGCAGAGCTGCAGAAGGCTCCAGACTTGCACTTAAAAAGTAAAAAAAAATAACTTAAGTTATATAATAATATATAATAAGTTGAACATCCAGGATACAAAGGCTAAACAATCGAGCCTGAATGGAATCAATCATTATTAGCTTCCATAATAGCCACACATCTTACATATTTGACTAGTAGGCCTGTACATTGAAAGAACTTGATCTCAAGCAATGTAAAAAAAACAGACCTCTTAGGTGACTGACATATTGCTTGAAACTTGACTTGTACTTTGACTTAAAATATGTGAAATTGCTCTCATGTTGTGTGTATCTTCTTGTGTTCATAAGATCTCATCCAGTTTAGATTAAATCATTCTTTGTTTAGTCTATAAAATGTAAGAAAATAGTTCCCAGAGCCCATGGTGATGTCTTCATATTGTTTGTTTTGTCTGGCCAACAGTGCAAGACCAAAAGATATTCAATTTACAATTACATGAAATGGAGAATAGCAGCAAATCCTCACATTTATTTAGGAAACAGTGTTTTTTTGTGATTTATTAAGAAATCTTTGCCTGATAAATGTCTTAAATGTGTTTTTGTTGTTTAATTTTCCATCTGTTGACAAATTAATTAGTCAAGTAGCTTGTTTGTTTCAGCTCTTTCCATCCCTGTGGCCTCTGTTACTTATACTTTGGATTAAAGTGTGTGCACTTGGCGAAGTTTCATGGGATCTCATTCAGTTTGTCTCTTTGTTTAACATCCTTTTCAATCTGGTGCCTCCCAATGTTTGGAACTCAGTTTTAACAGGAAAGTAAAAAGATCATTTCCTTTCTTTTTTCCCAGGACTTTCTTTTAGCTTTCCACTTGGGATTAAAGGTTAATATTTTGGACTTGACAGCTATAAAGTGTTTTGGCACAAGATGGTTTGAATAAGATCTATCCCTATTAGGCTTAGGCTTAATTTTTCAAATATTCCAAAGACTTGACTCACTGTCTCTTGCTGAACTTCGGCCAGTTTGACACAGACACGCCTGGTTTTGTTCCAGAGAGGTCATTATGGCAGACAGACAGTAGTTTCATTTTAAGAAGAGACACAGTTGTTCCAGTCTATTCCGTTCCAGTTTTTACCTGCAGCCAGAACCAGCATGGTGGCACATTTCATGTTTATATGAGCTGAAGCACTAAATATTGGTTAGAGGCTTCAGTTAACTAAATATAAACACTTCCATGCCTGTGATGAATGCGGGCTGAGCTTTCTGTACGTTTCATAACACTGACTGCAGAAATGATATCAGTGACGCTACAATTAATCAGTCACACTGTCAGTGTCATGATATAGGTTGAAAACAGGGCCTGTGTATGACTAAATAACACATGATGGTCTAGACTGCATGTAAGCAAATGAATAAGGAAGGGAACGTGGATCATGTGTTTTGTTACTCATATTTTTTCTCCTGTGTTGCAGCAACTTTGATTCACTGAAGAAGGAAAATGTCTATGAGAACAACAAACTGGTAAGACATCTTCGGTCTGCATTTTGACCTCTGAATGTTTAGAATTTTTAGTTCTGACAAACTCGTTTTTCCCGAATACGCCACAAGTTTCTGTATTATAGATCTACAGACATTCATGGTCCCTAGAGGATGAATCCTATTGACTTAAAGGTATAGTTTTAAGCCTTTAGTAGCGGTATGGAGGTCCCTGTTTTGTTTATGACGGGTGATGTGATACACAATCCTGCCAATAGTTTCATACTATTCCACTTATCATCAGGTGGTGGTAAGACGCAAAGATATGCAGCAATGCACCAGCAAAGGCAAAATAAGAAGACTACAAGCTAGTAAACATGGATGTAAACAATGCTGGATATAAAATACTTTAGATAATTATAAGACTTTATTCACCCCACACTGGGAAAATACTTGTTACAGCATCAGATAAAATAAACAAATGTAAAATATAGAATATAAAGAATAAAGGAATGAAGAGGTAAAATATAAAAATATACAAAAAACAATTATATGTACAGAAATGGTGCATAAAATAGTGCAGTGCAGTTAGAAAAGTTTACTGGTTTAGAGGATCAGGAAATATCTGATTAGCGAATAAATAAACAAGACTAAGGATCTGACCTAGAATTTGTTACCAACTTTTATACTTAATACAAGTAAACAGAATAACATTTATATTGGCCTAAATGTAAATTAAATATCCTTAAGCATGAAAGTTCATTCTTGACCTTGGAAGCTTTCAACCACGTCTCACAGTCTTCAACAGTGGATGGAGTTTTCTCAGACCCAAGACGTCACCCGGGGCTCTGGGAAATTGTGAAAGACATTTTAAACAATTTTTGACATTGTTTAGGCTAAATGATTAATAAATCACTCAAAAAAATGGACTGATTAATTAACAGTGGAAGTATTTGTGTTCTGCAGCCATAATTTGCCTCAACATGTGTGTTGGCTCTGCATACTGAATCAGCGCCACTTGATGTTGGGTAACAGGGAATTTTCAAAATCAAAAAGCGTCAGTGTTCAAACATCGCTGAGAGGAGAAGTCATTGCCAAATACAGAGTGTTTCAATCTGGGCACTTTGACGTTGGCTGGTTTGTTGCATTCTTTACTTTCATTTTCTCCCCGGAGCTTCATTATTTGACTCTGAATTCTGGGACTGACAAAAGCTCAACATCACAAACTTTTGCTCTTTAAAGTGAAATGGAATAAAAGCCTAAATTAGCAGTGATTATGTGACACTATTCAGGATCTTAACTGCAACATACTGAAAGGACAGGTTGGTTAATAAAACAACAATAAGCTGTAAGAGATTAAAGTGCCACAGGGCGCAGCAAAGTAAACTTTGATTTTATGGCTCCCTTGATCATCTGATTACTGATTCAGTTATGCCTCTTGTGCTCGTTGGCCTGCCTCTGCATGTTGTTTTTCTCAGCTTCCATGGAATTGTTGGATGTGAATTTAGCCGGAAAGATTCCTGACTGACTAACTGTTCTCTTAACACATAAGGTTAGATTCAATCTGTGGTCAGACTTGTGGCCATTTGAACATAGGGATTTTATTTAGGATACGCAAAAGCAAGAGATGGACAGTAGAAAACATTCATTTTTAAGAAAACACATCTTCACATGGGTAGGTTGGGCACTTTAATAGACAATAAAAATAAAAACTAATTTAAGTGTATCAGTACTCTAACTTACCCCAGTGTCAAAACACACTGAATTTGGCCAAGACTCTCTTGACTAAAAGGTACCCCAAGAGAAACAACAACTAACATCAAGCAGCAAAGGTCTTGTCTTAAGTATTTTTCATTGAGGTCTTACAAAGTTAGACCACCTGCTTTTTTTATGTGACTTATCTGGTCCATTTCATCTTCGGCCCTTCATGCACCCTCAGCTTCTTCTGCTTTGTTGGGTAAAGTCGATGTTATTTGCAGGCGTTCAAGGTTGCGGAGGAGGAGTTGGGAATACCAGCGCTGTTGGACGCAGAGGACATGGTGGCTCTTAAGATTCCCGACCGCCTCAGTATCCTGACATACGTCTCCCAGTACTACAACTACTTCCATGGACGCTCCCCGAGTGAGTACCAATGTCTCGCTGTGTCCGTCTCTGCTTTTGTTCCTTTCTTCCTGTGTCATCTTTCTGTATGTCTCTGTTTTGTCTGTGTGTTTGCTGCAGTTGGTGGTATGGGAGGTATAAAGCGCCCCGCTGAAGGCCCCACAGAGGAGCCGTCTGGGAAGAAGAACCAGCCGGTGGCGTCTAAAGTGTTTCCCTCTTCCGTACCCGCCAGAGAGAACAGCCCACCGCCCTCCTCTAACATCACGAGGCCTTCTCCCTCCCCAAAACAAACCAGAAATACCACACAGGTAATCTTTGCTACCTGAATACTTTACACAAGTGTTACTAAACTTTAGTGGCCAGAATGTGTAAAAAAGGATTGACTGATGAGAAATGTGGAAGTTTGTGGAGTCAGAGATGACATTAAAGATGACCCAAATACCTACAAAATTCTGTTGTTGTGTCTGAACCAAACCACGCTTACAAAACAAACCAAAAAAACCCACATTGCCTCAGATCAGTTACAGTAATAGATTAGTTGTCTTGAATGAAATAGTAATTTCCACCTCATGAAACCTCTCTCCCCCTCTCCTCCCCTCTTCTAGGATGTTCCGGTTGAGAAATCCCAACAGACAGGCACCCTGAGCAACAAATGTGTGTCCTGTAACAAGCATGTTCACTTGGTGCAGCGCCATCTAGTGGACAGGAAGCTCTATCACAGGAACTGTGCAAAGTAAGGACCCATTCCAATTCATTTCACCATAACTGATCTTTATAATCTATTGGACTCGTGTACGAAAAATGTTGTACTTGTAACAACTACATGTCTTGTGTGTCCTGTTTTTCAGGTTATTGTCGCCTACAAACACAGCTGCACCTCTCAGAAATTTACCCACAGACACCCCTGTTTCCAAATTCACTCCTCTACCAGACTCCACTAAAACCAACACAACCACTCCCGCTCACACTCCCTCCAGAGCGGGACCCACATGGCTGACGGAGAAACCCAACCCCCCTCCGAGCTTCTCAAGCACCTTTTCTTCTCCATCTCCTTCACGGCCTGCTTCAAGTCTCTCGCCTGCTGCCAGAGACAGTCAGCCATCTTTTGTCTCCAAACCCGCAGCTTCACAGACCACTTGTGAATCTACCGCCACCACAACCACTTCTATCAACACCAGGCCCACTGCTGCTCCTCGTACCTCAACCACGGCGGCAAAGACAATGCAGTCCAAGCTCAAGTTCTTCCAGTCAGATAACACCTCTAACAATGGAGAGAAAAAGACTGCAACCACCAACATCGACATAAATAAGGAGCCGAATGTGAGCGGTAAGGTCCAGGAGGCCACAGCAGGTCAGGCTGTTACTGTGGTTGTGAATGTCGGTGGCTTTGGCAAAAAGGAAGCGAACGTGAGCGTGAACACAGGTGGGGAGAAAGCTAAAGCAGCCGTTGTAGGTGGAGATTCAGGAAAGGTGTATGAGAGCAGTAAGACGAAAGCAGCAGCAGCAGCCTTCCTCTCCAAAAAACTGACAGAGGAGAACAACAATAACAACAAGCCATCGTGGACGAGTGTAGCGCTGAAGAAAACGTAAGTAACCACACACACACACACACACACACACTCGTACACAGAGACTTTATAATATCTTGCTTTGGCCTGACCTCTACTGGTGAATAACACTTAACCTCTGTTCAGATCTTCTCAAGTCGAGACTCCAAAGAGGGAGACAGAGGGTGTCAGAGGGAGAGTGAAGCTGAAAGCAGACCCGTCACTCCTCGCTGATCTGCAGACTCCGGACACCGTGAACTCTTCTCCGAGCTCGGCCGGCAGGAGTGGAACCGGAGCCAGAACTCTAGACAGGAGCACCCGCAGTGCATCACCCTCAGGTTAACCTCACACACTTTGATAACTGTCCGTTGTGTAGTTTAGTCTGGTATAATGCATGTTTGTGTGGGTATATGAATATTTTATGATGTTAGCGAGGAGGTTTGTTTCAGGTGACGTGGCCCTAAATCTGATATTAATATATTTT
The DNA here is from genome assembly GCA_031216445.1 of Lateolabrax maculatus. Lineage (NCBI taxonomy): Eukaryota > Metazoa > Chordata > Actinopteri > Acropomatiformes > Lateolabracidae > Lateolabrax > Lateolabrax maculatus. The sequence continues at coordinate 6,030,633 of CM062204.1, read as the reverse complement.
ATGATGTATACAAAATCACATATAAAGTCATGAGACTGATGTTCAAAGTAATGCAACATATGAGACTGGAGGTGTCATATGTGTCAAACATACTACAGCATACCTGGAGTCATAGATTTAGACCGCAGGAATTTGTAGAACAGTAATGTAATATGGTCTTTCATCATGGTATGATCCCTTTAAAGAAAGGCTCAAACAAAGTAGGCCACCAAACAAACTGAACTATCTAAGTCCAGTTTGGAAATTAAATGCTTAGTGAAAAAAAAAAAGAAAGTTACTTTCTGTGACTCGTCAAATTCACTGAGAGCATGGGATATATGACAAAGACAGGACTCTAACATGGCACCCATTCATTCCAAGGAAATTTGTTTACCCAGCACCTATGCCAAAGATTTATCTCTTTTCTGTACATTAGTGTTTATCTTCGTAAACCCACCTGCTTGTTTGACTTTACACTGACATGATGTCGACATAAAAAAAATTACAAACATAAAATCTTAAAGGAATAAAAATACACAAAATCAAAACTTCCATTGTTTGCAGTTCCAGGTGTCCTGTCAACAGTTTTCCAGATGTGTGTAACAAAGTAATTCATCTGAAGAAGATCTTGCTAATAGGTTTACCTTGAGTTTGGATTGTTTTGTTACACATACTGCTCACAAAGGTGAAGAATGAACCTCCATGCTCAAAGATTTACAGACATGTCTTTTTTATTGGCTGTCTTTGGGGAAATGGGATTTTTGTGAAATGTGGGAAAGAGGTGCCAGGGTCGCACCATATCCAGTTCCCTTAACACATTCATGATTGAGAGACTTCACTGATGCCTCGATGACAACCCTGTACCCCTCTTTCTGTGCAAAAGAGCTCCTTGTTCCTCTGGTGATTATTTTCCGGCTGCTCCATGAGAGTTACAGTTGGAATCAAACACACCGCAGGTTGTAGTTAATGTAGAACTTTATATTGTTTCATGTGCTGTTGGTGGCAAATCTCTTTATGACAAAACAATCAAAATAGGAACTGACATTGGTTAGTGACTGTGTGATGAAGGAACTGAACCCAGAACTTAAAAACACTAAAGTTTCATTTGGTTTTATTTTTTGTCAGCAGCATCAGAAAATGAGACTCCTGCAGACTGGAGGTCGAAGCTCAAACCCATCTCCAAAGAAACCAAGTAAGACTTGTTTTATTCAGTTGTCCTGTTTTGTCACCATGATCTATGTTTCTGGTTAATTCCTTGCCCTTTGCTGGCTCAGTTCCTAATTTCAAACCTCCAGCAGGGAGTATCTATACGTGGGCGTGCTCACAGGCATATCAACTTCATCAAGCCTTCTTTTTTTCTCCCGATGTCCTATCCATCCATCCATCCTTTGATCCAGTCTTTCATCCATCTATCCAACCATTCCTCCCACAGGAAGCCTGTACCTGCTGCTCCTCCAAATGGCTCGGCCATCATTTGTAGTCAGAGCTTTCAGCCTCTCCTCTTCCGCCACATGCATGTGAGCCCCAAATGGTGTCAAGATTGAGTAGAGTCCTCCGTGGTGCAACATATGCTCAGTGCTCCGAGTTCCTTCCCCCACATGACCTTTCCTCCCACTCTCATGAATCAAAACAAAGGACTGCACCAAGACAGAAACAGGACTACTTGCAGGAGCTCAAAATTGCCATTAATTAAATTCTGTCTCTTTCTCTTTTCTGCTCATCTTTCGTCTATCCACAGACCTGCTGGTCCGTCACAGACCCCTAAGCCATGGGCTAATGGAGCTGGGAAGACTTCAGAGCTTTCTGTGGGGCCTCCTCCCTCCTCTCAACTCCCCAGCCCGAGCATTTCTGTCACTCCACCAGCATCGAAGGGTAACACGGTCACCTGTGTTGTAATATTGTTCTGTTTATATATGCATATACACCACTATATTGTTCCCAATTCTTTTTTTATTCTGCTTAGACATGACAATGTTTCCTAAAGATTGCCTAAATATGATTCAGATCTATCAGGGTTTCCTCCCTCTTTTGTTTTAATTCTTAACTTTCTATATCATTTTTTTTCTGATTTTATCTCTTTCTTTTTCAGGATTCCTAAATGGTCAAAGAGAGCTAACTACAAATGGCACAAAGTCTGAGTCAAAGATATCCAAGGTACTGAAAATATAATTTTAAATGAATCCCTTTTTTTTGTCCAGTCAAAATAAGCATTTAGAGGATGACACCTTGAGCCAGTGCATGTTAATCATCCATGTACTGCACTGCACACTGCTGTAACTTCACTGCACATCCCTGTGTGTTACATCTATAGACTAAACCAGACTACATTCTCAAAGAGGACATCATAAGGGAACTGCAGGAGATTGAAGATAATTTGAACGAGTTGGAGAAGAGGGGGGTCGAGCTGGAGGTGAGGCTCCGCAGCAGTGAAGAAGGTGAGATAAACACACACGTACTGAATGAGCCTCGTCTTTAGTGGGATTTATAGCAAAGAGTGTACATGGGATTAACTGTGTGTATGTTTGTGTGTCAGAGGGTGAAGATGACTCTCTCATGGATGAGCTCATGGTTGAGTGGTTCAACTTGATCAGGAACAAGCAGGTGGCCATGCGCCGGGAGTCTGAACTGGTCTACATGTGAGTACACGCACACACACACACACACACACACATGCACAAACACACTTAGAAAAGGGGCATGCCACTCTTTAGTGATTAGTGAAACAGACTTGTGGCCAGAAGGTTGACAGTTTGAATTCCCAGTGTCCTCCCTCCTCCGTCCCACAGCAGGGCGTCCTGGAACAAGACCGCTCACCCCCCACTGGCTGCAGTGTGAAGCAGGATGCTGCTTAACAGCACACATACACTGCAATTATTCATTTGATAAATTTATGTTAAACCTCTACCTCTACCAAGGCCAAAATCCAGTATTATTATAATTTTTTTTAATAACAAAAAAGGTTTAGAACATTGCATTTGAATTACACTCTGTATTAAAATACACAGTGTTAGAAATTGTGGTCATTTTTGGAGAAAAACTTAAAATTTGATATAGTAGAAGAAGTTATGGTCATTTAAAGCTGCTCAAATAAATATTTTGATGTATTAACAAATCGATCAAATGACCACATGTAATGTGAAAGGGGTCGCTCATAGTGGCAAATTGAATAGTCAGTGTTTTAGTGTCTTTCAGCTTCTTGTTTTAGTTCACTCTCGCTGCTCTCATCAGCGTTATTTCCAGCCTCATAAACACTGTACGCTTCCTGCTCAGCACCAAGCGACAAGCTGGTGAACATAGTGAAGCATGTAGAAGCTAAACAGCCACATATTTCTCTTAGGAGCTGGTGGAGACCAAAACAGAGCTAAACGAAGAGTAAATATTGGACTTTCATTCCCCATAGTTTACCATATTAACTTAATAAAGTGATACTACGCCAGTGTTGTACACACTGCTGCCCCCAAGTGGCTAAAATGTAGTTAATGCAGGTTTGAATTCACCATGGTGCTTTTATACCCCTGGATATACCGTATGTGGCTGAGGAGGTAGAACGGGTCGCCCACTAATCGCAGTGTCGGTGGCCCCAGTTCCTCCTGTCCACATATCAAAGTGTCCTTGAACTGACACTGAAACCCAAGTTGCACTTTATAAGTGCAGTACATTTTTTGCAGAATTGCCCATAGTTGTTTTCATGTCATGTCATAACAGAAAACAAATTATGTTGAGCATGAAAGTTAATTATTGACTGTGGGTATAGTAGTTTGGGAAAATAGTCTTAACTCAGTGTCCTTAATGTACAATATAGCCTTTGTCAGGACTTTCAACTGCACAATAAATGTGTTTAGGCAGTAATGGGTATAGCCTGCATGAATAGATATGTGTTGGACCAAGGATTTAGTAACAAATAAAATAAACAATTTTAATTTATATATTATATATATATATATTGTTTTTATGTGTAGTGGAAAAACCCAGGACCTGGAGGAACAGCAGCCCAGTGTTGAGCAGGAGCTCAGGAGACTGATGGATAAACCAGGTGAGGATGTGAAACACACATTACAAGACGTACAAGACACAACATGAATTAAATGATCATATCTGAGATTGAAATGTGTTTGTGTTTGAGCAGAACATCTGAAAACATCCAGGGACCGGAAGAGAGAAGAGGAGCTGATGGAAAAACTGGTAGAGATCGTCAATGACAGAAACGCTATTATAGAAAATCTGGATGAGGACAGACTCAGGTGTGTATACAACTGATTCTTTTGATGTTTTTAGACAGATAACAGTATTTCTGGACTACATTATGTTACATATTCAAGAAGTAAAGAATATGTACAATTTTATTTATTTGTCTAATACATTAATGTCATAATACATACACATCAGTCTTCCTTGGGGGACTCTGTATAAAAAAGACAACAACACTTTTCAGCTGATGTTGATGTTAAAAAAAAGTAATTTATCAAAATAAATACAAATATTCAAAGTTTACAGCCTCTGTGTTAGGGGATATTGTGATTTCTCTCTGTTTTACATCACTGTAAATTGAATATCTTGGGCATGTTTCACTTTATTCTGACATTATTAAGACTAAATGATAAATAATAAAGAAACAAATGAATCAAATATTGAAAAAATGTTTACTGTCAGCCTTATCTCGTGGTCATTGCTTTATTTAAAGACTAAAAGTCCAATTTACTCGAGTACAGAGCCAAAGCAGCAAAATGTGTCGCTGCCCTTGTAGGACTTACAGGTTCGACTGTATGTATAAATACACAATGTTGATACTCACACAGGTATGAACTGCTGTTAATCTGTGTTCGCTTTCTGTGTGTTCTCGCTTCAATTTCTCAGGGAGGAAGAGGAGGACGAGCAGCTAAACAAGATGATGATGAATTTCAGTGAGTGTCTCCACCACCTCCACAGGCCGTCTGACCCCCCTCTGCTCTGTTCATTAGTTATCACAACCTCTGTGTCACTGCAACTTAGTTGGCTTATAAATTATCCAATTGAGGATTTCCATCATGGACGCCGCTAATTGAAGTAGATAGAATTCTCATTGTGGTTTATGGAAGTGTGTGTGTGAATGTGCTGCATTTTTAAGGGTGCCACTGGGCGATGTTTTCATCTCATTTGATCTAATGACTGCTAATGGAAAAAGCATCAAACAAAATGCTCCCCCTCTTTTTGTCAGCGGCGTTCCTATTAGACAAATGGATAATGTAGCTGGTTAATTTGACCCTCTGATAGAATAGAGTTAAAGCCGGCTTCATTTGCAATTCATGACCGGGAAATGCAGGGCTGAAATTGAGGAGATTTATTGAACTTCAGTGAAAGGTCGTTATGCTACAGCGAATGAATGCCGACCGTGGGCTAAAGAATAGCCATTTCAAATTAATGTATTCATAAAGTTAATGCCAAAGTTTCACAGTTCATTCCCTCTCTGAGTACAGTCATACGATAGTTTACAAACGCGTTGTATCACATGAGATACATGCTACTTTATACCGTAGCCGCGGAAAATACCCCTTTTTTGATTTGCTGACAGGTGTTTGTTAAAAGCTTGTAACAGGACAAGTCAAACACGGCTTCAATCAACACGTTAAGTGACAAAATCCATCAGCTGAGTACATTAAGCTGCATGTAACCATGGCAGCAGTGAAACACACCTAGGATGTGAGTTAAACGTTCAAACTTTAAAGACAACTTTTGGACACAGCTTCTCTTTTTGCTTGTGATGAATGGCTGTGGTATAAGCACAACAATACAAATAATAAATTAGAGGACACCCCTATATGTTTTTTTTCATACATGTCATGTTAACTGAGCTTCAGTGTCTCGCGTACTTGTTGTCAGGTTGTCACCCATATTTAAAGCTGTATAAACCTTCTTTTTCTTTGGCCGCTTCAGGGCAGAACAAATTAAAGAGGCATAGGCTACACGCTTGGGATATTATGGGCTTATAAAGTTGATATGGCTTACACTTAAGCAAACTGTCTGCATGCCTGTTTAGCAACACATCCTGCAGACATGGACCAGCTTTAACATTTGTATGGAGTTGTGTGTTTCTGTAGAGTGTGAGTCCAATATTCACAAACTTTAAGCCCTGGTTTGGTCTCCACCAATTCCTAAGGAGAATATCTGGCTCTTTAGCAGCTAAATGCTCCACTGTGTTTTCACATCTGGTGCTGCAATTAGTTGGAGTTGGGTGATCCTTCTCTGTGGGTTTGTCACTATTAGTAACCCTGTTCACGTTACACATAGTAATTTCATATAAAAATAGTAATTTCATATAAAAATATTAATTAGTGGATTTCTTTTTTTTTTGCATATTTTTCACTGGAAGTCCCTGGATTTGGAAGGAGCAGTTAAAAAAACTAAACAGATTTTCACCCTGATTTTATGGCCCCAAACACACTAAAGTTATTGTTTTTATGTAATCACTAATCACACTAGCTTACAGAAAACAAGATCCTCTTGAGACGTTACAGCTCAGAAAATTCTTCTGCTAATAATTTTTTTTACTGGTAAAATGTTGAACATATAAACTCACAGATAGTAGGCAATCTACTTCGAGACTTGAGGTGGAAAAAAAATCAAGGGCCTGCATATATATATATATATATACATAAAGTAACACAAACCATGATTTACTCTAAAGGTATCTTCTATCCAAATGTATACAAACCATGTAAAAACAAAGGTGGCGCAGGATTTCTTCCTCGCACTACTGTTTTAATTGATAATTTTGCTACAATATAACTTCCAGAATTAAATTTCTACCTTATACTGTTAGTTGCTAAGAAGATTGCCCACTATCTGCAGAAACACTGATTATTGAGATTTCACAGAATTAAATTGCCAATCTCACCTGTCATGTTTACCACCCCTCCTCTCATTCTCTCTTTCTCTCTTTCTTTGTTTCCTTCTTTTTTCTCTCTTTCTTTCTCTCTTTCTCTCTCAGACATAAAGAAAGACAAACCAAAGAAAAAGTCTCCGATGTCCAAACTGTTCGGTTGGGGGAACAAGAAGGAGGGTTGACGCTCCTCAAAGCACTGCGCTGCTACTTGCTTTGATGTTTCCTGCTTCTCTTCTTGTAGTCTTAATGTCAGCCTGTGATTCATGGGATAACATGGATTGTGTAGTGTGTTTGTGTACAGTATGTGTGAGCAAGTGTGTGATCTGTCACTTATGATCTAGCGCTTATAGAAAAATGCCCTTCCCTCTGTTGACTGCATCACTCAAGATCTGACGTTACTCCTGCCTGCCAGTGACACACACACACACACACACACACACACACACACACACACACACACACACACACACACACAAACACAAACACATGCAGATGATGTTGAGGGGTTAATGACTCACCAGCAGTGATGTGATTGGGTTCAGTGCTCCAGTTGTTAGTTTTAATACCCCTCTAGTCTTAATCTGTCTACTTAGTGCTCTCAAAAACACAAACACACACACTCACACGCACACTTTTTCTCCTTATATCTTCTTACATGTGCAACTCATTGACATGTCGGTTATATACTGCAACACTACAGATACTAATGTGAGTTGAAGAACAGAGGTCAAACATCTGTTTCTTGCTCTCTGCTCATGTTTTAGTCGACCCTACAAGTCACTAGTGACTCGGACTAACTTCACTCTGACCCTGCTGTAGTAGATTACATGTTGAACTGCCTTTCTCTTTTAATCTTAAAGGTCTCTCCCTGTGTAGTTTTCTGGAGAGCAACAAGTTTACTCAGTGCTGCTGCACATTCATAAAGTGTAAATTTTTTTATAAAGCCTTTTCTTTATATAATAGCATCCTTTAGACCATTGGTTTTCAACCTGGGGTTCAGGAATCGTGAGACGGTTCACCGGAAAGGAAAAAGCAGAGAAAACATATTTCTTCTAAACCAAATTATGCTCACTCACTCACTCGAACAATATATCTTGAAGAGAGTAGGCTCAAAGGTTCACTTCCTAATTTGGAGCTTTCAAACTACAATGAAATCGAAGCTCTGATACATAGTAAGTGAGAGCTTCTCTTTACCAAATACAAACTGATATTTTTTAAACAATCAACCTAATACACTCATGAGTTAATATATGTCAAATCAAACGTGGTTGCAAGAAAGTCACTTGTCATGCTTTGGTTTTTTTTACGATCCAATCATGTTCAAATTTAGTGAAATATGTAGTATGTATGTAGTTTTTAAGGTTGATTAGAGCAATAGATAAATCTGGTTTGTGTCGAGTATTCAGACTAAAAGCAAAGATTTACTGGCTGTTAGTGAGTCTTAGATAATATGGAGAATACAAGAACTGGTCCATATTGGATCTGGATTTGTACATGTTTTAAATCTTTCGTTTTCTTTGTGCGTGTCATAATATATTACTTGTTAGTCATTTTTGGAGACGCACTGAAACAGACTTTTAATTTCTATGTTGTGACCAAACATTTTTTCAACATAACTAGTTAGTACTACAAAAAATGTAACATTGTTTCTGTATATGTTTATGTTCTCATCCCTTTTATTCACCTACATCTCGGCTGTATATATTGTATAAATTTGGTACTTACGACAGTGTGATTATTTAATGGAAAAACTGTAACAGTAAAACAGTAAATTACTGGAATAAAATGACTACAATTTTAACCATTAATCAGTCGTGGTGCTTTTTATTGAGTGATATTTACTTCCTATTTTAAATGGTGAAATGCAGCTCTTGCAGGGGGCAGTAGTGGTGGATATATTTCTCCTTATTATTTTCCATATTATTATTACTTCATGATGCAGTTTCTTTGTACAAACACTAGGAGGCAGCATGAGACTTTCCATGTCACTGGAGCTGCCAGAGCATGAATCCTTCAGTATCTTTGGTCTGCAGGACTGACAAATACACTAAAAGTCCAACCCAGACATAGAATAAAAGACACGTGGCTTTATATTTTTAAGTTTTCATCTTCGGATTTTTCTTCTATTTTCATAATTGCTGAAAGACTACACAAGCCTCACTCTCCGTCACCTCCAACCCCAGACAGTTATCACTTCTCCAGTGAAACTTTTATATAATACTCATGTTGTCAAATATATTTTTCTTTTTTCTTGTCAGACAAAAACAGAAACAGAACACAGTTAAACAGTCTGATTAGAATCATTAACAATATTTAAGTCCTCTGTAATTTCACTGCTGCAGAGACTTCTTGTTTTATGCACCACATGCAGATATGCCAATTTCATGTCCATGTTTCATAAATTAATTAAAGTGGGTTTCAAATTAAAATTACAAATTGCAAATTTGTCACAATCTATACAGTATACAATACTTCTATGCTCATCAAGCTAAAAAATAAATAACACATTAATGACACATTTCTGCTAAGGGACAAGAAAAATATATTTATTACCGTAGATTATCTAATAAAGAAATTATGATGCTAAAGAAGGAAAAGAAAAAATAAGGTGACTGACAAGATTTGCCAGTCTCCTAAGTAAGTTTGTTATTTTTAAATTGCAGGTTTCAACAGGGTTGTCTGCAGCTGTGGGTCCCTAGAATCACCATGACCCTTCACCTTACTAATAAAGGCTTTGTAGATCGGTCCTATTGCAGAGAAAAAAATATATTGTATTATTATATATAATTATTTGTCAGTTTTGAGACACAGCGAAAATACAGTATTTCAGTTAAATCTTTTTTCTTTCTGTTTTCAAACAGAAAACAACTCCTCTACATCTCAGCATGTATAAAAGAGAAGTTCACATCCAGCAGTTCAGGTGTGTACTTGCAACATTAAGATTTTTGACCAAAAACTCAGCAGTCCCCCATCTTGTTATCATCTTACCTGTAAAGGCCACAGGTGAAGAATGAGTACACATGCAGAAAAAGACAGTGTGGGAAAGTTGGTAAAAACTGTTGGTAAAAACTGCTGTTAATCTACAACAAACCCACAGCAACACAGACCTTTGGGTGACAAGGTCGAACACACGCACATGCAAACACAAGAACAATTTCTCCCTGCTACGGTTAAAATATCCATTTATAGTAGCAAAGAGGAAAAGAGAGAAATAATACAATAAAAGAAGAAAGGAGCAAGGAAATTGACTTTTAGCTCCAAGTTGTTGTTTTTTTTTTATATCTTTTGGTGTGGAAATACAAAACTGTGTAATCTTTTCCTCTCTAAAGGCAACATCTGTTCCTGTTGTTATGTGTGAAAGTGTTTGTTGATTCCTTCCTAAAACCATGATAAAATGTTCCATCACCGCACCGCTGTGTGTCTGAATCAATCATGTCTCCGCTTAACTTTGGAACATGTTTATCTTTGGGGTGAAAATGTGCCTTTAAGTCGACTCAATAAGGTACATTTATAATGTGGGAGACTGTGGTTTCAGTGGGGACTGTAAATATACCTTTGAGGTGGTTCATTTACATAACACAATGGGCCCTCACATATTCTTCACACAGACTTTTAAACTGTTTCGGTGAGGCTTGACTCTGTTTTGACATAATGTGATTCAACCATTCACAGCTCATATCTGTTTAATCCACGTTAAAATAGTATAAACTCGACATTAGCATACACTCAATCAGTTGTTATTGTTGTTTCACATGCCTTTATGTTCATTCCTTCCTCTTTAACAGTTTAAAAGAAGCTGTGTTCCTAATTTCGACACACTGCACACTTCTCTGTGTTTCATCTCTTTACTAGTGTTTAGCTTGGTCTTTGTCACACACCTCACAGATTTCTATTTTATTTTTCCTCAAGTTAACTTCCTGTTTTTATTGAATACTTTAGTTGTCTAACATTTTCTTCTTCCGGTATGACATTAAACCTGCATTAATTGTGTTATTTTCCACTTGGGGGCTGTGCAACCAACAAGCTAAAAACACAACCCTGACATATTATCACCTTATAACATTGATATAGTAAATGTGTTAGCAAGTTGCCTATTTTTCCCTCTAAAAGATGTGAAACAACATTAATATTCAGTTGGAGTCACGTTTGTGTCCATGTAGTACATGTAAATCCAATATTTACTCCCCTTTTAGCTCTGTTTTTGGTCTCCACCAATTCCTGAGAGAAATATTTGGCTCTTGAGCTGCTAAATACTCCACTATATTCACCACCTAGTTGCTGAGACAGAATTAAAGCAGTAAACTTGCAGGCCATGAGATCAAACAGTGAAACTGAAAAAGCTTTAATGCCCCACAGACCTGAGGAGAACTACAGGATTGGTCATAATTCTCTGTTGGTTACTCACTATGAGTAAGAACTTTCACATACACACAGTCACTTAATGCTGGGTTCAGACTACACAATATCTTTGTCTGTTAAGATGGTCATTGTGTCAGATCAGGTGATTGTAGAGTCGTAAGTTCTCGCCTTGACTTGACCGAGAGACATGACATTGGTCACAGCTTGACACCTTTCACAACATGCGTAATGTTGTTGGGAAGGAAGTGCTAGGGACAGACTCCCAGGAACAAAAAACGAAAAGAAAAAAAAAAGACTCCTGGGAACAAGAATGTAAACAAACATTGCCATCTGCAGCGATGTGTATGATACTGTCTGTCTTGAGTTTGAAAAGCCTCAAACAAGAAAGGAAAAACGACTGTGACCTTTCCTCTGTTTCACTGTTCCACTTTGCAGCACCAACAACATCGTTCCTCTTCTGCTACGCCGTGTTTGCAGTTGTGCACAGAGGAGCGTTGTGTGCTCCCATTGGTCAACGCTTGGAACGTGTCCTCGAATTTGTCCTGGAAGGCAAAATAATTATGTTAATTTTTATAAAACAACAATTTGTCGAACCCAATGTCCATTTCTGTTTCCCGACACCTTACATCTGTCGGGTTGATATTGTGAACCCGGCAAAGCAATGACACCTCTCCTCAAAATGTATGTGGTTTTGGTCAGGGGCTCAGACCTACTTTCGGTTACCTGGAAATCGTAATGCTACTGTATATACAGTACAGTTATGTTTTAGTGTGTCCAGTTTGAGAAGGTTCATTTCCTGTTTTAACATGAAAATGGTCCCTCATGCACAGAGTGAATGAAAATGATTTTCCCAGTTTCTGTGAGACAACTTGACTGGCCTGTGCAGTGCCCTGACCTCAACCCCAATTAACACTTTTGGGATGAACTGCAACAGTGACTGTGAGCCGGGCCTCATTCCCCAACATCAGTGTCCAACCTCACTGATGCTCTTGTGGCTGAATGGGAGCAAATCCCTCCAGCCAGGATCCAACATGTTGTGGAAAGTGTGAACCCAGAAAGTGGAGACTGTTATAGCAGCACATTAGTGCCTGTGGTTTTGGAATGATGTGTTGAACATTCACATATGGGTGTAATGTTTGGGCATCCACATAGCCATGTGGTGTACCTTAAAGAAACATTTTAACTAGAAAAATAGGATCATACTCTCTTAATATGTACAGTCATGGTGCCTAGTAATACACTACACACTGGTAGTGCATGTCTGGTAGACATTGTGATGTCTTGTCTTGGTATTGCAAGGTGCTTCATTGAAATTACATAGATTAAGATAAGGTTAAATATTGTACTTAACTAAAACGGGTGAATTTCACATCACAGTCTAGATCTTATTTGAGTTAATGATCTGTTTCTGTATTTCAATTGATGTGAAATTATACACATGCTTTAATGTTTTTGTTTTTTTGTATGATTATGCAGGAGTGTGACTTCCTCAGTTTGTTTTGATGGATTTTACAAGGTTCTTATAAACCAGTGAGAGGTCATAAAATGGACCAAATGAGGAAGTTTAAAGCTCTGTAACCTTATTTTGTAGGCTGCTTTATTAAAAAAACAAATCCCATCTGCAGATATTTATTCTGTGCTTGGATATAAATTCACTGCAGCACAATATGTTCTGCTTAGGCAAAACCGCGAGAATAAGGTGTAACAGTGATGACAGATTTTTTGCATGAAGGAGGAGGGGGTTGATGTGTGTGGAATCCATAGCAAAGTGATTTTTGGTGTTCGTATGATTCATTGCTGCGTGACATGCATACGCAAGGTGGAACAAAACGGTTTAAATTGAACTGCTGCTTTCTGATTTTTTTGGTTTTGTTTGTGTTTTGTTTGTTTTTTTTCTCTGAGCCTCCATCACTGTGTTTTGACAAAGAGTGCTGTTTGAGTATAAGTGTGTCTTTGTGATGACAGCACTGGAAAAGCGATCACAGCCCAGGGACCCCCTCAAGAACCTCTGGATGTCGCCCGTGGAAACCCTTTGCATGTGGTCTGTACTTGCACAAACACACACAGTAAAGCGTGCACACACCTTAGTGGTGGTGACAGGCGGGAAAATCATCCCAGGATTCTGGTTCAGGTCTCCCTCTTTGTGTTTCTCTAAGTGTCTGTGACAAGGGGTGTGTGTGTGTGTGTGTGTGTGTGTGTGTGTGTGTGTGTGTGTGTGTGTGTGTGTGTTTGTGCAGACAGATTAAGCTCCTCCATGGATGGATGCTTATGTTTCTCTGAATGAGTAATGTAAAAGACAGAGAGGATATGTGCTCAATGAATCACAAACATCATCTATCAGGGTGAATATTTCCACTCACATTTTTAAGCCAACTGTTTTTAAAAGACCAAATATATTTCTATGAAATGAGCTGCTTTAAAATGCAAAAGAGAATGGTCCCTAAAAAAGTGATGAAAAGCTCTGAATTTTCTGGCTGATTTTTGGCTTTTTAACTCTAAAAACTACAAAGTCCAGTCCAGTCACTTTATTTATGAAGCATTTATTTTTGTTTCATGTTATTTATGTCAAGCGCTTAAATTTCTTACTTTGAGAGCGCACACACAGCAAAGTGCAGATCAAAATTAAAAAACTACTCTTCTGCAGTACACCACGCTTTATTCAGCAAGCGTCTGAGGCTATATTGGCTTCATCAGGGTGGTGCCTGAGGCTGTTTCCATAGATACCATGTGTACAAAACTTTACAGGCATCTTTTTCTCATCTCAAATCTCATTATCCTTAGTCGATACAAAAACTATAGAACACATATCTATAACCATAAATCCAGAGTATAACATTAAAATCAACTTTTCACATTATTCTCTATCAAATGCACTTTTTTATCTTAACAATCAATGGGTAAAAAGGTTGAATATCAATTTTTACATACAAGTAAATAAAACAAAAACATTTGGTGACTAAAGCACAACGTACTGGAGAAGAGTTGTGTGGCATGTTTTAATTTTGATTAATATCAAAAGCAAAGAGTCCAAAAAACTGTGTATTTTGTATTTTTCCTTTAACGTTGCTAAATCCTGATTGGTGCACAGAGAAGTACGTCAACCTTTGTCCAACTGAGCCCTGCCCACTGGAAACCAGTGAGAAGAGCAAAAACAAAAATACAAATACAGAAATCTCTCTGGGGATGTAACCAAAACTGTTCATCCTTTGGCAGATATTATGGGTTAATGTAGGCCTCCAAAAGCTGGTTGAAACAAAAGAGGACGCCGATACCAGTATTACAAGTCCTTCAGGAGATAGAAATGAAGTGTCTATAACTACATGTCTATATGTGAATGAACTGATGATAAATATGTGAATGTGCTTTTCTTTTTAAAAGTGAAACAAAACTATTTTGTGTTACTTATCAAAAATTAGAATTCCCATAATTATTATAACTGAAAATAACCAGACATAAGAAGCAACTTTTCCCTGTACCTGTGTGTGTTCATTGTGGCACCTTAATACGACCTCTTACCCCTTGTACATTTGAAGGTCAGTGAGTTACACTGACGCTGTGTGCATGTGAGCTCATATTTACTGTTAATTGAGCTGAATTGAGATCAGCAGCAGCAGCAGCAAAGGCTTAAAGCAGAAAATGAGAGAAGCACTCAAGTGGCTATCAGTATCATAAAGGAACAAAAGTGAAGGAGGGGAGAGAGGGAGGAGGGATGAAAGGAGATGATTTGCAGCCTTAATCCAAATTGAATTACATTGATAACATCTCTCTTCCTGGCTTTATTTTTATAGATTTTTTCCATTTCATTTCAAACATCCACTTTCCACGTTTTTGTTACTCGCACTTACGGGTTCCTCAAGACAATATGAGACGCCGTTTATGTTTGGTTCCAAAGGTAGCAGCTGGCTGGTGGCTCACTACAACATTTCTTTAAAAACACAAACTAACTAATGAACCAACAGCAATCAGTAGGTATTCATTAGACTCTCTCTTCCTCTCGCTGTTAATAGTGTGAATTAGCATATAAATGAGAGATAGCATGTGATAGAATCCACTCCGCTTCAATCTGTCCATTGGGACTCTTTCTCCTCCTTTTTCCTCCACTCCTTATTACTCTTTTTCTCCCTCTCTCTTTGCATTTCTGCCTCTCTCCCTCTGCACTCTCTTGTTTCTCCTGTTTCTATTTGAGGACTCCTTTTGCTTTTATTAACTGACATAGCTAAAGTGAGTCGTTCGGAGTCTGTTTGTGATTATTTGTTTACCTGGATGTGTGTTCGGGCTGCCTCTGTGTGAGGTTAGTTTAAGCGTACTTAATTGCTCCTGACTAATTAGCAGATGAGTTGAGGCATTTGGGAGATAGAGAGCACACACACACACACACACACACACACACACACATACATAAATACACACATTTATTGCACCTTTTCGTCCGTGTCTTAAGTGTTCGTCTCTTGTTCCTTCCCTCTCTTGGCTTTGTGTCCCCAGACAGTTGAAGCCCAGCGGTACACAGCAGGAGGTGTTAATGATGTGAGGGCTCTGTGTTCTCTGCTGGGAGCGATCTGTTGTGTGTTAGCTGCTGTCTGTCACCATACGAATAGAAAAACATCTTCATAGTTCATGTGAGTGTGCGAGTGTGGAGCGCTGAAACTGATGTCTCACTGTAGGTGTGTTAGTGTGTGTGTGTGTGTGTGTGTGTGTGTGTGTCTGGTTTTCCACTTTCCAGTTGCTCTGCATATTAAAAATCATGAATCTCCCTCTCGCCCTCCCTGTCAAACAACACTCAGACAACTTTATTGGTGTGTGTGTGTGTGTGTGTGTGTGTGTGTGTTTACCCATCCAGTTTTGGTTATGAGGCCTGCGCTTTGCGTCACTGTTCCCTTTTTATAATTCGGATTTGTTGGTTGTACGTACACTGGATGTGTTCATGCTGTGTTTGTCTGTGTTTGTGTCTGTTGTGTGGGTGTGTGTGAGGTCATGTTGGTGGTGAGACATTTTTGAGGTACTGGTTCTCTACTTCATTGTGAGAGACTTTCTACTTCTGCAACATTTCTGTGCAAAATATTGTACTTTTTACTTGATTACTTTCATCTGATGCATTTAGTTACCAGTTATTTGCGGATAAAGACGATCATTTAAGATGAGAAAAGTACATAGAAAGTGTCACTAATGTCATTTTTATTTATTTCCTTATCACTTTGACTTTTTACTGACTACTTTCTTTCTTTCCCAATTCTCTCTTCTTTCTTTTATCCAACTGAAAAAAAGACAAACAAACATTTTTCTCACTCACTAGTGGTATATTGGTACTTTTGGTTTGTTGCTCAGGCTTTAAAAGGATAGTTAGATTTTTTAAAATGGGGTTGTATGAGGTACTTATCCATAGTCAGTGTGTTAACTACAGTACCTAGATTGGAGAAGCAGGCAGTTGTACCAACATGGACGCTAAGCCATTTTTTCAACCGTGTAACTTCAGTATTCCTATGCATAAGCTCACCTGTGCTGCAGACTGTATGAACTTCTACGGTTGATAAAAAGTAGTGCCAAAGCAAAACAGTAAAGATGCAGGTTGTAAAACCAAATCAGTGAGCTGAGAGATGCTTAAAACCTCTGCAGAGCCTGGTCAAGACGAGTCAATGAACACTTGGGCTCGATGTGTCCGTCATCAGGATGATCATTCTCTACCAATGTTTGGTACTGTGTTATGCTGACTCGCCATTTTCCCTGGATAAATACAGAGAACTGGAGTTGGCTGATGCACGCGCTCACACAAATAGAGTAAATGTTAGAGTAAACATTTGAATAGTCTTAATTATTGCCTTGTGAACATATTTTTCCAATAACCGAACAGTGAAGCTACGCCAAATGAAACACACACTTTGGCACGGTGGCTTGAAGACAGAATACCAAGAAAATGATTTATCCTGCGGTGGAACAGTGGCACCTCTGTTTCACCAAACGCAGATTCACATTCATTTCTTTTTTTGGCTTCCATCTTTTTTTCTTTTTTTTTTTTCTGGTTCTGCTGCTCGCTGTTTTGCTTTTATCCAAAGTATCTTTTTGTTTTAGCAGCCTGGTGATGGTTACTCTGCATAAGCTAAAACAACACACACACACACACACACACACACACACACACACACACACACATATGAAGAGGACACACAGCGGTGATGAGGATGGATGATGCTCGAGTGAGTGAATTAAAGTGAATCACAGTGTGTTAGGCTTCCCCTGAACAGGAAGAAAATTGCAAGACACACACACACACACACACCCACACACCAAACCCTTAAGGTCCGACACCCTTTCAGATATCCGCATTAGACCCTATAATCTAATTCCTGGCTATCATTTTACAAATCGAATCATGACACACCACTCATATTCAATATCACCAAACCTCCAGCCTTTTAGTTTGGCCTCTCAAACCACCGTGTAAAAGCTTCATCATGGGCCACGCTGATGAAATTACCCCTATTATCCCCCCTTTCTCCTTCTCTTCTTCTCTCCAACTCACTCCTTCCATTCTGACTTACTTGAAGGAGTGTGCAGATTTAATTTACAGCAGGACTCATGAGCCACTTAGCACAATCTCTCTCCGTGTGCAAGGATTGATTGATTAGGTCTTATCTTGTTATCTGGGTCTGTGGTCGTTTGATAGGCCTGTTTGTTCTCAGACTAGTCTCTCAGTCTTTCTATCTGTATCCCTTTCCTTTATGTAATTTCATGCCTCTATCTTCTGTGTAGTCTGTGTGTGTGTGTGATGGCCTGCAGCTTCTCTGTCTGCTTTTCCTGCAATGTGGGAATCAGACACTGATAAGGACGGATTGTCTTCCAAGTTCAGAATTAGGAAATTACAGGCTTTATCCGTCGCAGACTCGGGCCGATATTGTTTCTCAGAATGTGCTCAAATTGCTCTGCTGTAATGGCTGACTAAGTAAATACTCCGCTGACACCGTTTCAGCCAACAGGCATCAGCATGTTATTTGGTCATTTTAGTTTTAACAATTCCATTCATAAACAGTGTTATAGAAACCAGTCTTTTACCAATGAGGGTCTTAATTAAATGGACACGGTAATGAGTCCACCTTAAGAAAAATAATCCATTAATAAATACATCTTACCTCCTTCTGATTGTAAGGACGTGTAGTTGTACAGAGAAATACATGCTGTTATCTGTTAATGGAATAAGATTGAATTGTGTCTTATGCATGTTTCAAGATCAGGTGATTTGACGGCTTGTTTGTGGAAACAAAATTCCCCAAGGCCCTGAAACTTTCACTTGCTTAACTTAACCTTTACCACAAAATCAAACATACTAACAATGGTTAAATTTCACCATGCATGCACAAGACAGCTAGCCTGGGAACCAGACGAATGTTTTATTTGCTGTGGCAGATACGTCTGGCACCTCTCCCATTCAGACTGATGTCCTTGGTATTGGCAGCACCGTTGTTTCGGGCGAACCGATCACAAGCGTTTATCTAGTATGAGGCGAGTTTAATATGATGACTGACGGAGAGGAGCGCTGTTAAAGCATCTTTGTAATTATACAAGATGGCTGCCGCTGATGCGAAGTGTCCGACAGCCGGCTACAGCGACAGTATTAAACTGACTAGACGGTACATTTTCTCTAAAAGAAAAACAAACAACTCCACTTAAACTTTATGCTGATAAGAAATATGTGTTTGTTGTACTTCTGACAGGACGGCGTTTCGTCGCTCTGATTGGTTGTCTCCGCCCGTCGATAACCTCCCTTAGAAATCGAAAATGAACTGAGAGGTTCCAGACTTATTTGAGTGGAGCAGATTTTCTGCTTCTAATATTTCCCCCAACTTGTTTCCACTTGAAACAAATTTCCACCTGCTGTAGAAACAAAGTGCACGAACAAACATGTTTGGAAATGATCTGCCAAACTAAATGTTACATGTGTTTTTCTACATTTCATTTTAAGTAATTTGTGCTCATCTGCTTCAGTGAGTGCAGACATTTGGAAACAGCATTTAGCACTAAATGGATACTTACGATGCAGTTGAAGCATCTGCATCTGGACCAAGCATCACTGTTACAGTATAATGAATAAACTCCTCTGATGGAAACCAGACACAGAAAAGTATTATGAATTAAATGGTTGGCTTTTTATGGGTCAAAACACACATGAAAATGATTGTTTGTCGCTAAAGATTTTAATATTTTGCATCCTGGGATAAAGTAATCATAACTAAAAGTGCTCGTGCTCACTCAACCTTCGTTTCTAGACCTCCACAACAAAAAAAGCAATTAATTTTAAATGTGTAGTGTATTTTCAACCCCGACTTTAGCAGAACACATGAACAAACTTTTCCTGACTATTTTGACCTGACAGTGCGAAACCTTTCAAGCTCTCCTGTCCTTGTTCTGCTCTCACTCCTCAAACCTCCTGCCTTCCTCCATCACCTCTTTTTGGCCTGAAGTCTATAGTCACCCCTCCCACGGTGCCTAAACTAGACCCTTCATCACCCCTCCGCCCCGTCTCCTCCTCCTCCATCAGTCCCGACCACCTGCACTGCTCCTCTTCATCCGAGCTCCCTTCCAGAGCTCAACCCACCTTTGGTCTCTTCAAGGCTTCCTGCACCTTTCCCACCGTCTGCCCAACCTGACTCGTAAACACACACACACACACACCCACACACCCACCCACACACACAGTTGGAGCGGCAGGTTCCCTCTAATGACGTCCTCGGAGTATAATTAGTCTGGCCAATTAACAGCAGTAACGATGCTTGCATTCATTATGTCAAATTACACTGTGCTGACAAAGTGTCAACTCAGCTACGCTCACCTGCTGAGGGTATTTGTGTGTGTGTGTGTGTGTGTGTGTGTGTGTGTGTGTGTGTGTGTGTATGTGTGAAAGAGTTTATGTGTGTATGTGTGTGTTTTTGCTAGTTTATTAAATCCTACTTCATCATTCCAAAGATGAAGAATGGCCCATTTCTTCATTGCATGTTCGCGCACACACACACACACACACACACACACACACACATAGACACACACATATACATGCATTCAATTAGCACACTCGCAGTAGATCTGTTATTCTGGTGCCGGTTGTCGTGGCGATGCTCTCGTGGCCAGGAATAAGGCCTGTGAAACCAGTTGGATCAGTACATTGCATTATTAAATCATGGATATTGATTTTCTGTGTGTGTGTGTGTGTGTGTGAGTGTTATTAAATGCTATATATTACCATGAGTCAGATGGGATGATGGTAGCTGTGATCTGTGTGGCCTGAGATGTGATTTTACACACACGCACACACACACACACATTTGCATAACATGAATGTGAGAGAGGGGGGCGGGGCCAGGAGGGGCTGGAGGTGGATTCATCTTAATTAGCATCTCGGGCCTCTGGAGGTAAACCGCTCTGCTGGGAACACACACACACACACACACACACACACACACACACACACACACACACACACACACACAAACACACACAAACACACACACACACACACAATCACAGAGGTGGAAGATGCACTTGGATGTTTACTTCAGTAAAAGAAGCAATACCAAATACATTGTACTTTTTAGCAGGATAAATTCATTAATTATAGTAATTTTTTATTACTAATGAAAAGTTCTAATTACACCAGTATTATTCTTTAGGAACAGTATTCGAGTAAATGTATTTAGTATACATGCATAAGTATACATTTATATTTATGCACATGGCATCACACTTAAAGACAGACTTGATCCAGTCCTTTGATAGGCAATTAGCTGGTGAAGTGACATAGACATGCACGCAGAGCCTCTGACAAATACACAAACACAAGTACACACATATACACACATGTGCACACACACACAAGAGGCAGAGCTGGCTTGCTCTCTTGATAGGCAATTAACTTACTTCAGACACCTCATCAGCAAGTGAACAAAAATCCCCCTTTAATCGGACACACAAACACGCGCACACTCGTCCTTGCAGCTTTGCATATGCAGTGTTCATTGAAGCATTGATATGCAGCGTGAGCGGGAGAATCTGCTCCCATTGCTAGTGCCTTAGCATTGCTGAATTTCAAATGCACATACACAAATACACGTTCAACCACACACACACACTCACACACACATATACACTCGTCTGAGGGATCACGGGGGCAGATGATTCGTCAGGAGTCCTGCTGAGTTAAGTAATCACACTCGGGTGTTTAATCACTAACGAGAACCTGATGATGCTCTTTAATTAACACAACACTAATTGAAGAGGGCTGGCGAATCACAGCTCTCTGTCCTGTCTGTTATTTGAATAATTAGAAAGCAAAGGATTGTGGGAGAGGAGCCTCCAGCTGTAGGTGGGTCAGAGGCAGTTTGTGTAGTCTGGAAAATGTATTAGGAGATCCTTAGAAAAACAGCTGTCATAGAGGTGTTTGTGTCGGCTGTTATGGAAAAAACACAAGGCAGGAAGTCTTTACAGAACGTGCACATCTGAGTCTGTTTACTTCACAGGATTAACACAAAAACTACAACAGCGACTTTGGGACACAGAAAAAAGTACTCAATTGTCAGAAATATCTTAGGTTATTCAACATTATGTGGACGTAAGAAATCAGTAACAGATTCAAATTATGTCTACCTGCAAAAAGGTATCCTTTCTCAACTTTCACTCTGGAAATCAGTAGGAGATTAATAATTCATTTAAAAAAATAAATATTTAGGTTTATTATATAGGTTTATTGTCCACAGTGTCATTATTTTACTTATTCTTTACAGATACTGTCACTGGTATCTGGTAGATGAAAAGTTCACTCAAAGATTCATCCTATGTGGACAATAATTATCTGTGCCAAAATTCACTGCAATCCATCCAATAGTAACTAAATGAACTGAGTGTTGTGATCAAACATGAATTCATTTTGAGTTTTGGATCAAAATATCTTCCATCAGCAGCTACAACCAAATGAAAAATGGCACCTGGGTCTACCAATTACCGCACAATACATTCAAATTAAACTTGTTTGCTTCAACTGCTGAAAGCCAAGTGACGAGCGGAGAGCTTTCGCAATCCTTTGTTCAACACATATATTCATGTTTATAGGAACATAAAAGCCATGATTCATAATTTACCATGAATGTACAAACATTAGAAGAACCCTTTGTGGGAGAAGCTGATAGGATTCTTACATCTGTGAGCCTATTGTAAACAACTGAGCAAATGTTCGAGAACTTTGTCGAGTCGAAAGACTCAATACACCGTACGATGAGTTTACAGGATTTTGATTCGACTGGGTTGATTAGAGTGCCTCTGTTAAAGTGGGACAAGAAGTTTGGTGAAGTTTTATATGTCAGACAAGGGGGGAGGCTGGGGCCGAACATGGCAACACGGAGGGCGGATTAGTGTTTTGTTAATGAGGATTACCGTACAAACCGGTGAAAGGCAACTAAGCTGAGCACCACCGTCATCAAACCGATTTAGTTCCTGGCTCCTATTTAGAAGGATTACCAGACAATGTTATTGTAATTACAATTGTTCTACCAATGAGACTCTTGAAGCTATTCTTGTCTGTTGGTATTTTATATACAGCGGATAGTGTTTGCGTATTTGCTCTGCTAGTCACGGCATCAAGTTTTACATGTCCAGGAGACATTGTTGTGTTTAATGTGTGATACTAACATCGTCACAGGTAAAAGTCAGTGTATAAAAACACCAACAATATCTCTGCGGCGAAATACAGCTACAGATTCTTCCTCTACTTCAGCATGAGGAAGATTAACCTGAGAAATGTTGTGTTCTTTCTTTCTCTCTCTCCCCCCCAAAAGCTGCTGCTGTCTGTTTATAGTTTCCACATGGGAAACGGACAAAGGTTTAAACAGAGGGGGGATTTCAAAAGATAATTAAGGAGGAACGAACAGGCAAACTATTGAAGGAGGCACGGATGAGGGATTGGGAGCAGAGAGGATAACAGAGGAGCGGAAGCTACCTTTGTTGTGTTTCAAACAAGTGGATCATCTCAACTGCTTCTCAAACGCCATGAATATTTATTATATCAGGTTATTCATCCGCCGCCATTGTTCCACTTCAAATTATGTCCCACCAGAGGAACACTGAGGAAAGACAAAAGGAAATTGGGCAAATAAAAATGTAACAAAAACAAAAAACGACAGAGCTGTTCTTTTTAGGTCCATGCAGGTTCTTTTGTGGCATTAGAGGAATCTTCAGAGATGACTCGCTTCTATTCAACTGAATAATGCCGTCTTTTGAAGAAACAGCTCTAATTAACATCAATTTGAATAATCAGATTATTCTACATTCTTAAAGTGTGCTGGTGAGAAAGCAGGAATATATAGCATGATTATGTCTTTTGTCATCACGCACTAATACACCAAAGGTAATATGAGAAATACTCAACGTTAAACCTCTTTTTTTTTCACAGAAAAATGTAGCAAACTAATTAATGGGTTTATTGCTGGATGGGTTTCCAGAAATTTTATGTGAGGACTCAGCTGATACACGTTTCAGATCTTCCCATATGCATTCGTATTTTATTGATACATATTACATTTCTATGACTAATTTAACAAATTCTGAAAAAGTCGAGATTGGGGCAACAATTTCTGTGTGGCTCTATGGATGGAAATGTTAGTCTGTTGGTTAGTCCACTGCTTTGGTCCAGATTGAAATATCTCATTAAGTATTAAACAGATTTCCATGAAATTTTGTACTGGTATCCACTGCGATGAATCCTACTGACTTTGGTGATCCCCTGACTTTTTCTCTAGCAACACCCTAAAGGTTGGCATTTGTGGGTTTGAGTGAAATACATTAACTACTGGTTTCATATTTTGATTACCGTAACATTTTTAACATTCATCTCCCCATCAGGATGAACTGGAATCACTTTGATGATCCCCTGACTTTTCATTTAGCACCATCGTCAGCTCATATTTTTAATTTGTCCAATATTTGTCCAGACTCACAGAGCTGCGAGCATGGCTGTGGACTCTTAGCCTTGTTTATCCCTTCATTTCTTCATCGTATTTATACTGTTTATGTGATTAAATGTTATAAATATTCTTATATCATGAAAGCTCATACAATAGCTTGGTGTATAATTTAAATTGTGAATTTTAGGAGGATTAAAGTTATCTTTATATTTGGTTTTATCCTTTCCTTAGAATACATCTAAATATATTTTATTTTATGTCATGGTGCCATAAGGTGGTCTAGTGTGCATGTATAGGATCAATGTGCTGCTGGTAAAGATGTAGGCTAGCAAAATCTAAATATTTGACTGAAACAAGCGTTTTCCTGTGTTATATGAATGTGGACATCGAGTAAATCAAAAAAAAAAAAGAAAATCACTCAATATTTGCTCCGCCTCTTTGCCTTGAGTATATACTGGATTAATTCACAAGAAAGTTGGTTTTAATTTGTTAAACATGAACACAAGCTTAGCAGACTGAGTAGCTTTGGAACTTGGAATATGGTAAAATTGCCATTACAACCCTGAAGTAGTTTCAGTGTTTTCATGCCAGTATATACTGCACATGTTTTTAACTTACAACTTAAAATATGAAATGGATATACTGACTTTGTGGTAATTATCTGGGTAATAGGCACAGAAAAGAACAGACAATGGTACGTCTTGAGTGTCTTTTCTTAGCAGGGACTGCCATTCCCTGTTCAAACAATGGACTCTGATGAAACACACACACACATTCACACACTAAACACAATAATATAGGTAGCACTCACCTGGAGGGAACAGAGGAACAAGGGGCTAATTAGTGATGATGAGAAGTTAATTTAGTCAGACACCTCAGGTAATAGTCTCCCCCCCTCCTGTCTTCATCTCCCTCTTTCTCGCCTTCCCTCTTCCTCACTTGTTCCCCACTCTGCATATTGCTTTTTACTCTCCAGCCCAACAATTTTCATGTTACGACAAGGTGTCAAATGTTCTGTTTTGTGCTTTTTCATCCCTTCAGTACGTCTCTACCCCTCCGTCTTTCTATCCATCAAACACACATACGAACACACACACACGTGAAGTCTTCAGAGATCAGAGACGCTGCAAAGCAGGTGAGATTGTCAAGTCGACTAAGTGGGAAATTACATTATCTTCTGCTTTGACATTGCTGAATTGTATTGGTGTGTGTGAGTGTGTATGTGTGTGTGTGTGTGGGGGGGTCGTGTGTGTGTGTGTGTATGTGTGTGTCTGTGTGAGTGTGTGTGTGAGTGTGTGTGTGTATGTGGGTATGTGTGTGTGTGTGTGTGTGTGTGTGTGAGTGTGTATGTGAGTGTGTGTGTGTGTCAGTGTGTGTGTGTGTGTGTGTGTGAGTGTGTATGTGAGTGTGTGTGTGTGTCAGTGTGTGTGTGTGTGTGGGTGTGTGTGTATGTGAGTGTGTGTGTGAGTGTGTGTGAGTGTGTATGTGAGTGTGTGTGTCAGTGTGTGTGTGTGTGAGAGCGAGCAGGCGAGATGGTTCCTGAGCTAAATGTTTGCTAGCAGGTGAGCCTGTTGTTGACAGATGGTGTTTGTGAGAGAAGCTCGCTCCCTGCAGAGTCTCACCCCAGGAAAACGCTCATACTAACGCAGACAGGCCCACCGTACACACACACCCACACACACACACACACACACACCCACACACACACACACACGTACTGTACTTGTACATACATAGAGCAGTAACACACCGTCACGAGGTCTCTGAGTGGATTATAACTCGTTCAATTTGTGTTATTTGCAGCCAGTTCACAGCACAACCAGGTGAGACAGACCACAAAGGAGTGAAGAGATACAAATAGTGAAGAGAGGAAAGTACAACTAAGCGAGTAGATTTACTTCCACCCTCCTGTTTATGAGTGATAAAATTCACATTTTCCAACGAGGCATACTTTATTCAAGCTTTGTTGTAGCCAACAACATTATTACTGGCTGAAATATAAATTTTTGATGCTTTTCAGATCAGCAATAAGCCAGTGAAAGCATCTGACACAGGCAACTTGCTTTTAACTACACCTTTGCATGTGCGTCCTCAGGACATTGGTTGTGCCTCATGTCCTCAGAAATAACACTACATGTCTGCAAGATGCCATTAAGCCAATGAACGATGAATTGGAGAAGTACTGTATATCAGCGCGCAAACTGAGGTCAGCCTCTGTGAAGAGAAACTCATCTAAACAGTGTGATGGGGACACTTTTTTCTGCCATGATCTCAACATTAAAGGGCAACACACACCGATGACGTGTGACGCGCATCCCTTATCCGGAACCAATGTTTTCTATATGAGTCTTGAAGATATTCTTGTGTCAGCCAGATGGGATTCAGCCCTGATCTGCCACTAGTAAATATACTTCTTAATCCTTCATGTACACGCAAAGTACACAGGCAAATACGTGAACAATACCACTCATGTCGCAGCTGCTTGTCTACTCATATGTGTTAGTAATCATTAATATCATGAGTCTAATAGGGACAACTTTTTCTAAAATGAATTTGACTGGTGTATATTCTTCTCCAGCATAACTTTCTTTGTCTCTGTAGTTGTTTAATTCATCAGTAAGACTTCTTCAGCTTTTTAAAAGTTTGACCACTCATTGTGTGTCCATTATTAGTTACCAAAGGAAAGAAATTCAGGATTGCAGCTTCTGTTGGAAATCTCTGGAATGAGCCAGAGATAAAGTTGTCAGAATTGCATGATCCAAAGTCCAAAACTTCCTGTCGGCCGTACGACTGTTCTGAGCGAACAGACTTGAAACAAAAAGGCAGGTAACTACTAATTTGCAGAACCTGTAAATGCAGAGCCTGGCGTCGTGCACGTGCCTCCATGTTGTTCAACTAGCCACAAAGAACACGTTTTCTTGTGGTGGCCTTTCTAAAATGAGCAGTTACTATATTCTGTTATGATCAAGGTGTTGATAAGCAGACAGATGGTTGAATATTTGAAGCGATCCAGTTGTCTTTTTGTGACAGTTGTGCAAACTAACCCCACTTGGAAAAGCTAGGGGGTTGTAACAGGGGGAAAAGTTGAAAAGTTGTCTGTTGCCGCTTTAAAGAGAAAGTTACTTTAACAGCAAAAACTGAAATCCTCCCACTTGTGACACCATTTTCCTCCTCGTCCGGTCGACCTCACATACACAGCAGCCATTTTGTTTCTCTGAGATCAGATTAGTAGTCTGGTGGCACTGCTTCCCATCAGCAGGTCCGCTGGAGCGTGGCAACTGTGGAGGAGTCAGTATTAGAGCTAATGGCGGACTAAACAGCCTTTAAGTCAGGCCTGTTGTGTGTAATGAGATTTTAAGTGTGATGACAAGAGGAGCGAGAGGAAGGAAGAACACAGCTACACTGACAACTAGACGTTAAACAACCACTTAATGCTTCTTTAGAGCTGTATGTAGGTGATGTATAAGCAAACCAAAACAAACATGAGAAGATTTAAGTAACTAAACTGTAAGGAAATGTGACAAACTTGTGTCTCAGAATGGTCAAATCACAGAGTTGACAGAGAGAGGCAGACAGTCAAAGTGTTAGAAAGAGAAGAGAGATGCAGCGAGGGGAGGGGGAGCGAGTGAGAGCTCCTGTAATTAGTCAGTTAATTACATCTGGATGATGATCTGCTCGGGGGGATGGATGTTGTTTGAGCTGTGTGAGTGTGTGTGTGAGTGTGTGTGTGTGTGTGTGTGTCTATCCTTGGCTGCTGTGTACACTCCAGAAAGCGTTTACTGAAATGGGAGCTAATTCTCGCTGTCTGAGGCCATTACGGTATTAATTTAATTTGGGTTAGCTGTCGCTAGCTCATTAACACATCTAATTAATTCATTGACATCAGAATTAAGTTGTTTCACTGAAACTGACACCTCTCTCTCTTATAAGAGAGAGTGGGAGGAGAGGCAGCGACAGATTGAATGAGAAACGGAGATAGGAGAGGAGATGGAGAGAAGGATGATGGATTGAATCATATACAAGAAAAATACTATTAATAAATGTTGTTAGCTGTGGTGAGTAGAGTCAATCTGTTGTGTAGGAAATAAGGAAGAGGAATGAAGGGTAAGAGGGAACACAGAGGTGCAGATAATGCTTGTTAAAGAAAAGACAAATAAGATAGAAAGTTGATTCTTTGGTGTCTTATTGCCATCATTTGAGAGGTGAGGCCTTATTGAAGAGAAGGGTTTAAGGAGGAAGAAATGAAAAGATTACAAAGACTGTGACCATTTTCAGTACTATCAAAACACACAAATGACAAAATAAGTAGTTTGTCATTTGCTTCCTGCCCCGTCAGCACATATCACAAAATGTATTAATACAACCGTTTCCTTGTTTTCCTCCACAGGTCAGGTTTGTTTAGGGACCAAAACTACTTGGTTAAGGATCAAGGAAAGTTTGCATCCCATGATTTAAAGAAACAAACCGTTGGAAGTGGGAAAGAAAGCGGCCTCCCGTGTGCAAGGCCCAACTATCCGCGGCAGCCTCTTCCCAACTGAAGCTGTCATATTTCTTGGGAGGTCAGTCTCCCAAAACATCAACAATGTTAAACATATAATAGAAAATACACTCAGTGCACTCTCCACACCCCACCTCACACAATGTCATAAACAAGAGGAATCAACCAAAATACATAAGAATACATATGTAATTCTGGGGAAACTATAAAAGCGTCATCCTTTACTAGTGTATAAAATAAATTTACATACCCTGCTTGAGCAAAGATCCCATATGACATACTGTACATCTTTCATGAGCATTGAACTTTCCCAACTCTGCCATTTCTGTAAGGGAGGCACTCCTGGCCTGAGAATGATTTGCCGCTCAATCATTATTGGTGTCTTGGCTCCTTGAGTCCTTCAGTGATTTAGGGGACACAGATAATACTTTACAGCCTCCTGAAATAAAGTTTTGAACAGATACAAACTGTAAACCAGTAACATCCACAGTATAATAGTGAATCTTCATCCAGAACTGACTGATTTTGTAGCATGTGAACACACAGCACAGAGTATATTTATCTCCCCCTACAGTTTTAGAAAGCCACACAATCTTTTAAATCAGTATGTAGTGTACTTAAGTAGAGTTTTTAGGTACTTGTACTGAACTTGAATATTTCCATTTTCTGCTACTTTATATTCTTCTCCACAGCATTTATTTCAGTTACTTTGCATTTTCAGATTAATAACTCAAACTATACTCAACAAATGCATTATGATGTATTATTATAAGTTAAGATAATGTAACAGAGTATTTCTACACTGTGGAATTGCTCTTTTTACTTAAGTAAAAGATCTGAGTACTTCTTCCACCACTGACCAGCTCTATTACCCTAATGAGGGACTGGAAACTTTATGAGTTTCACTCTTTAAACATCTGATATTATAGCAGAGTTGCAGCATTTTTTTTCCATCCATGTTTAGGGCTGGTATCGAAATGTGTAGAACAGAAAACACTGAAAGCTGGAATCAAATGTGTAGACAGAT
This sequence comes from Lateolabrax maculatus, assembly GCA_031216445.1. Taxonomy (NCBI): domain Eukaryota; kingdom Metazoa; phylum Chordata; class Actinopteri; order Acropomatiformes; family Lateolabracidae; genus Lateolabrax; species Lateolabrax maculatus. The sequence continues at coordinate 6,000,973 of CM062204.1, read as the reverse complement.
TCATAACCTTTTTTGCTCATTCTAAGACTTCGGCACTTGTAATGTATGACGTAATTGTTGACATGTTGAATCCAGAACTCACGTAGATGAACCGTAATGTTGTGATATGTAATCAAATGATTTAAATATGGTCACACAGTTCAAATCTCCCCATGTGAGGATACCTGAGAATATGGGCCAGTTAATTAGAGTTTGGAGAGAAGATTATTTCGGTGCAACCTGGCGTGGGTTTTATAGTTAGAGGTGGGACACCTTTGGAAGTGGCACGCAGTGTGAGCCTGGCTAGAGGTAGGGATTATTTGGATGTAACACACAGTGGGTTTCTTGTTAGAGGGGGGCGTCGTCACAGTCTGTCTCTGTGGTAAATTTGATTAAGGCTGGCGGGAGGAGGTGGTCCAACCGTGAACAGGTGCCCCTCACAGCTGAGTCGGGTTCAACCCTTGGTCTCGCTCTCCCTCGCTCTGACATTGTACTTCCTGCTCTTTGTTCTCCCTCCGTATATCCGTGTAATCTCTCTCTATTTTCACCGCTGTCTCTCCTGGCCACCGCTGCCCCTCTGCTTCATCTGTCTCTGTTTGTCTTGTAATCAGTCGCGGGAATGGAGGCCTCGTAGCACGCGGGCCCTCCACCTTGAAATGCTTCTCCATCCTTTCTGCTGCGTGAATTTCACTGACCTTCACAATCTTCCCAAGCCTTCTCCCCCCTCCTGTTCACTGTATCCCTTCTTCCAATGTCTTCACCACCCCCCCTCTGTACTACCCACCTGTCTGGATCAGTCCAGCCAAACTTGTCCAGAAATACACTCATTTATTAAGCTCATTTTACTTATATTAGTTTTAATTTGGTATAAGATTTGATATCTGCAGCAGTTTCTTTCATTTTGTTTTCTACAACCTGGGCAATTTTGAAAATATTTCTATTGGTTGTAGTAACATTATACTCACCAAAGTAATTGCTGAGATCTAGAAATATGCGACAAAGCTACAACAAAGTCTGACAGGGCACGAAACGTGAGCGGTTAGATGATGAGACAGGGGGCAAACAAGCCAACAGTTTAGCTAGATTATCAATATAAATTAGATTATACCAACTGTATTTGTAGTTAAGATGAAAGTGATTAGCTTGTATTGCTCTCAGATTTTTTAAGTGCTTCAAATAGGTCTGGGGTTGTCGTCTTCCCAATCGGAAAAATAACGGAGCCAATCAGACCCAACTCATCCACGTGTCTGTGCTGAATTGGCTTGTATTGATGTGTATGTATATGATTGGTTGTCTTTTATATATTTTTTAACATTTTAATATTTTATTCATACACATATTATATGAATGTTCTTTGTAATGTGTTTTATTATGATCACAAGCCAAAATGCACAGGTCTGACGATTACATTGTTTTATATTCTGCAAGTGATGCTGAAGTTCTGACCTCTTCAGACATATTTCCCTTCTCCATGCACCTTGGAAGTTGGAGAAGTCGTGCCAGACATCCCTACTCTGCTTCTACAAGTCATCATCCCATGGCAGAGCAAGAAAAATGGCGACAAGAGAAATGGTGATAAGCACGATTGAGGTTGAAGCAGCTGTATCGATTGATGTAAGTTGAATTACAGAAATAACAATAGTAGTAAATCAACATATTTATTAACGTTAGCTTTAACAATATGTCGGTCACTAGTACGTCTACTTGAAAAATGTAATCAATCATTACATTGCTTTACTAATTACTCAAAAGAAAAAGTTATTGGTTATATGTAGAAGTACAAAATGAAAGCAGCCAGCCAATGTTTTGGAGGAATTTACTGACCAGCAATTGCCAGCATCAACGCAGCTAAGAAGATATGACATGTAAATAAGACAACTGTGTACTTCTAGTCTACTGTCGAGGCCGCCTCCCATCACCTCCAGCCTCTCTTCACAACACACACACAGACAAACTGATATTAGCCCTCCATCCATCTGCTGGTAAGACAATACACAAGATGACCTGCAAACATATTGTAGCACCTCTGGTCAGTGTATCTTAGTGGGTATCTACATGTAAATAATGACTGGAGAGTCATTCTCTGCTGCTGCTGAATCCCGGCCTTTATCGTAACATGAAGTAGATTAGCAGTACACCTACCTGGAGCAGTAAGAGCTTGAGCACAAAACAAAGCCCACCCAGAACCAAGAGCACTATCCCACTTGACTTGTTAAAATATCGAAGTGACAGAGCATTGGATTGATAACCGTAATGTTATCACTGGTTTACAAATTGTAACACTCAACTCATTACTGTCCAATACTGATGAAGTGAAAACAAAATGGCAGCTCAGTCTGATTATCAGGTTTCATCGTCAGTTTCATCATCATTGGCAATAATTCACTCATTTCACCGGAAAAACTGTGTGCACAACTACAGGAAGTACGGTAACTTAAACCAGGAAGTTGGTCTCCAAACTGTGATGGATCTTTACACCTGACAGTTTGGGTAATACTTTTTTCTTAATCATTCAACACTGTGCACCTTTTTATTTCAAAGTTTCAAAGCCAATGTGGGCGTCCGATCGTCAGTCAAACTTCTTCTCAGCGATTCCCAACAACTCAGCAAATAACTTGGTGAATACCGTGTCATGACCAACAGCAATCATTACCAAAACTAGGAAAATAAGTTTTCATAAACCAGATAATATCCTTGAAAGTCTGAGCCTGTCTCCTTGCCACTGTGTTAAACAGCTATTCCCAGGGGAGACAGACAGAAAGAAGGAGAAAGAGGAAGTGATCGACAGAGAGAGAAACCTCACCTCTTTAGTACTGAGGAGCTACATCACCAGCTGCAGCAATTAACCCCTTGTTCCTCTGGGGAACCATTAGAAGGTAGAATAGCCTTTAAAATTGCATATGGCTGCAATTAGGGCAGAGAAAGTGATGAAATGATTTGGCTTAGACTTTTCTGTATAGATTTTTTAGGAAATGGCCCTTTTTATAGCACCATAAATTGGAATTAAAATAGTAAAGTGCTTTAGCCTCTCGTCTCCTCTCCTCACTGGACGTATCTCCTGTCCTTTCCTCCTTCACTCTTCCCTCATTTCCTCTCCTTTTTGTTCTTCTTCTTTCGTCCTACCCCGTTCTTTTCATTTCCTCACCTCTTGTCTTCTCTCATATCCTCTCCTCCTTTACTCCTTCCTCCTCTCCTCTGATCCTATCCTCCTCTCCTCACCTTTCATCGCCTCTATTCTATCTTCTCCTCTCCTTATTATACATCTTTTCTCTTCTCCTTTTCTCTTTTTGCTTCCCTTCCTCTCTACCTTCTACTCCTCATCTCCTATCTCCTTCCTACTCTCTTTTTGACTCCTGTCGTCTTTGCTCCCCTCCCCTTCCTTTTTCTCTTCTTCTGTCTCCTAATTTTTTCCTCTTTCTTCCTCCCTTCTCATCTGTTTCTCTTTTTCCCAGTAGTTTCCTCACATCTCATCTCCTCTCTTGTCTTTCCTAATTTACTCCCCTTTCTGTTCCTTGTTTCCTTTCCACCTGTCCTTCTTTACTCTCTTCCTCCTTGCCTCCTCTTTCCTTTATTTCATGCTCTCCTCTCTCCTCTTCTCCTTTACTCTGTCTAAATTTTCTCTCTATTCTTTCTCCTCTCATCGCCTCTTTCACACTTACCTGACCTCTTCTTTCACATTTCCACTTTTCCTCTCCTTTCTCCTTTACTTTTTTGCACTCTCACATCTCCTTTCCTGCTATCTTTTCCTCTTTTACTCTTTACTCACTTATTTCCTCTGCTCTCCCCCTTTTCTCATTTCCTCTCCTCTCTGTTCCTCTCCTCTCCCACTTCCCTTTGTCCTTCTCTCCTCTCTCGTTGTCTCCTCTCCCCTCTCTCCTTCTTTACTTCTTTGTCATCTCTCCTCTCCTCTTCCTACTGTGAGTCCTTCACATCTCCTCTTTACTCTCTTTTTCCTCTACTCTCCTCTTCTCCTCCCTTTTCTCATTTCCTCTTCCTCACGTTCCTCTCCTCTCAACCCATCCTCTCCTCTCCTCTTTCTCCTGCAATAACAGAAGGAGATGGCTTAAGCATCTGTGTCATCAGTGCAGATTAATGTTCTAATAATATTCACAGATGTCATTTCAAAAATCTCCATTTGTTTATTTTTGCTCCCCGTCTCTCCCGGAGCTCGCCTGCTCTCTGTCGTTTTCGCCTCCTTTTCTTCCTCTTGTCAATGAATCACAGGACTAATCACAGGCTCATCACGGACTTCAAAGCAGCCACTTAAGAACGCCTGTCTCATTCGAGTGTGACACACACGCCTCTCCAGCAGCAGTGTTTTTGAATCATTCTTAATCGGGATAATGAGAGGAACTAAATGAGCGAAGGGGTTGAGTAAAAAGGAGGCAGGACAGTGAGAGCTGATAGTGAAAAAACAAACGGCGAGGGAAGACAGCAAATCGCTTCCTGACACGTTTATTCATTTGCTTATTATTTTGCTGCTGTAGTTGTTTGTTTACTCATTAAGGATAATCCAATTAAAGCACTTAAGAGCAGCTTAAGAGAAAGCGTACACACAAACACATCTCAGAGTGGGTCTAGTCTTGGAGAGAGGACAGGTTGCGGTGGGGTCTGTAAAGCCTGCAGTTTCCACCCCTCCCTGCCACTACAAACAGGGCTTGAGGAAAGCGTGCCAGGGGCTTGGGGCGCTGAGACCATAACATGCCTCCATGGCGGCTCCGTGTTGGCTCCGGAGCTGGTCAGTCGCCTGCCTGCCTGCGTCCCCCCGCAGCGCTTTCCTGTCGTGTGTTGGCTGACTGGTCCCCTAGTGCACATATGCCCACTTACACTGTGTTCCTCTCTAATTAGCTGCTCTTGTCTACACAGGCGCACGGGCTTTGTTAAAACATTGCTATGCCGTTCCTGGCATGTTCCCTTCTTGTAAAAATGAATCCTCCTCACGTCGTCAGACAATGAGGCGGGTTCATTAATCCTGGCCTCGTGCGTTGCAGACTGGACTAATAAAGAGGATGCCCATGGCTCTTTTTACACCAAACAAGCAATAATAATCTGGAGGGCAGGGAGCGCAGGTTACCTTGGTAACCCGAGGGTGGAGAAATGCCTCTCACCTCATTCCTGTTGGTTTTCCATGAGTCATTTATTTAATCTACAAGATCCCTTGTTGGCTTACTGCTTTTCCTCTAGTCATTTTTCATTACTCTCTAACCAAATCAACTGTTATCTTTTTTCTTTGTTAATTCTTCTTCCTGTGATAGAGGAAGAGAGGGAGAGGGAGAGGATGAGAGTGACTCTACTTTAGAGTTTGATCATTAATTATTAGTCTCTGGTTCCTCTGAGGAGAGAAGCTGATGACAGCTAATTAAGGATGAAGTGATGTATATGCTCTCCCTCCCTCCCTCCCTCTCTCTGTTTCTCTCCCCCCTCCTTCCTCTCTGTCTCTTCCCCTCCCTGCCCACCTGCCAAATCATATGCCGGAGCTATAGACAGTAAATATCCAGAATAAATGTGGGGACGATGGCATCACACATTGTGTTTACCACATGCTTCAGTGATCTTTCAGCAGAGTGGTGCTTATCCTAAATATAGAGGATTTTATTTTGGGTGAGTTCAAACTACTTCACAGAGACCGGTGGCTGTGAGGTGAAATACTGGGGTATTTTAAAGGATAAGGCTGGCGTTATTCCATATTTGTCTTGTCAACAAATCCCATTTAAAGACCAAAACCAACAATCCCTTAGTCCTGTTGTCAATACTTTCTGGCGTCTCTGTCTTTGGCTCTCAGCCCCAAACACATTCATTCCCAAATTACAAATGTATAGTTTATTTTCTAAAAAGAGCTCAAGCATTTCCCTGAAACACCTTGGCACTCGAACATTCCTCCAACAGGAGTAAATAGTGCATTTGTTGGGGACTATTTTCGGTTGTAGTTTAATATAACTCAAAGCATAAATAAACACTTTTTTTTTGCTTCATCATCCTCCATAGCATCGCCTGTGTCGATTCACCTCTGACCAGATCCACAGAGAAGTGACTGGTGGATAGATCATCATGTCACTCCTGCTTTTCTTCCTCTGCCCTCAAACAGTGATGATGATGTCTTTATGACACGTCCCCGGGCACGAGGAAGGGAGGAAGACAGAGAGCCAAGGAGAGAGAGAGAGAGAGAGAGAGAGAGAGAGAGAGGTGGAATAAGGTATTATTTTTAAGGTTTTGGGATGGAAAATTGTGCCACATTGACTGCAGTTGGACCACGTCTACGGCAAGCCCAGATGGACAAACACAACATGAATTGAAAACTAAATTCTAATTTGCTGAATAAGAAAAATAAAAATAATAATTTATACAAAAGATAAATGATGAGACAGGTCGTTATTTTGTTTTAGTTGTGATATTATTTTGCCTCCATCTCTCCTTTACCAACCTCCCCCCTTATGTCCCGCCATGCCCACCTCACAGAAACCTTTCTCTTGAATTTGTGGTGACTCCAGCAATAGTAACACCAGTGGAGGAAATCATTTGTGCCTCCAGGCGAGTCATTACAGAAGCAGAGTGTGAGATTGCTGTGACAAAACTCTGTCTCTGGCCTCACGACCAGCCAGAGACCAGCTCGCTTCTCCACATTCATTACTTCATACCTCCTCTCCTCTCTCCTTTTATTTTCATCATACCCTCTTTTTTTATTGAATCATATTGTGTTTTTTTTCATCCTGCATCGATGCAGTCTTTCAAGTAATTTGTATTTAGATTACAGTCCATTTTTTGAAAAACATCCAAAAGAGGCTCTTCTCTCTCTCAACAAAAAAAATATTATCATTGACATACAAAAGTAAAAATCACTAATTTTGGAAGCTTAAAAGTTACAAATGTTAATCCTAAATTCCTCAAAAAAATATTAAACCCCTCCCAAATGGACTGACATGTCTTTAAATACACAGATGACAGGTAAAACAGGCTAGACATTTTAGCTATGATCACGTGAGAAGCACTTATTTTCATTTTAAATGCAGACTTGTGTGAATATACCTGTAACATATGTGTAAGTTGTATAAGTTAATAATATTTGAGACTTTTATTTTGTGGACATTTTGATTGACAATTTTCAAAATAAGATAACAAAACAAGACTAGTCCTCTTGTATTTGCAGGCTGTTTTTGCCCTCGCTGGCCAGAAGGTGTCAGCTCTGTGTTGGATAGCGGTTTGCAGCTACACACACAACACACGTGCACACACACACACACATAACCACACACACACACACACACACATACAAAGCCGGGTGCTACGGCTCACTGATGTCCAGCTGCTCCTGTCAACACTCCGCTACAGCGTGTAATTCACCCTCACACACAACGGCAGCTGAGACCTGAGAGGGGCCCCACCCCCCAACACACACACACACACACACCCACACACACACACACACACACACACACACACACGCACACACATGGACACACATAAAGAAGTCTGAAGGGAAAGGAGGAAATCAGAAGTGGAAAAGAGAGAAACTGTAAAAAAAATAAAAATAAAAGTGGACAGAGAGCTGGACATGGAGAGGGAGAGTTGTGGGTGACAGACGCACTGAGAGCCAGACAGACAAAGAGAGGGGGGACACTGTGTTTAAGTGGCCTAATCAAGGGACCACCCCTTCAAAGGGAGCGCTGGTGTGTGTATGTGTGTGTGTTTGGGCAGGGGGGGTCGAGGGGAAGGCTGGGCGGGTTGCACATGGACAGACTGAGTCCAAGTTCCCCTGCAATTATCAACTTACCCATCCTCCCCCGTCCTCCTCCTCCTCCTCCTCCTCCTACCCCCTTCATCCCCTGAGAGACCCAAGCTGCTGTACCCATCAACAACTCATTCAGGCCTTAACAAAGCAGCACCACGCCTACCAACACACACTTACACACACACATTTTACAACTGTGCAGCCCAGTCGATGCTGACGTTGTAAATTAATTCCTGCATGAGAATCGAAAACAATCATAAATTTGCTTTTTAAGTGTCACTTTGTTGTCTTTTGTCATTGATTGTCACACTGTACAGAAATATGTCCAATGTATAAATGTTGTTATATAGAGCATGAAAGTCAGTGAACATCAAAATGTAGAAAATGTGACAGAAATGTTAAGTGAGCTTTCCAGAAAATTGACTTTTTAAAGATGTTGCCAATATATAATTGTCAGAGCCTTTATGGATAACAGTGTATATTTTGCCATTACTGCTGTTTTTTAAAATTCCATTTCATATCAATAAAGATTTCACTTTTGGAGTTTTTTTTTTGTAGCTTTTTGCTGATTCCCACAAGAGAATGCTTGTCAAAACAAAGTCTGAAATAGAAAACACACTTTAACGTGTCTTCCACTTCAAGTGACTCTTTGTTTTTTTCTCATTTTGGTTGTAAAGGTCATGTCAGAGATCTGTTAAGGGAACAAGCTGTTTTAATAGACTCTTATCCCCAGTAACAGAACCTTTTTATGTGGTAACCCGTGCAGTATCCTGCCTTCGTTTACAGTGAAACTCTGGTAGTATGAAGCATAGGGCACACTTGCTGTGTGTGTGTGTGTGTGTGTGTGTGTGTGTGTGTGTGTGTGTGTGTGTGTGGCGTACATGGCTGCCGTGTGCCGCTCCACACGCTGAACATGCCCTGAGGCCATCATCTCACCTGCGGCACTCTTAATGTGGAGTGCTTGCTGCGTGTGTGTGAACAATATATGCATTTATGCCTGTGTGTGTGTGTGTGTATTTGTTCTCTAAGCCTTCAGTAATAAGGTTGGCCATGGTGCATCAGAGATAAGGCATTAGGCTGTTGACCTTTGACCTCTACCCTTGTTTAATTCGGAAAACCGGTCACTAACACCCAGGAGAGGCCATGTTTGAGAGGCGCAAACTGCTTAATGAAATCAGTTTGTGTGTGAGTGTGTGCGGTAACTGAGCCAGCATTATAAAGCAGCTGTATTTAAAGTGTTGTCTTGCATTCTGAATTAGCTTTAATAACTGAGGTGTTTGATGATGATTAAATCAAGTATTTTAACAATGGAAAAAACATCAGCTGTCACTGTTTTGTTGCCACTTGACAGCAGTTGTTCCACTCAACACCGAGCAGCTTTTGTTGATTGTTGTTGTTCCAGATCTGTGGCTCTATTATAAGACCCCTCTCAGACATAGAAGCTTTGGTATTTGTTGGTTAAGTTACATTTTAAATTGGCGTGTTTTTGGCTTTTTGGATTTCCCACATAGTAAAAGATCCTTATTGTTGTTGATAGAGCTGTAAGATAGACAGCAAAGGAAGTTATGTGTAATCTATGCAAAAAGACACTTTCAACACATTTACAAAACAGGATAATTTAATAAGTTTCACTGATCAAAACAAACTTTATACTTGTAGCCCGTGCATGAGAGTTCTGCAGGACCTGAAAGTGTATCTGCAATTAGTGAGAGAGAATCATTGTGATCCGTGTGGAAGTACTCTTCACAAATTGCTTTTGTGAAACAGGCCACTGTCTTATTATCTCGCAGCTGGTGCAAAGAGAGACTGGTTTTCTAGTTTTGGCATTGGACAAAAATTCTACCCATTTTTAGAAAAGTAATACAGTTCGTGCAGCACATAAATGTCCCTTCCAAGTCCCATTTGCTTCTGTGGTGTGAAAACCATACCACTTAACATCCTAGTTTGAATCTAGTCAGGGACCTTTGTTGCATGTCACCTTTCTCCCCCTTTCCTTACATTCCCTGTGCCGTCTCTACTGTGTACGAAAAACCCCAATAAAACAATAAAATAAAAGAAGAACAACTTGTGACTGGATTGAATACTATACAAAGAGAGTATAATAAGTTAAATCATAATAATAGAAATCTTGTGTGTGGCTTTACTGGAAAAATTACAGATTTAGATGTAAAAAATGTGAATGAAAATTAAAATGTGTCAAATGTTACGTAATCTATCTCTCTTATGGTTAAAATTCTGGATAAATACAGATATTTTCACGTCAGCACTTAAGATGTTAGTGTGCCTGAACTGAAGTGCTTGTTGGACTTCGCAACCCGGTGGGCTGCATCTGACCATTTTTGTAACTTTCCGAAAAAACTAACTCTGCCTTTGAGAGGCCAGTTTAGCCCTTTGAATCAGGTGTAAACATTTGAGCTTGAAACATGGTTGGACAACACTTCATAAGAGCTAGTTTGTTTCAAGCACACCTCGACCTTTAGACTCTTGTTTTAGACTTTGTTGCTTTTTTGTGAAATTTCCCTTTAAAAAAAATCCTCTGTGGTGAATAAAGTTTCATCTTATCGTATCGTATCTTATCTTATCTTGTCAATGAGGACTTCACTTGTGCGTTGTTTCATTTTTGTGTGTGTCTTGGAGAGCTGTGCGTGTCAGGCAGTTAACCGGGTTTGTCCGGGACACTGAAGACATTCTCCAGCCTCTCCTCCACTCCATTAGGCTGTAAGTGGAGGCGGAAGTGTATCAAATGTGTGTGTGTGTGTGTGTGTGTGTGTGTTGTGTCGATATGTGTGTGTGTGTGTGTGTGTGTGTGTGTGTGTTTCTGGTGTGTGGGGTGTCACTTCGGCTGTATTGGGGTCAGGTTGGGAAATATAGAAGCTTCCAGGCACTCAGCACGTAATTGAAAATCTATTTCGCTCAAAGTGAGGAGAGGGAACGAAAGAGTGGAGAACAAATGAAAGAGGGAAGACAGACGGAGGAGGAAGGGAGGAGGGGAGGAAGGGGATGGGGGGGGGGGCAAGTGACCAAAAGATAATAGTGAGGGGGAGGAGGAGAAGGAGGGAGGATAGGACGAAACAGAGAATGAAGGAGATATTATTTTAAAAGGTGGAGTGTGAGACAGTGGGGGAGGCGGTGGAGGTGAGGGAAGGACACTGCCGGCTGCGGAGGGTGAGGAAGCTTCGCTGCCGTCCTAAGTGGATAAAAAGCAGAAGAGACGGCTGAGAACAGTTCATTTTTCTGTTCTAGTGAAGACTTCCTCCCTGTATTATCCAGTCCCTACTGATCTGTCACAGTGTGTCTCCGTGTGTTTGTCTCTTTCACTGTGATCTCTTCTTGTAACACTGACTCCCAGGCTTTATCATATCACATTTAGTCAGATAATAATACAATATATTTAAATATAGCAAAATAAAAGTATAAGACATTTTAATTTAAAATGTAAATTAGTGAAAATATAGAAATATTGTCTGTATGAATTATAATGAAGATAACATTCATTTTACTGCTATTATTGCTATTAATAGTCATTTTAGACATAAAATGTAGTGTTATCATTGTTTTCATCCATTTTTGTTTTGTTTTGATGATTTATGTGGTATTATATTAAAAAGCACAATCTGTAATCCATTAACTTTAACATTAAATTGTTTTTAATACAAGACACTAGACAGCATCAAATTAGTTTTTTATGATGCTGTTGATAGTTTGTTTACAGTGATGTTAATAAAAAAATTAGGACAACTTGAAATGAATATTGTTTTATACAAATATTATTCACTGATGATTTCATGTAAAACAAAACTGCATTCAAGTTCAGGGCAACACTAAGTCTTGGCTACCAGCTGACTAATAACGTCCAATCATATTCATAAAGTTGTATAGGGAGCTGAGGTGAAACATTTTTAGCTGCCCATAACAAACCACATTTCCCATGAGCAGTAGACCATCACAGGTTGAACGTTTACAGATTACAGCTGAAAGGTTTGTGAAAATGACTTTAGATGAGAGTGTTTGTGAAGTTTACGGATGTGGACAAAACCAAGTTGCAGTGATGTAACTGCACTGCCGCTCACCAGGGAGCTGTTGTATGCTTAGAAATAAATCGTTGCTTAACTTTGTTAAAATCACAAAGGTTTCAACCTATAAAAGCAGGTGCTGTAGTGGATGCCAATTAGTTCTCGAATAGGGAAAGTGAAACCCAGGAATATGCTTTATTGAGTCACAGAAGCTTGTGGAGAGGCCGGCCCGGGCGTGACGTCAATACCTCGGCTCTCGGCTGTTATATCCAGACTCTTCTAGTACTAGTTCTAGTTTTAGTTTGAGCGCTCCCTCCAAGACCAGATCCTTTCCTGTCCCGGCTTCAGCCAAATCCCAACGCTCGTTCGGTTACCTGCTTGGTTTTCTCTCTCATTTACCAGCTCTCCCTGTCATTGCACATCCAGCCACTCGCTCCTGCCCTGCGGTAACCCCTTCCCCACTATTCCCATCGCCTGACCATCTCAGCCCACATACTCACCTGCTCCCCATTTCCCTGATTACCGCCTCGTCTCCACTTTGTCTTTGCCAGATTGTCTTGTGTGCATCCGCCTAGCCTTCCAGCCTTCAATCTGACCCACTGCCTGATCCACGGTTGGATGATTCTCTGCCCAGCCCCTCGGAGGATTTGTTTGCCTGATCTGACTGCCTACCTGGTTTTGACCGTCGCCTGCCTTTAGATCAAAGTAAACTTGAACTTTCATCTTAACCTGTCTGTCTGTGAGTCCTGCTCTTCGGTTCTTCACTGTTGTGATTCTGAGCCGTTAGACTTTTCCTCCAAATCTAACGGTATAACCATTTTTATTAAATTATAGGTCAGCTTCTTAACAAGTGTTTCTAACTGAACTGTTAAAGGGAAATTTCGCCACGTTTTATGTGGATGTATATTCAGTGTTGATGGTAAATGCAGTCAACTGAAGCAACAAATTCCTCAGTGTTGATCGAGAAAAACTGAGTTCTTCCACTTGAAGAACAACATATTTGGCAGCAGCACCCCAGGGACACAGAGCACATCAGCAACAACTGCAGGCGTTTTTCACACTACATCCCTAACTCTGATAGATTGAAAATTGGTGAAATTTCCCTTTTAAATGACTGAAATTGCAGGATGGTATAAACACACAGATGTCCACTTAACATGCATATTACACTTCAATGTATTGACTTTGCACTCAGGTTTACAGTGATGTTCACTAAAACCAGTTTCAGTGTTTTACTGCTTTAATGACGGGCTGTTGACCATCTCAGGGGCCTGTGTTTGTTTCGTCATGTGAGATCTTAGTGTTGTTGTGTTACCACCAATGCTTTTTGGTGCTTGTGTTTTTATTTTTATGACCACTGGAGCATCTGTGAAATTGTCACGACTTTCACACCTACTAGAGTTGCGTTATTGGATAAACGGCACCTGCGTAAGACCCGAAGATATAAATGGATCTTTAAATGAATATGATCTCCGTCATGAGTTACACTGTTATTTCTGTGTCTACAAACATTTTTGACTTTTGTTCCCTGAACAAAACTAAACAAAAACAAAATGATAAAAGATAAAAAGACGGCATAAATCTGAGCTGTTTCTCACTTGTGTATTTCTGTCTGGGTGATTTGTATATTTTTGGAAACATCTCTAAATGTGACCCTGTAGTGATGATCTGCTCGAATATTCTTAACTTTCCAAAAACACCTTCTAAAGTTTGTCTCCCAGAAGATTTAAGTACAATAGCATTCGCATTAAGGCTTTGGTGAATTATTTATTATCTGAACAGAGTTTTTGGCATTCCACTAAACTAAAACTGCACTTTTAATTAGTGGAGCAGCAACAACAAGTAAAAAGCCAACCACAGTAACACGCCTGTGGACACTCACACAGAAGCACTGACACTCTAGTGCAACACTTCACCTCATTAAATCCACAAATACTGAATCTGTGAACGTGAAAGGACAGGCTCTGGAGAAGCAAAACAGCCATTTTGGGAAATGAGAGACAGCAGATTCTACTGTTCGCTGTTGTGAAGAGTGCAGATATAAGTCCCTGACATCTGAAGCAGCATAGAAAGTTTTCTGAATACATTTGTAGATATTATGTATCATTTTGTGTCTTTTGTACCTGTTCAGGTGAGGACAGCCAGGAGGTTTGGGGCTGAGGATGTCTGAATAATGGCGGGGAGCTGATGACAGGAACAAATGCAAAAACAAAGTAGGGAAGGCGCTTTCACTCAATGACAGATTGAACAAGCAGTAGAACGTAATTGACAGTAGACAATAAAATAATTTAATTTCATTTACAGATTGAAACTCTGAACTCTGAGTAAAAGGCCAGATGTTTAAATGGTTGTGATAGAGGTCAGATTCAGTGAGGATCGGAAGGATCCGTCCTTCCATAACGTGTGTGAGTGATGTTTTGATTAAATGGTTAATTGATAAATATTGATAGGTAAGACAGTGTCGTATGTTTAGTAAAGTTTTTGGATGGCGAGTGGCCCAGTCGGATTAGACTGTATCAGTGTTCATAAAGCCACATATTGAAAAGAAATAGAAAATATAAAAGAAATAGAAAATTATACTATGAACTACACTATGTTCAATATTCTATAATTGTTGCTATGTTTAGTTAAATATTAACTATTAAAATGTTAAGTCATTTTAAATCATCGGTTATGGTTCTTATTAATTTTTATACCAAATTTGATTAAACTGATTTGGATTGACTGTTCTCATTTGATTAATTGTTATATTTTCTGTCTGAATGTGATCTATATGATGTGTTTCATCATGATTATGTTGTGGTCTATCATGTATTCTATTGTCCTTACTGTGGAGTTAATGGTGATTTGTTGTCTAGAGCAGTGGGATAATAAAATTGATTTGTAATCTGAATCTTATCAAATGTTTTTTTTTCAATTATATATCACATATCAGGATATTTTTGTAATGTCAAAATCATGAAAATTGTTCCAATGTGCAAAAGACAAAAATAGCATCGCAAAGAACACAATTTAGCTCTTCTGTCCTCATGGTCGTGTGTCTGTATGTGTGTGAGAGATAGTGAGGTAGGGGATGAATGGTGTGTGTGTGTGTGTGTGTGTGTGTGTGTGTGTGCACGCTCTGTGTGCCTGAGGCCTCTTCATCTCATCAGTAGAAATCTATTCTGCTCAGACTCATCCAATAAGGTGGGTAATGATACTCCACTCTAATATTGGGACCGTCCAAATTGAACACATTTAAACTTTAATGTAAGTCAAGTCCTGGGGAGAATGTAATCTGCCCCACTTACTGTGTGTGTGTTTTAGGGTTTGTGTGTGTGTGTGAATCCATGTACATCTGTTTCTGTGTAATATAAAGCACTTTGACTTTTTTTATTTTCTCTGTTGCTCCACTAATGAATTTAAATATGTTGAATAACTTTTAAGAAGAAGGTGAGAGGTGAGACGTGTGAGCTCGGAGGCTGTTTAAGCCGTTGAAGCAACAGTGTTTCTATGTTTAGAAGCTCCAGCTGAGAGGAGATCTGTGATGAGAAAAACACATTGAACACCTTTCAACCTCGCTCCCCTCATCCTCCACCGAGAGAAAGTTCACGCTCTCTTGATTTTTTTCCTGTGAATGTATAGACTAAAGTTTGGAAGGTTAGTGTTTTACTACCCAATTTTATTTTCTTCCGACGCAAAATGTCTTCTCAGCTTTATTAAGTTATTTACGACACAACATTCAGAGGGAAATAATGTACTTTTTACTCCACTACTAGTTACTAGTTACTTTACAGATTAAGATTCTTTCACACGAACATACAAAGAGCTTCTATGTTGTTATAAATTAAACTACCCAACAGTATATACTTTTTATAAGTACAAATTAAATGATTAGTTGATTGATCAGCCAAATGACAGAAAAGTAATTGGCAACTATTTTAATTAATCCTTTAAGTCATTTTTCATGAAAAAACATTTCATGGTTCCAGTTTCATAAATGTTAATATGTTAATTGGTTTAATAATTGTAATTTAACTTTTAATAGTTTTGAGGTTTGGACGATTAGTCGGACAAAACAAACAAAACATTGTGAAAGTGTCACTTTGGGCTCATTGTGGGCTTATTGTGACGCATTTGTCACAATTTTCTAAATTTTGACAGTCCAAACAATCAGTCGATTAATGGAGAAAATGATCAGCAGATTAATCCATAATGAAAATAACCAATAGTTGCAGTTGCACAACAGTAAAATCCTGGTTTTACATTGATGATCCTTGATGATAGGCCATGAGCGTTTGTTAAATATGAAGAATAAAAAATACTATTATGGCCACATTTTAGGCTGTGATAGGTGAGAGGCATATGTTCAATGATAAAAAGACATGTCTTTGGAAATATTATTGTAAATAAAAAAAGTATTGATTTCTAATGCCCTCTTTTAATATTTATATTTATTTATCTATTCTATGCCTTAGTCATGTGCCACAATAATGTAATATTTTTAAGTTGAAATGTCCTTATTTGGGGGCTTTTCCAAGAAAATAACGATATATGCAATTCATTTGATTAATTAATCAGCGTATCATGTAATTAATTAGATTGACAGCCCTAATATCTATCTATGTATGTATCTATGTATCTATCTATCTATCTATAAATATATATCCAGGCCCTATATGTATGTATATATAGATATAGATAGATAGATAGATAGATAGATAGATAGATAGAGGAGACAAGAGGACTCAACTAGCCTGCCTCTGTCTAAAGGGGACCAGCACCTCTAAAGCTCACTGATCAACATGTATAATCTTGTAAATATTCCTTTATGCATGTTGGAACGTTATGGTTAGTATTTAGCTCCCCGTGTGCTCAGCCTCAGAGAGCTGTAAGCAGTGCTGAGACTCTGTCTTCTTTTCACCTTTCAAATAAAAAAAGTAAATATATATTATTGTGTACACACAACAATAAAAAAATATACAGTATATGTTTTATCAGTAATTCTTTGATCTTGTTGTAGACATTAGGGTTTGTAATCTAATTATGAAAATGAGGTGAATTAGTTAAATGTTTGACGTTTTGTAGTATTTTTTAAAGTGTATGTGCTACATACAGTATAGGATCTGGTTTGTATTCATTTATGGTGTCATGTCAGGCTGAGCATATTGGTATGAATGACTGATAATTAAAAATTACACAGTAGCAGCTTTTACAAATATTTGAGGTTACACCTAATTACACCTAAGTCCATAATTAAATCTGACGGTATGCGTGTCTGCAAGTCATAACTCTTGCATGTGTGCGTTGAGCGAAAGTGTCGTGACTGATTATTTAGACATGTTGAGAGCCTTCCCAACTCTGTGTGTGAACCGCTCCAAAGTCTGTCCACGAATACGAATGTGTGTGTGTGTGTGTGTGTGTGTGTGTGTACACGTGTGTGGTGTTTTACCACTAATCCATGAAGAATCCTCTTCCTCCTCCATTTCCTCTTCCTCCCAGGATGTCAGGGTCACATCAAAGGAAAAGCGGCGACCTTTGACCCTGTGACCCCAGTTTAGCAGCTTTATGAGCTTTCAGGGCGAGAACCCATTAGCTACAGCAACATCATTAACAACAACAACGACGGTGAAGCTGGCAGAAGATCGACGAAATGTTCCTAATGATTCCATTTAAGGACAAGTTGTGAATATTATGTTAAATTGTGACACAACACATGTTATTATTAAGGCGATAGATGGATGGATGTAAACCAAATACCAATGATTATACCAGATTTGATAATGGCAGTGATTTGTTCCATCAGGAACAATGATTATAGAGTATCTTTAATAACTCGTCTTTTTTGTCATTATTTATGTTTCAATGACACAATTATTTTGTACCCGAAAACCTGATGAGATTAGATTCCTTGTTTTCATAACTAATGAAAAATGATAGGGCAAACTGAAAGGCGCTTAAAATGCTGAGTGCTGTGTGTGTGCCCGTGTGTGAGTGCATTTGTGCTTGTAAATGGGGCTAACCTGCATTTAAAGCAGCCCTCGGCATTGCTCCCTGTTTTTGTCTTTTTTCACAATGAGTAACTTATCTAAACCATCCCCTCTTCAACACCCAACTTCAGCTGCCTATTTGTCCATTTTGGGTTGCGTGCAGCCCGTCGTTAGTATTCCGGTACACACCTCGACAAAGCCATTATCATAAAAACACACACATTCACATGCAGATGGATGGCTCTTAGACTCTTAGCTCTGCAGCTAATGGTGCTAGCCACTTAATTAAGGTCACTTATGGACAAACTCTGTTAGCATGGGCACTAATAAGTACTGCCCAGACAATGGGACTGTGTGTGCGTGTGTGTGAGGGTGTGTATGGTAATGATATTGCTGTAAAGCCTGACCTGCAGTCTCCATTACCTCCAGCTTATTGAGTGGTTTGTTTTGCAGAGTGGCTCTTAGAGGTGGGTATCATTGAAATTTCACTAGATGGACAACTGGACACTTTAGAAAATGCATCACAATACATTTTGAGCTAAAGTGTGTGTGTGTGTGTGTGTGGCCCAGTTAAGGGGCATCCAGAGACAGAAAAAAAAAAAAAGAGATAAAGTGTCTGCAGTTTTCTCACCAAAACCCATGTGGAAACTGAATATCCGGCACATCGTTAATTTATAGCCCTCTGCTTTCCTCCTCTTCTCGCTCGGTCCTTTGCTCCCGTCCTCCCTTCCGGAGCCTCTCCTCAAGTAGCCTCATCTAAAAACAATTAGTTCCCCCAAGCAGACTGACCAACCAGTCAGGTTAGAGAGTGTGTCTTCTGTGTGTACGTGTGGTGTTGTCCCGCTGGGGAGCATAACACTGCCCTCTAACATCACCACACAGGATGCTTCCGAAGACGTGGAGACCTTTCACCTTCAGTGGCGAAGATGAGAGACGAGGGGGAAGCAGAGGAGAGAGGGGGGAAGCAATAGGAAGACCCTGCTGCCCTGCCGTGACAACATAGTGCGGGATAAAGGAAAGCACTTTTGGGCTCAGTTAGTACAGTAGGTGTTTAAGTTTCAAAGCGGTTCAAGTGGCAGAAGAATCAAAATGAAGTCGTGTTGTTTCATTTTATTTTTTTGTTGTGCCACATCTTTTCCAAACATAATGTAACGTGTTGTGTCGTGTTGAATCTTATCATATCCCATCATATTCTTTTTTATATTCTATATGTAATGTAATCTATCACAAAGTAGCCTAACATGCCGTGTTGTAAACTCTATTTTCATAACGTCCCATAACGTAACGTAACATGTTGTCATATCTTATTAAATCGTACTGTATGTTTTCCTAAAGTGACCTAACATAAAGGAACATCACCAGGTGTGTAGGAGTGTATGCAGGGCCCTCATGTGAGGAGGCCCAACAAAGATACCAGAATGAGTAGGGAGGGGCCCATAGAGACTGCCTATGTACAGGGTCCAGAGGTTTTTGCTACGCCCCTGAACACAACATGCCGCGTTGCGAGCTAATGTATCTTTTCGTAACGTAACATAACGTAACATGCTGTCATATCTTACTAAATCCTAATTTTACTAATGTAACCTAATAAAAATGGGTGTAACATGCTGTGTTGTAAACTAATGTATCTTTTCATAACATAACGTAACGTAACGTAAAGCAACATGTTGTCATGTCTTATTAAATCCTACTGTATCTTATTGTAATATTTTACTAATGTAAAATACCATAAAGTAATGTTATCTGTAGTGTTTTATGCGTCTGTAGGTTTTCTAACCCAACCTTAACTATACGTAATGTAACATAACATGTTATATCTTATTTGCTTCTTATTGTATTCTAATGCTTTCTTATTGTATTGTATTCTTCCTAATGCAATGTGACATAATGTATAAAATAACATCATAACGCAAATTAATGTGTTGTGAGATGTTGTGTCTTATCCATCATGTCTCACTTTATAACGTAACACAACGTCGCATTGTATCCTCTTTTCTTAATATAACAAAGAATTATTTGATGGCAACAGAAAATATTAATTTCTGATTGGCTGGCAGGTGTCCCAAAAAAACCTCAAAAGAGTTCAACCATCTTTAGAAATCAGTGTGCAAGTATATTAAACTGCTGGTAACCATAGCAACAATACTTTTGCTTGTACAGCACTAACTATCAGTAAACTGACTATAAAGTAACTGTGGATGATGATTTGATCTCAGCTTCCTTGTTTTACTTAATAAAGGGTCGCATCATATTATATTGTCTATTGTCGTATCATGTCATGTCTCATTGTATATTGTCTTGTTGTATGTTTTTGTGTCATATATTGTATTATACGATGTTATATTATATTGACACATCAAATTACATCAAATTGTATTGACTGTATTGTTTTTTTTTTCTATATTGTATTTGTCTGTAAAGAATCGTATCATAATACATTGTTTTTGAGGAAACCCATGTTTCATTCATGTGTTCAACAGCCATTTACTGAGAGACATTGACTTATTGCTCCCCAGGTGAAAACAATTGATTATGTCCTCACAGGGACACTAAAGAACAGCTGTTTCTTTCTTTCTTTCTGCTTTCACTTCCGCCACCACCCAATCCATCTTTCACCCTCACTACCTCTGTCTTTTTTCTCCTCTTTTCTCTCTTTCATCCCCTCCTTCCTATCCTTTCTCTTTCACCTACATATTCAGTATATATGCTGTATAAATATTCTGTATATCCAGCATCATTTTTACCACCATAGACCTCTTTCCTGAACTTTCAGGAAAGGCCACCCTCTTTGATTTTTTCCCTCATTTTCAATTGTGTCTGTGTTTGTGTGCGTACATCTGCTGCAGGAGCATTGTACGTGGTCTCACGATCAGGAACCTAAAGTTCAGAGGTCAGATAAATAGTTGTCAGGAGGGCCTCATCCCACGAGAGAGAGAGAGAGAGAGAGAGAGAGAGAGAGAGAGAGAGAGAGAGAGAGAAAGAGAGAGAGAGAGAGAGAGAGAGAGAGAGAGAGAGAGAGAGAGCACAAGATTGTTATTAGATGAGAAACTTGAAACTGGATGGGAAATTTGCATCTTAGCTAGAGAGTACAAGCCCTTGCCCCTTCTCCCCTCCTTCTCTCAAAAGCAGCCTGCAGGTTTAATGCAGAATGACATTTATATATGAGACTGTATATGATTGTAATTGAGAATTTCAGGTAGATATGCTCTACTAAAGCTTCAGCTGAATGTAGTTTAATTTGGAGACATTTCTGAGTATGAAAAACATGTAATAAATGAGAAATGTTGCCTTATAATATATTTTACTGTATGAATATTGGAATTTCTTTGAAACATGTAAATATAATATCAATTTAACTGGAAATGAGACTTTACAAAGCATCTGAAATCACATTTATTTTATATTACCAATAAGCTTCACTCATGGATTTCGGTGCATTTCAGTATGATTTATTCCCATGAATGTCCTGCGCTGCCGAAGATTTTGCATAAACAAGGTTCTGCTGCAGATGTAAAAGGTGGCCTCCAATCCCATTTCCAAAATCCATGTGAAATAGGTACGTCAACACAAAACTAAGAGGGAGACAGAAAGAGGGAGAGATGGGGGCTGGAGGAAAAGGGGGAGATGGGTGGAAGGATAAAAGATGGATTAAGGTTGTGTTTCAGATTGGCAGGAGCGGTTTGTATATGCTGCATGTGTGTATTTAATGTGTATGCGTTTAGTGCGAACAGTAAGCTGAGAGATGTGCGACTTTATTTGTTACGATGTTTTTTCTGCAGCCTGCCATTCCCCATGTCTCAGAAGGAAAAAGCCTTCTTACCCAATATACTTATCTGTGTGTGTGTGTGTGTGTGTGTGTGTGTGTGTGTGTGCAAACCCCTTACATGTGATAATGACAGCTGTAATGCCTGTCTGATATCTACTCAGCTCTGGGACTTCAGTTGCATGTTTGTATCTGTTTGTGTGTGAGTGTGTGTGTGTTTGTGTACCTCAAACATGCACTTGGGATAGACATGCTTTAAACGCTCTTTGTGTGAACACAGCAACGTATCAGAGAGGGATAATCTTTAACGTGTGTGTGTGTGTGTGTGTGTGTGTGCAGGGGAAACACTGTGTGATGAATAGTCTATGACAGGTGTTGGGGATGAGATCTCCAATTATCACACTTTAATACCCTTTTTTCCTGTTCACACATAAACACACACCTCAGTGTGGAGTGGAGGGGCGATTCAGGAAGAAGCGAAAATGTAGTGAGAGAGAACAGACCCAAAAAGACAGAGAGACCAGGGAGTTTTTTTGTATTTGTGAACCTGCATATTTTTTTATCAGTTCTGAACTACAACAAATTGACTACTGTAAATTCCAAAATAAAAGCTTGAATTCAAATACTGCCTAGTTCTCAAATAAAACAGTCTTGTAAAACAAATAAAGGTTGGTCCCAAATACATATAGATAGTTTTCGTATAGAAAACACAAATTTCTGATTGGCTGGTATCTGTTAAAGTCTTATATGAGGCTGCTAACAAAAAAATTCAACACTAAGAACAACATACATTAAAGTGGGTAACCATAGTAACAGATATTTTGGTTGATGCAGTGAAAATAATAGATGCAGTTAAGGAGCAGGAAACAAACTGGAGGTGTGGAGTTGGAAGAGAAGTGGGTATAAAGAAAGTGGATATTGGGTTGCATTATGGGACATGTAGGATCTACCAGTTTTGGAGCTGTATACAAGAGGCTGGGGATGTCTTGGCCTTAAAATCTGTTTCTTGTGAGTACCTTTATGGAAGTGCAATACTGAATTATTGGAGTGCTCCTTTAAAGTTTGCAACAAGCAGAAGCAACACAAACTAAAATATGATAAAATATGTTTATAAAATATAAGTAGAAAACAGTGGGGCTTTTGTCTGATAACAGCTGGTCTGAAATGTGTTTTTCTCTGTATGTACATGATGTAAACTCTCTTATGAAGCCATGCAGCTGCCTTTCACTCTCTCGTCCTCCCGCCTTTGATCGTTCTGTATCTGCTGCATCAGCAAAGTGCCAGGCAGCACAATGACATCATCTAACGGAGACAGAGCGGGATGACTGACACTATCCTCTGCCCGTCAATCATCATCACCGCCCTCTAGGAAAGCTGTGTTTATCTCCAGCTGTGACTGACTGAGGGACAGGTGTGTGTGCCCCGTCCAACGCATGCCATCACACACACAGGCTTGATTGCTCTTCTGTGTTTGCGAGGGCCGAGTATTTATTGTTAACCTAACATTAAGTCCATTTCAAATAATTTACATGAACCGTAACTCATAAATCTAAGGCTGCAATCCTCACACTAACTTTCAGCACGTTCAAACTGCATGAGGGATTATGGAGCTTTGTTGTTGAAAATGTCATCAGCCGACCAGGTAATGTGAGAGTGAATATATTCATCAATATGTTATTTACTAAAACGATTGAGTGCGTGACAGGTTGGTCAATTAGACATCATGTGACCAGACATATGTGGATAGAGTATGAAGAGCATCTGCAGACAAATTACTGTAAATAAGGCATCTTTTGTGTTTTGCTCAAAAATTACAGCTTTAAACTAAAATCCTGAAACCTTTAACATTTAAAAAGAAACAAATTCAGAGTTGAAACTGAGCTGGTGCTTTAAGGTTTTAAATGGTATTTCGTTGGACTTTTCTTACCATGTAAAAGTCCTGACATGAAGGGATGTTTTCCCAGTTTCCATCAGTTTCTATGTTTATTCCAACAGAAGATGTGCCAGAGAATGCAAACCCTGTCAAACCATACACAGAGAGCAACTGTGCATGACTGGGTAAAGGCTTCATGTTTAAACATACATTTTGCATTAGAACAGATTTTATACTCTGAATATTTTCTACCCCTATCTAACTATCTGATTTGTGTCCCATTTGTGCTGAACAGGAGGTAGTTTATACAATTATATGGACATTTCTTCATTCTGAATGAAATTATCATGATTCATTTGTCTTTTATAACTGGGTAGAAAATAATCTCAAATGCAGTTTATATGCCAAATTTGTTACACCTTAAAGAGCAATTTCACACCAGCTGAAAATCTTGTTTTTATGGATTATTTAATAATGTCACACTTTAAACACATATTTTATTAAATATGTCATTGCATGACCAAATTAAACATAAACAACCAGAAACAAACACAGATAGATTTGACAACGATATCCAAAATGTACTGGTCCTTTGAGAAATGCCAAATTAAAATATATTCTTCTCTCCCTGCAGGGAAAAATGAACCAGCAGCACATAATTCAGCAATAAAATGCATCTGAGGGCAGCTGCTGACCCTCCAAACAGACTCTGCAAGAAAAAAACTCCTCATTGGTTCTTGGACCAAAGGAACAATATTATTTTCGTAGAACTTTAGTGTCATGGAGCTAATAAAACATATTTTTTTGATTCAGACATACAGTTGTAAATGATTGTTTGCATTCAGATGCCAGCAGCTACTGTTAAGAGGTTACCTTTGTTTGTTTACATGCTTACATCACAAGATTTAAAAATTTACACTAAAACTACATTTTCTTTCATACACTCGTACAGTAGTTGATTATATTTTCAGTTATTCTTCCACTTTCTGTTTTTTTAGCATCACATGAAATTAAACCTAATTCATTTGGCAGATGTTTTTGTCCAAAGTGATTTGTAGTACCTTTGGGTTCAGTGTTTGTGGACAGTATAGGAACCAGGGATTGAACCACCAAACTGTAGAATTAATGGCCTACCAACATTTTTCAGTCTTTACACTCAGTACCACAGTGTCTGTTCAATAAGCATGAAAAATAAAAAGCCCATTTAAGTTTCTCTACATTTCAACCCTAATCTCAACAAATGCTGTAATGAAGGATTGCTGTACCTAACCGTGTGTTTTAACCAAGAGTAAATTAATTTAAATACAACATTAAAATAACTAACAACATCACAGAGGGAAATTGCTGTTGATCACAAAGCTGAAACAGTTAAAGGCTATAAGCTAAAAAGCTCTGTATAAGCTGTAGGATTCTGGAAACAAAAACTAAATAAATAATAAATTACCATGAACTGTCTAACAGGCTAACAGGATTTTAATAATTACAGATCGTTTGGTAATAATTTATTAATTTTCCAGTTTTCTAGGCATGTTTTGTTCCCTAAACAGGAGATAAAGTTTCTGTTGCTGCTGTTGCTCTCTATCACACTGTATTTGGAAAATGAGAGCGTATTATTCACTATTACCTGCTCTGTTGCCCTGGTTTGACATTTTTTGCTCCAGCTTTGGTTTGGATGCAGGGTTATTTTCTACAAATTGATTGGCTGCCTACAGCAAATAGGATATTTGTGCACATGCACAAGTGATCAGGATAATAAATGCAGCAGATTATTTGCGTAAGGTTGTTGGAGAGGTAAGACAACATGCAAGCCTTATCTTTCTGATT
Organism: Lateolabrax maculatus; assembly: GCA_031216445.1. Taxonomy (NCBI): domain Eukaryota; kingdom Metazoa; phylum Chordata; class Actinopteri; order Acropomatiformes; family Lateolabracidae; genus Lateolabrax; species Lateolabrax maculatus. The sequence continues at coordinate 5,975,826 of CM062204.1, read as the reverse complement.
ATTAGAGCCAGCTGACAATGAATGCATTATTATGGAGAAATATTAATATTATGCAGGTCTGGCCACCAGGTTGGTGCCAGACCTGCAGACTATTCATATTTCTCTCATCTGCTTTTATCAATGTGTTTTCTAAAATATTTTTATAAATATTAAAATTCTTAGTAGTTTTAGTAATATCAGTGGTTATTAATAAAATGTATTTTTGTTAGTGACTGATTCTACAAACATTGCATCAGTCAAGCTACAGATTGAAAATCACTGATGACTGTCACTGAATGGGGCCTTTGAAACCATAAGATGGAATTTTCTTGTGTGCGTTCGTTCCCGCTCATGAGTTTGCTGTGTTTGTACAGTTCTGTATGTTTTTACAGAAAGTGCGTGTGTGTGTCGCGTGTGGCCTGTGTGTGTGTTATGGTTGGATGACCGTCACAGTCATGAACTGGCCGTGATCCATGCTGGTGCGTACAGTATGTTTACACATGGTACAGTATGTGTCTGCACGCCGGTGTGGTCGTATGTGTGTTAGTGTAAATGTGTGTGTGTATTCGCCATGACCCATAATGTTGTTGGTCTTTTTTTTCCCAGAAAAACAGGGGAGGTGAACCGAGAGTTGAACCCCCGTTCAGAGCTCCCTCTGGCGGGGTGGCCAGGCACCCCGCAGGGCCTGTGGCTCCGGGTCTGACCTGGAGACTGTTCCAGATCTGTGAAGATGCACCATCCATGGAGGATAGGTTTGTGTGTGTGTGTGTGTGTGTGTGTGTGTGTGTGTGTGTGTATTTCATTGATTAGCCTGACTTGCTGCTTATTGATGATGTTCCCAGAACAACAAAGACAGATAGACAGATGAGGAAGAGGAGGAAGGAAGGTTCATGACAGTAATAATCTATTATAAAGGGAGAGACAAAGAGCACAGACATGCATATCTCTTTAATTGTTTGCATTTCAGTTTTTTTTTTTGGCAGTAACAACAACAACCAGTGGTTGTGTTGTTAATAACTGACCTCACAGTTTTATAATTACGAGCCTCCACCAAATTGTTAAGCAAATTTAGATACTAGACAACAGTAAAAGTGAATTTTCAACCCTGCATTGATTTTTCTTTATTAAAGTGAAAGAAAAATACATTTCTCACTATTTTTATTTGATTTTTTTGTAAACTGTTATTATCCTTCACTTTGACGTTCTTTAATTATAAGACTTTTTCACAGCAGATATTTTAATATCCCATAGCAGAACAAGCACAGGTGTAATTAATACCATTAATAAAGGCTGCATTCCATTTAGATTTGCCATGCCGGCTCACCATGTCTTATGGTGACACCTCTGAGCCATTGTTAGTTTCATTAGTTCCACCTGTACTTTGTGTTTTATGTGAAAAGTAACTGAAGCTGTCAGACAGTGGGGTAAAAAGTAAAATATTTACTTCCGAAATGTATAAAAGTAGAAATATATGGTAGCATTAAAATGGAAAGGTTAAATTTAAAATTGTACTTGAGTAAATGTACTGTGTAGCAGTCCAACAGTGCTGATTGGTTGAGCATGTTTTTAAAAAAAATACTTCAGACTTTCTCTTTTGTATGCAGATACATCATTCTGTTCAGTAAACCCTCTAAAACTCAAGTACAGCAATAAAATTAGCCATAAAAACACCTCACCAAATACATGCCACATGGCAAATACAGCTTTCTGCCACTAACTACCTGGAAGGAAGCCATTTGAAAAGATCTGTTCTGGGATTTTAAGGAATTTAGGGCCTAACATAGTTCATCCAAGTGCTCAATCCGGTTTAGGGACTACAAGTTTTTCCACAAGATAGCACAGATTTACCAAATGAAAACCATTAAAGGGATATTCCTGCCGTATGTGTTTACTATGTCTTCATCTCTGTCTCTTGCAGTTTTGAAGCTCTGCTTCCTTTGACTGTATGTTACCTCTTATTGTTGTAGTCCTCACGGGTATTATAATCCACAGTTCTGTGTGTGTGTTTACATGTTTGTCTACATGGGTTTGTCAGTGGCTACGTGTGTGTGTGTGTGTGTGTTATGCAGCCGTGTGTGTGTGTGTGTGTGTGTGTGTGTGTGTGTGTGTTGTTGGTGTAAAGTCCCTTGGTGGCTGTTCCCCTGCTGTAGACGCCTGTTCTGGCGATAGCATTGTCTCCATGTCCAAAGACCTGCCGGCTGCCCTATTCCACCACGTCTTTATCATGCTAATACAGAGAAAGGAGGAACGAGGGAGGAGGGAGGAAGGGAGGAGGGAGAAGGGAGAAGGGAGAGGGAACGATAGCTCAACAAACAGAGAGAAGGGGTAATCTTTCCCCTCCTCTCTCTGTCCTCGTCTCTTCATTCTCACCACCTCCTCCGTTCCCTCTATCCCCCTCTACTTCCCTTTCTTCTCGTCCCCGCACCCTCTTCATCTGCCGCTTTCTTATCTTCCCCCTTACTTCTTTGATAATCCCTCCGAACATTGTCTTCATAATTACACACAACAATGATTCCCATCCTTGCAAGAGAAATGTGCGCTGTGCATGGAGAATATTTCATAGATGAAGACCAGTGTGTGAATTAATAACTTGGGTCTCTCATATAAGGTTGTTTCTGTGTGTGTGTGTGTGTGTGTGTGTGTGTGTGTGCGCGTGTGTGAGTGTGAGTTTGAAGGGGGAACACATTGAGCCCAGTGTTGTTTTAACACGACTGTTACATTATGCATGCTGACAGCCCTGCCTGTCCCCATTAAAGGCCCATCTTGTTTCCCCATTATATCTGGTTTCTCTGTTAATAGAGCTCTTTGTGTGGCACTTCCCTTTATACTGGGGGTGTTACAACAGAAAGGTCAGCGCCGGTACAACCTGCCACACTGCTGCGGCTCGCACAAGACCCTGAATGACGACAACTGCATAGTGCTCTCATTACAGCTCTGGTTTTGGGAAGAGGAGTGGTACGTGTTCTCGCGTTCAACATCTCTTCCTTTGTTTTGTGCATAGTTTTACTTTCTTATAAATCATGTATTATTAGGTTTGTAAGCTGTAACTAATTTCTTTGTAAATGGTTTATAAATAACTCATTAATCCTACCTGGATTAGTAGTAACCAAATAATAAGGATAACTGTTGACTGTTGGAAAAATCCACTTGGCTGGTGCATAAATTACTTTGTCTTTCCAGCTAACTCAGAAATGGCTGCATTGGTGGAGGCGTGCTGTCTCTGGTAGCGGTCCCATAAAATGGGAAGATTGTCAGCTAAACAGTAAAAATATGCTGTTCACATTTCAAATTTATCTACCAGGAATATGTACTTGGATGTATTTCATTGGCTGACATGATACTTTGGATGAGGTTGGGTTGCATCAAACGTTGAACGAGATTCACAGAGATTCATACAAAAAAATGATTAAAATATATTTGTACATTTTACGGATACATTTAATATAAATGCATCTGCAATATGTGTCCACGTTTTTTTTTTTTTTTTTTTTCTAATGTAAATTTGTTGTATATGAACATAATTTTTTGCCCGACGGACAATTCGACCACTTACCTTCTGGAAAAGACTTACAGAACATCCAGACTAAAATCTATTTAGTAAGATTTGCATATGCAGGCTTGATGGAATATTGCAGTGGAAGAACCCTTTATCAATCATTGTCCAACGTTCCTCACTACAAGTCTATTGGCTTATTATAAAGTGAGAAATGTATGACCCTTTATTTATGACTTTTCTTCCAATAAGACATCCAGCCTGCTGTTATAAATGTCTCCTTCATTAATCTGCCCATCTCATCAATCAGAAGCTGAACAGATAAAATACGTTATGTCTGACGTCAACTCCCAAATGAAATGAAGCCACATCCATGAACCTTTTTTTAATACCCATAATTTTGTGGGTTTGATGCATGTTGGACACGTTTCCGTCCAAATTCTGTCACAACTTGAAAAATGCAGCAAGTATGTGTGTGTGTGTGTGATTATATTTGCATCAAATCCATCAAGCGGTTTAACGTAGCTACTACTTAGAAATCCTCCATCATCACAAACGCTGTGGAATGACTTCATTATAATAACTGCATGAAGTAATATCCCGCTCCTTCTGCCATCTTTTTTTTCTATATTCCCTGCCCTTTTCCCCCATTTGAGTTTTTTTTTTTCTGGATAGTACCTTTTTGACCTCCTCCTTGCTCTTTCCTTCTCCCTCTCCCTCTCTCATCTGAGTCCACTGTGTGCAGGCCTCTGCCAGTGATCCATGGATGGTAATGGCCATTCCTGCTGCTCCCACAGCACACACCATTACTGCTGGAACACCCAGACGGAGAGCGACGGACGGAGGAAAGAAAGAGGGAAAAAGACCAAGAGAAAGACAGACGACAGAGAGAATATTTTGGTTAAAAAAAGTAGAATCATGACATGAAACTGGAAGCACAGCAGCATGTGTGTGCGGTGCATGGATGTGTGTGTATAGATCATTTCATGGTGAGGATTAGTGAGGGCCAGGTAAGATATCTTGTTTCCTGTGACCTGCTCATCGCGAGGTTTCCCACACTCATCACTTCACTCTATCACGTCCCTCTTGCTGAGATATAAAACATATAGACATTGTTCCCTCTGACCCCCTACACAGACACACACACACACACACACACACACACAAAGACACACACCATTACATCACACACAATCTCATACCTTTTATGCTGCTGAGCTGTAAATCCAAATTATCTCCATATACCTCATTCATACTCTGACTTTCAGTCTATCTGTGTGTGTGTGTAATGCTATATTCCCGTCATACTGAAAACTTGAGAGATGTGTGTGTTTCCTGTAACTCACAGTGGGTTATGATAACAACCGTTTCTCCTGTCAACAGCCCATAATGTCAGATTTACAGGGTTGCCCCCGGTAACCAGCCGGGCTGGCGTGGCTGAGTGATTCTACAGCATCTGTCAGAGCGAGAGAGGCCATCTATCACACGCACACACACACACACACACACACACACACACACACCGGCACTCTCACACACACATATCTAATGTGTCTCTCACGCAAATTTTCAGTATAACAGGGATAAAAAATCACCGTGAATTATCCACCATCCGTCCTCTGCACCTCTCTCGTTCCTTCAGTCTGCCACTGTCCTCACTAGAAAAATGTAATTACTGGTTTTTACTTCAAACTGCTTAAATCAATGTATGTTTGTGTCTGGTGCCGACAAAGAAAGTAGTTCTTGTAATGCAGCAAAAGGAAAAGGTTGGGGTCGATGATTTGGTGTACAAAGCATCTGATTCTGTGTGAGGATCTAAGCCTCCAAATCAAAAAAAATCAGCAATTAAAATACAATAAATCTGGTGCTGTAAGTTTACTGAGCCAGAGCCGGAAAATCGGTCACAAAAATGGGGTCAATTGTGAATGAGATAGACGCATCTCTACAGGTTGTTGTAAATTGAGTAAGAGAGCAACTTATAAATTGGCATATTTTTTTATTTATCAAATTGGCAAATGTTAGTTAGTTTGTTAGTTAACCGTTACTGCAGCTTTTTCAGTATGTCGACTGAAAAGGATGTTGGCAGGTTAGGGTAAAATAGTCCCTCCTAACAAACTCACATGCTAACATGACTGAATATTGAAGTGGAAACACAAATGTAAATTCAGTCTGATTATCAGCCTGTCGGCATCTCGTCCTGACACTCAGTGAGGCTTCAGTGAATGTTACGCTTCTCTATCACTTTGCCTTTATTCCTGTAATGGTTCACATCTGTTCTGAAAATGGACCATTCTGCATAATGAGGGTTTTATTCTGATGTTAATAATTTTATACTTATACTTAAATTAGATTTTGAATTCAGGACTTTTATCTTTAACAGAATATTTTTACACTGTAGTATTGCTACTGTTAAGGTCTGAATGCTTCTTCCACCACTGTGTATTTCCATGGATTTCTTCCTATTAAACTGTCAGTTGATTTTGGTTTTCTTTGACCTTGATGATCATTTTTTCCTAACCTTAAGTACTTTTAGTTGCCTATACTTAACCATAGCCCAAAGAAATAGAGTATCAAGTACTTCCATCTGCTTGAAAAATAAATCTGAAAAGTTGTTTGTTGTTGCAGCTTCTACCTTCAAAGCAAACGGCAGTTGTTGCAAGAGATATGTCATCATTTTTTGGAACATCCCACTTAGTTTAGTCATGAGGACTTGTTCAGATTGTCTTCCCACTTTTGCCTGTTTCTGTCTCCCTTCCTGCTGCAGTGAAAAAAAGAAGCGCAAACTAACTGAACAGTAAAAGTTATGCCTTTCTTTTCCATTAGTGTGATCAAAGCTGTGTTTTAACTGTTTTAAATGGGTCTCGCTGGCAGGAGTTTCCACTGAAGTGAAACCTGGGGGACATATCAGAGGCTGTGATTGTGTACCACATTCACATCCTGACTGTTTAGTTCTTATCACACCAAACTATTCTAGATCTGATCTTGATCGACTATTTTAATTCTTATCATAATAGACTATTTCATGCACTGATGCCTTTTTACTCCCGTGCAGCTGTGATGAGGTATAATTGGTTAGTTATGCACATATTCTTATTCTGCCTCACCGTGCAGCGCACAGAATTTTATTGTGTTTTCTCTTGTTGCCTTTTCTTCTCTTTTGTACTTTCACTACTGTAGAAACTGTCGGCCTACTTCTTTCTTGCTATGTCTTCAAACACACACGGATAGATACATACACACACCAAAGGTTAATAGTTGTTGCAGTGGTGACGATCACTGATGATTGTCCACCGAAGCGCAACTGCTGTCTCTTCTAATCTTAAACACACAGTCAACACATGCACATGTGCAATGACACGATGTCTTTGGATTTTCTATCGACGAATCTGTCAGCTGGTAATATCTCACTCTATTAAAAGGTAGACAGAGGATGGATAAAAATACTCAGTATTTAGTTGTTTAGTATCACACAAAGCTTCAAAGGTCTGGATAGAGTAAGAAATGCAGCGTGTAGTCCATGTTCTGGCCCAATATTTTTCACTTTCACTTCTTCTGCCTCTCAGCTTGTCTCTGTGTGAGAGTGATTCTCAGAGATGTTTAGCTGCCCCAGTAAGCCTCACTAAGCTGTTGGAGTCAAATTGTACCCTGCAGTGCCATATTGTCCTTTGCCACTTGGACTTTTCCTCCTCCACGCCTTCATTTTCCATGTAAAATGTAAGGCTAACCCCCCCCCCCCCCCAGACTTTATTCTATAGAGACTTTATTCTATTAGTCTGGAAAATATCATTGAGAATCAGAGAAGTGGCTGAGATCATAAGCGTCGCCTTGCCAGCCCTCACCTCCTGAACTTCTTAAACGACCTTAAACAAGCAGCAGAGCTGCAGACTTGAGCTCTGGGCTCAACTTGAGTCACAAAGATGAAGACTTTAGGCTTGACTCTCTAAAGACTTGACTCAATTTGAAAGCAAAAAAGTTCAAGTCTCTTTCCAAGAAAGAGACAATGTCATGTAGTGTCAACACAGACTGGTTTTACTGAAAAGCAGCTTTGCTCTTTAGATTAAGATGCAGCAACTTAATGGACTATTTTCTTTCTGTGAACATTTTGAATTCTGTGGATGTCTTTGGAGAAATTTAACAACGCCTCCAAAGCAGCAATCATATTGATCCAGATTGAACCAACACCCAAGGACGGCCTAGTGAATGGGACATTTGTCCAATCAGATGTAGAAAAGGTCATGTTTGTTTTGTGAAGGAAAGCAAACGTCCGAGGTCTGATCGACTGTTGTTTTCGTCTGCACTGACAATGCCCTTACCAAAGTAATGTCTCAGAAAGGTTAATGTCTAAGTAAAAAATGTTTGTGATAAATTAATTTGTAGATTTTTTTCTGAATAAATTAATAAATAAAACAATATATAATACTTGAAATTAAAAGAACAATCTTTTTTAATGCAAACTAAGGAAATGATGTTCAGCAACAAACAACACCTTAGAAAACCACTCCTTACATACCCTACAGGTAACTAATTATAGTGGACTAAACCACCCCAACATGCATACAATACATATAAACTAACTATTTGGCCAAAACAGTCAACACAACAGACAAACACCCCCGCTGCTCCTCAAACATGGTAGAACCAGGAAGTACAAGTAGCCCTGAGATCCTCTTCAGACTGTTTGCCTGAAGACCAGGAGGCAGGTGAGGAGCACAGGTAAGTCAATACACAGCTACGTGTGTTCAAAGTTAGTACTTATCATACCATCAAACATTAGACAGCTGGCGTACCTGCTCGTAGTACGGGCCCAGCTCCTGTATGTTTCATGCTTTGTGTGGGACGGACTCCCATGGCCGCCGAGTGCTGCTACTCATGAATTCTCTATTGTTGCACAAGCACAAACACACACAGCGTGATTACAAAGTCAGTAATTTACCTTTTGTTTTCAGAAATGACCCAGTGACGTTGACTAAATGAGTCACACGTATTTTTCTGTTCTGCTAACTCTTAAGTTAAATTTAGGCAACCAAAATTACTTGTGAAGTCAATCCATGCAAATCGTTTCACCTTGATGGTTTTTACCTTTGAGGGAAGTCCAAATCAGAGGAAGCTGTCGTAGACTATTAGCTGTTTTGTATCATCTACTTTTATGTAGCTCTGTTACATTAACAGCTCAACAGTCTGTCCTGCAAGTATCTAGTAAGGCCTGTTTCACCAGAATGTGCGAATGTTGTGCTGACGTGACCAGGCCTTAAAGATAGGTTCACTATTGTTCAAGTCTGTCTTAAAACAAAAGTGAGGTCACCATTATGTGCATTGCCTGCTGTAGTCATTCCTCCTGTTCAGGCTATTAAGAGATCCTTTACTAAAATGTAAGTAATGGAGGACAAAATCCACAGTCCCCCTTCTGTGCAAAACCACATTCCTCATTCCCTTATCTGAAGTTCATATGAGGCTTCAACTGTCTGAATTACATTTTTTTTAGCACCAAAAAGACGAGTTTGGAAAATACCCGCCTGATTTGATTCTCCTCAGACTGCCGAAGCCTCATTAACTTCAGATAAACTTTGCAGTGTATTTTTACACAGAACGAGGACTGTGGATTTTGTGCCCCATCGCTTGCATTAGAAGCATGTCAGGAAGAGATCTCTTAATGTTCATGTGGTCTCATGACTTTTGTTTTAAGATGGTCTCTGAAAAAAACATGTACCTATCCTTCAAGAGGTCATTGTTGTGTTTTTGTATATATTTACTGTGTATATACACCTACATTTTCACCTACTTGTGTGTATATATATATAATCGAATATCTTCCTTCCGCTATGTTGTCCTTGTTTGTAGCTGTTTTTCTGTTTCTATCTTCCTGAAAATTGTTCTTTGAACTGTAAGTACATTGAGAACAACTTTAAATCACTGTGCACATACTTGGCCAGTAAAGCTGATTCTGAACCTTGAGTTTTACAAGTCCTAATCTTTTAAATCAAGTATTTCCATTTACCATTTAATTGAGGTTAGGCTGTAATGGAAGAACAATTATAACCCGTAACAATGTGCACTGTAGTCACCACCTGGGTGTGTGGAATATGTCATAATGTGTTATGTTAGTCACTGCCCCTCTGACAGCTCATGTCAATAGGTGGGTGATACAGCTGTCATCATATTGTGGTGTGAATGAGCTTGGCTCGACTGTGCGAGTCTGTATATTTGCACTGTGTGTGTTGGGGCGCTAGAGTGTGTGTGTGTGTGTGTGTGTGTCTGCAGTCCCAGACGGAAGCCCGGAGGACAGATGGTGGGTTCAGACGCAGACTGACGCACCGTAACCAAGCGATTACACACTCAATGACTCCCCCTGAAGAGAGAGAGAGAGAAGGGGAGGGGCATGGGGGAGAGGATGGAGAGAAAAAGAAGTGGGGAAGAGATGGGGGAGAAAAGAAAAAAGGTAACGAGGGTGGGAGCGGATCAATGCATGGGAAGTGTGGGACATCTGAGGAGACGAGGGAAAGGTGGACGGTGTGAACTTTTTAATTTGCAAAGGAAAATGTGCGGATTTAAAGATGAAGGGAAAAGAGAAGTGAACGATGGAGAGAGTCGGATAAATTAAATAAAACAAGTTGAAATGAAAGAAGGAAATAGGAGGAGGAGGTGGAGGAGGAGGGGGGAAGGGGCCCTTTAACAATAGCATGGCAGAAGAAGAGATGGTGAGGGTGAGAGAGGGAGTAATGGATGGATAGAAAGTCTTCAGGGATGCCGGATTACATGATAGCCAATTAGAGCGAAGGATGTTGGAAACTCCCCTGATGAAACTGATACGTGATTGGTTCAGGGTTTATTATGCTCACTGAGCTATTGTTGCCTCTTTAATACACTCTTATGCACACACATACAGTTAGAGATTAGATTTGGTAATCTTAAACTGGTGATGTTTTTTTGTTTGGCACATGATACTGATGGCGGTGTTATGGATCTGGCATTACCAACGTGATTTATTTCAATGTGTCACAGCTAATATAATGGGTGCAGATGTGAGGAAGAACACCAGGTTTTTAAGGCAGAATCTCTGCCCACAAGAAACACTGTTTACAGCAGAGAGCCAGACCAAAAACACCCCAACACACACACACACACACACACACACACACACACACACACACACACACACACACACACACACACACACACCCACCCCGAGTCTAGCCCGGCCCAGGTCAGGTCAAGCGGGATCATGGGAAACCATTCCTGTGGCCCTTCTCACCTTTTTCATCTCAGAGCGTCTCAAAAACATCCCAGACATCATGCTCTCTGCTCTCCTTTTCTTCCTTCTTTCTTCTCACACACTCTCTTACACACACACACTCTCGCTCTCTCTCTCTCTCTCTCTCTCTCTCTCTCTCTCTCTCTCTCTCTCAAGCCAAACCTTTCTGTTTTCCCAGCCCTGAAACAACAGTAGCCACAGAGGAGAGTGCCATGGTGCTGTTAATGGTAATGGGACGGATTTCCAGCCATGGCACATGCAGGTTTAGACTGTCTGTCTATATTGAAACTATTACAGAGGTTGTATCGACATTTTTACAGAAGAAAAAAAAGTGAAATGTGTTTTCTTTGCGTAAAAGAAGACTAAATTGTCTATGGTTCTCTTTGACTCAATGTCCAGTCAAGTAAAAACAGACTAAAAACATTAAAGAGGAGTTCCTCACTTATTCTTTTTGTGCTGTACACATATTCACATTGTTGGCATATAAACATGTACCAAAACCAAGATTAAATGTAAAAATAACTGCCAAAATGTCATATTGTAGGTTTGCCTGTTCACATGTGAAAATTGTCAATTAAAACAAATCTTTCAGTTGCTCTTTTTCCAGGTTACAAAACCAGAAAACTGCCTTGTGAAGCTGTACAGAAATGTTTTTAGTGCAGTTAAAAGTATTTTGTGTCGCTGTTCTATTTCCCAGTGTGAGCGCTAGTGAACCTTTTTAAAGAAAAGCAGTAATTTCACCATATTGACTCCCCTGATCGGCACATCCTGACTACTGTACCTTCATTTGTCTGTAAGGTGTATCTGGTGTTTGCTACTGACGGCAACTGACACAGGGAGGTGACAGCAAACTGGCGGCATTGTTTTTGTTTTAATTTTTTTATCCATAATGCTACGGTGTTGAAACTTTTTTTTTTTCTACAGTAATATAGTGGGACGGTGAATACCATGATGACACATTACCAGACTGGCATTTGCTCATTTGTGGGTAAATAGCCACTTCTAAGTGGCCTACTTTTCTATAGGAAAACTGATCAATTCAGCCTACATTTATTGAGATATTCATTGCTGATGTGCTTAACGTTGCTCAATATTCAAATAAACTCTAATCATACCATTTAAAAGGTGGGGTTATATTCCAGCTGCACAGTTCCCCACTTGGGTCCGCGACTGATACTGTGACAGCTGTCTAAAAGTGTGTCTAAAAACAGGTAAAAAAATGTAGTTTGGTTTAAATGCAGATGTTTTTATGACCTACAGATCAACACATCTATGCCTACTGGGCTACCATGGTACTGTGCCATGTGACTGACCAGGCTGGGTATTTTCCTGGTACTTCTTAATACGTTTTGGGGGGAGTAATGAGAGGGCCTTTCCCTTCTTTCATGTCACTTCAGAATCATTGTGAAACTTTAAATCCAGCCCTGTGTGGACTTTTGAAGCCGCTGGAGCAGATATTTACAGATTGGGGGATTAGGAAGATAGCTCTTATTAAAACTGAGTCCTCATCATTTGACTGTCATTCTATTTAATCATTGCTAAATGGACTCATTAAATTCCTCAAGTGTTTCCCTTTAAACTCCGTGGCTTTGATGCGCCTGCACAGACATACACACTAACACACATTCAAATACAGACACACTGTAATGACCCAGTCTATTGAAGAGACTTTATCAAATGTAATTTATCAACTTTCTATTGCGACCAGGACTTGTGATGCAGTTAATTCTCCAAGAGGGATTAGGTGTGTGTGTGTGTGTGTGTGTGTGTGTGTGTGTGTGTGTGTGTGTGTGTTGTACTGTTGGATGTCGTGTGCTGTAGTGAAAAGAGCGAAATGTTCCTCTGGTGTGCAACCGTAGATTTATGAAATGTTTGTTTGCATAAACCTTAAATAAATTGAGTGTAACAGAGCACAAGTTTTTTTTTTTGTTAATTATCAAATTAAGTCCAAATCAAACTAATCTCAAAATCAATCAATTTGAAAGAAGTTCTTCAATTTAAATTGATTTTTTTTATTATATCAAAACATTCATTATTTGAGGTGTGGCTCCAGGAGTGGAAATGTCACTCAGTCCACAGCTTTGATCCAGAGTGAAATATCTCAACCATGGATTATTAATGGATTGCCATGAAATTTTGTGCGTACACTCTTGGTTTCCAGAGGATGAATCTTAATGACTTTGGGGACTTTTTCCTCCTGTTCCTTCCTCGTTCTTAACTTTCCATATGGCGACATTTGCAAATCAGCAAGTGATAGCATGCCATCATGCTCAACTAAGATGGTGAACGTGGTAAACATACTGCTCACTATCGACATGTTACATTGTAAGCATGTTAGGTCAAAGCACAGCCTCAAGCCCAACATGGCTGTAGACTCTTAGTCTTTTTAATGCTTAAGTGCCATAGCTTGAATTGAAGTGCATTATGAAATGGCTGTCGGTGAATAACGGAGTCAACGAGTATCTTTTAATAACAGAGGCCTCTCGTCCTCCACCTCTTCTCCCATTCCTCATTTCTCCACAAATATTTTTACTTTACTCACACCTCTCCCCTTCACCCTCCTCATCCTCACCCGTCGTCTCTCCTTTCTTTTCGAAGCCGAAACGGGTCGTTGACGGTTAATAGATTTAGCCACTATACTGGTGGAGAGACAATGAGAGAACCATCAATTTATCCGCCGTTTAACTGCTCCAATCTAACCTCCGTAAACTCACCCGGTGAAACTCATTTCTGTGTTTCCTCGCCAATCTGAAAAGCTATCATCTCGCTAATCTTGGGCTTTCAATTCGCCGGGGGGACAGGGGGAGTCAGACCAATCCCGGATCTCGGAGATGATCTGTTAGCCTGGCGTAAATGTTTATAACACAGGGCAATCTCCAGGGTTTATAGGTTGATGCACATGCACACGTGCACGTCCAGTCATACACACTCACACACTTCCTTTTTTTTTCTCTTCCTGTGTCTTTCGCTCTCTCTCTCTCACCCTCTCAGGGGCATTTATAAGGATGTGAAAGCTGTTATTGGGCAGGTCAGTGGAGTGGAACTGTCAGATAATAGGCTAGTTACCGTGGCAGCACATGAATGAGGGATGGAACGGAGGAGGGAGACAGAGGGAATAGAAACGCTCAACTCACTCCTTAATCAGAAGGTAAACTGGAAATCTGGGGAGTTTAGACTCCCCGCTGAAACAGATCGAGAGGTGGAGGAGGGGGGGAGAGAAAAGGGAAGAGAAAAAGGGGAAGAAATGTAAGTGAGTGAGCGAGCGAGCGAGATAGAGGGTGACAAAGGGAGGAGGACGGAGGAAATGTGAATGGGCATGGAGCAGAGATAAAGATACAGAGCGAGAGCTTATTACCATTCCCAGGGAGCCAGGTGTTTATTCCTCTATTTGTAAACGCTGGCTTCATTACCCAGAGTTCAACAGGAGCAGGCTGAGCTGCGGCTGCATCAAGGTCAGACTAATCAGACAGCGAATGGGACGAAAGACAGAAGAGGGAACACAAATTATGTAATGCATCCTCTTTCCTATCGGCCTCTGGTCCTCCTCCGCCCCTCCTCCTCTCCCTCGCCGCTCCTCTCTCAGCTCGCCCTCCGTCTCCCTCGCTCCGTGGTCCACGGGGAGCAGAACTCTTCAGACCATCTCCCACTTTCTCTGATGGAGACTGACAAAGTCTGCTTTGTAGAATGACACTTGTTTTATGCCTGTGTACTTGTATATCCTCAATTTATTTGAAACATTTGCCACAATTCTGCATCACCCACTTTGCTGCATACATACTTTTTCTTTTTCTTTGTCAGAGCCATAAGACAGTTTGCGTCGTTCTGTTTATGTGTTAAGATTGATTATAGGTTTAAATCTTGAACACTTGAAAGCACAGAAGTGGCTTTACTTCAGATAAAGATATAAATTATCAAATTAGCTCGAAATTTCAGTGATAACCATAAATCAGTCAGATCTTTACTCAAAGGAATTTTCCAATTATGGCAAAGATTAGATTTGCAGAAAAGCCAAATCTAACTGTAAAATCTTTTTGTAGAAACAGTCAAACGTTTGAGTAGCAACAAGGATTGTGGTAGGAGAACAAATCCCCCCTTAAGAAACTTCCAATACCAAAAACATAGCGCAGAAGGATGAAATTGGCGTGATTGCGTTTGGTTTGAGCGTATCAGAGTAATGGTGACAAGAGAATTAAAAAGGCTGTGCTGTACACTTGTATGAATATGACTGGACGATACCAGTGGTAGCCAAGCAGTTGATGAATGAGCCACTGATGGTGAAGCATGAACGAAGCAGCTGATGAAGGTCTGCTAATACAAGCGCAACTTCAGTGCTCTGCCAGAATTAGTTTCTGAAACTTAACTTTCACCGTAGATCCTTAACTCCAAGTATCTCTTATCTTATTTTGACCTACTGTACGTTCACAGACGTGGTGGAATGTAACTAAGTACTTAAATACATTTTTAAGTACAAATTATGACAGTTCGCAATATAGAATAGATTTTTGTTTGTTTTTAAATAATTCCTACAACATATTACTTAACCTAACATATGTGGACATGCTGTCACTTTCTGACCCTGTGTTCATGCTGCATTGTTCTCACCAGCTCAAACAAACCAAACCAGACACATAAACACTCCAGAGCTCAAACAAACCACTCAAAACAAGCTCGGAGTTATTGCACTCTCAAGTATGAATTATGGTTTGGTATGTGAAGGTATCTGTATGCATGTGGGTGTGTATTAAGATAAGAAAATCCTTTTTCCCCTAATGCACACATGACTTTACGTGGTATTGTAATAATCACAGATTCTTTTGATGTCCCGGACTTGAAAAAGGCTCTCAACAGGGCTGTTCTCCAAACTGCTAATCTCTCAAAGGTGGTGAAGAGGAGGAGAGGCAGGAGGAAGAAAGAAATGAGTAATAAGGAAGGAAATGGAGAAAGAGAGGAGGAGGAGGAGGAGGAGGATGGAGAGCGGTGGTGGATGGGAGAGATCAGTGAGAAGGAGGCCAGACTCATGGAGAGATGGAGGGAGAGAAGGGCAGAAATGGGAAAATGAATGAGAGGAAAAGCGATAAGAACTCTTGCTTTTGAACTTGAAGAGCTTAATTTGAAATGTCAGGGCTATACCCCCCCCATCATCCTCCCACCTCCTTCCTCTTCCCTGCCGCACTCCCTCTCCTCAGGAGTCCCTGTTGTGCAGTACTGTGGATTAAAATAATTAAACAGGCTCTGTTTTAATTAAGACAATAAAGCCGGGAGTCTCTAGGTAAGACCGGAGAGAGAAAGAGGGAGAGTGGGTGAGGGAGGGAGATGATAAAGTGGTCTAACGAGAGACGCGGGATGATAGGAGGAACAGAGGGGAGATACATTATCTTCATTACTTATCTATCTTGTCTATTTCTAGGCCTGAGATTGCATTATCACTTCCTACATAAGTATGTTTGCTCTGGTCCTCCATGTACCAAAACCTGTGTGCGTGTGTGTGTGTGTGTGTGTGTGTGTGTGTGTAGGATAGGTGTCGAGAGCTGCTTGTTTAATGACTTAGGCCTGTATGTGAGCATGAATGTATAAATGCATTTATATTGCTTCTCCCTCCGCCTTTGAAGCGTGCATGTCTGTGTGCTCCTGTGTAGCGCATGTGTGTGCGTGTGCATCTTTATTTCGTCTCCCTCTCAGCCTGCTAATGAAATATTTATTTATTTCTCGGAGCGAGGGCGCCGGGTGGCGAGAAACTCAAATGAAATGTCATATCTCATTGTGTCTCCCCGAGAGGAGGGGGGGGGTGCAGAGGGAATAGAGGAACAGAATTGCTACTGAATTATATACGGAGGATTCAGAGGGGAGTGATTACAGGACGAAGAGGGAGGGGATATAAGAGGAAGATGGAGAGAGAGACAAGGGGGGGGGGGGGGCGAACAAGTCATTCATCTCACGTCACTTTTTGTTGTGTGTGCCATGTTGCTTCTCTGTCACTTCATCAGCCTGCGGTTCTGAGCTTCAGATGTTGAACTCTGACTGTTGTGACTACTGTTCGCCGTAGTGCTCATGCATGCACACACACGCTGACGTGAGCCACAACAGTGTGTTAACACAGCCCATCTAGACATACCAGGGGGACCAGCTCCTTCTTATCTAGTAGTAGCTGTTATCATTGCACTGAGAGCACACACACACACACACACACACACACACACACACACACACACACACACTGGGCCTTGCCACCAACCTGAAGATTAGAACTTCTTAATCTTCTCTCGTCCCTACTTGTGTTGCACAAACACACACACTCAAACACTATGTTGTTTCCTAACGGGAGCCTCTCGAGGGACTGCTACGACCTGCAAGGCGTGGCGTCACAAGACAGATGGAAAGTGTCAGTAGGCTACTTTCATTAGCCCTGCAAGCTTGTCCATGTGCTGGCCTTGAATTTGAGTAAAACTCTCTACAGCAATACAGGAGCATTCCAGTTTGGTAATCAACCTGTATTTAGTTTTGACAAAGCAGTGGCTTATCACTATAAAAGTATCTAATCAATACAAAACTATTTGAGGAAAAAAACAGACTGAAATCTCGACAACGATTGGATGGATTGCCCTGTAAATGTGTACAGACTTCCCAGGAGGATGAATCCTAAAGACTCTGGTGATCCTCTGACTTCTCCTCTCGCGGCGCCATGAGGTTGACGTCTGTGGTTTTGAGTGAAATGTCTCCAGCTATTGGATGGATTGCCGTGAAATCTGGTTCAGACGTTTGTGTCCTCCTCTGTATGACCTGTAATCACTTAACCCCTTGATTTTTCATTTAGTGCCACCATCAGGTCAACTTTTACATTTGTCCAATGTCTGAGTTTATGACTAAATACCTGCAAAACTAATGACGTTCCCATCCGCCTTAACCGCACTTTGTCTTGTGCTGATTACCAAATGTTAGCCTGCCAACAAGCTGAACTAAGACGGTTAACACGGTAAACATTATTTCTGCTTCACATCATCATGCTGCAAGCAACCACCTCAGTGCCATTAAACAGACAACAAACATTTTTTATTAAAAAAATCGCCAATAGTAAAACACTGATCCATGCAAAAAGATTCTTTAGAATAGATAGAAAGCGCAATAACAGACGGCCAGCAGTGAACATGCAATCAGATGAGCTTGAGTCGATCATGTGACCCTCCTGGATCACGTGACCCTCGCAGGTCTCTGTGATCCCTGGACGGCCTCGGCTCCCTTGAGAGTTTATCAACAAGACCATATCCTCACCCCGAGCCTTTCTCACGACCCCACATCTCGGCGCTGCAGGTGCAAAAACACACCGATAAACACACAAACAAACTGTGAAAACAAACGCAGGCTAATGACGGGACAGCTGTGCTCCGCTCTCCGGGGTTCTCTCCATTAGTTAAATGCTTCTTTATGACTTTCCCTGAAGGAGTTAATGTGTCAGGGAGCGAGAGTGAAAGGGGGTTAACGCCTCAGCATTCAATATGGCTCAAGTCTGAGTCAATTCCCCATCTGCCTTGAAGAACGCTGTGGAAACACACTTAAACCTGCGCTAAAAGCAGGGAAAACACACCAAGCAAAGTGCACAGTTATCACCTGCTCGCAGAATACTAAATGTGCTTTTTAAAAGTGTTGCAGAATGGAATTTAATTTATGTATCAATATTTGTATCTTTTTTTAAAATTCATTTGTTTTTTTGCTTTTTGTGTGTGTTATGTTTTCCATGTTCCATATTTTTCAGCTAAAGGCATAAATAAAAGTGTATAAAGTTGTAAGTGCTTTCCACAGCTCTGCAGCGAACTTCTAACCGAAAACTGTAAATATTCAGACTCCCAGTAGCAGAAGAGCATGACCAAAGAAACCATTTGCAGCAGCACACTGAACCCTCAGCTCCGTCCAGAAGCAGGAGAGGGGGGTTGATTATAGGACAAAGTTGTTAAGAGTGTAAAACAGAAGACTGATACACTGGGTCAGCTTTTTCTCTTTTAATGGTCGAAAAACTCTCCACCCTTAATAATTCAGTCTGGGATCACCAATAAAATACTGGAGCTATATTTGGGGCTAAAATGTCAGTCTGAAATGAATTTTGTAGGTAAGAATATTGCCGCGCTGTACTCGGGGGCAAGAAATGAGACTGTCACACGTACAATATTCAATAACGAAATCCCATCATCCTCTACTGCAGGCCTGGCCTAAAACTATGCCAGTCAGCTACTGACACTTCCTGAAGTTGAAGAAATGATTTGCAGACGGGTGAAGTCTTTCAATTCTTCTTTGGTGAAGTCAGTCTGTGCCCAATAATTTTATGCAATTTACACCAAATGTTTGAGAGTATGCTGCTAAAGTACTACAGACTTGGTGTTTGTGTTATCAAAGAGCAGCTTTGGGCTAAAATACACAAGTTACTACTATATATAAATGATAAGATAGGAACACAAAGCCTATAAAAGCAGTATTAAACAGACATAATGATTGCTAACATTTCGTTATTAGTCTGATGCAAGATTAGCAGCTTTAAGCAGCACTTAAATCATCTCGTTGTGTTTGCCATTAAGATCATGTGAAGGAATTCTTACCAAATTCATTTTTGACCTTTGACACCTCAAACAAAAAGTAATTATTTGCACACAACGATAATTACGCTGCTGTGCTTGTCATCATTTTCTGTTTAAAGACAAAACAGTCATATTACAGTGGAGCCTTTATTACATAAATATGGGAGTGAACCATGAAAAATACAAGGATCAAGATGCAGGACAGGGTAGATTCTACACATAATCAATGTATCATGACCTCTTTGATCTACTGTAAATTCGTGCTTGTCCCCATTTTTCTGTTGTAATTTTTCTTGAACATGGCTGGCTGGTTATGTAGGATGATGACGTCCCCTTTCTGAATCACACCTAAACAGATTCGGTTACTCAATTATTTCTCTAGCTGAGAGAAGCAGCCTTCAATGGAGAGAGCTCCAGACCTGTTTGGATTGCTGAATAAATCAGGGTAGGATTGTTGGTTTGGGAACATTTAATTAAAACAAAACAAAATCCTGACAAATACAGATTATGCTTTTCAAACATCGGAAAATACGCTTTTTACTGCTTTCAGACTGCGTGCTGCACTTTTAGAGTCTGAGTCTAAAGACCATTAGTGATTACCCATGAGCCACAATATTTGGTGTAGTTTTAAATTATGACTTCTGATGGATGAGAGGGGTCATTGTACGATATGTGTCGAATGTGTGTAAAGGTTTTTATTTTTCACTTAGATTCTACATCTGCTGTGAGGGACTATTTTACATTAAAAGAGGCACAACAATCCTCATTCACAAATACTTTTGCTTGGAAGCATGAGAGATTGAAATGATACAGTGCAGCGTGTTGTTTTCTGTTTGATGACATATGCTGTCGTCTGTGCTTATCTCATGAATAAAGAGAGGTTAGAATAAAGCTACGCAGACGGCTGGCCTCAGTCTGGTGTGTATGGAAAAGGCTGCAGAGCAAGTAATAGCAGCAGGCATGTGGGAGTGTTTAATGGAGAGTGGAGTAATTTGCGCTTTTTAATGATGATTAGAGGAGGAAATTGGCTCAGATTTACAGTGTCACTCACCACTGAGACAGAGGAGGGAGAAAATAGAATAAAGGCCTCTAAATTGTCTCATACTTGTGTGTGTGTGTGTGTGTGTGTGTGTGTGTGTGTGTGTATGTGTGTGTGTGTGTGTGTGCGCACAGGTGTGAGACAGAGAGAGAGACCCGTAACGTACAACTGACCCTCCCCAACCCCCCTTCCCCCTCGCAACACCCATCCACCCACACACCTCCACACCTCCACTTCCAGAGGAAATGTATCACTTAAACCAACTGCAGCTCAGCTCACAGAACCTAATGAATCTGGACTCAATTTTACGCCTAGCTGCCCTTCCAACTGACACACATATACACACACACACCTCTCTCTCTCTCTCACACTCACACACACACAGACACACACACACACACTTAAATACTGAGGCAGTCTTACCTATAGCTGGGTGGTAGTCTTTGTAACGTAAAAAGGAAATTGGAAAAGTGTGATGATGGCACTGATTGGCAGAAGAGTCTTTTCTCAGACTTTTCTGTCTTCTCATCAACACTTTATTCTCCTTTTGACCTCTCCATTATCCAACGCAAACCTCCTGACATACAACTCTGGTTCATCACGTCCCCTTTATCATCTCCTTCCACACCGCTTTTTCTCACTTTGATTTTTTTCTCTACTGATCACCAAAATAATGGAGGGAAGAAAACCGCAGTGGAGGAATAAAAGGAATTTGCAGAAGTTGGTTTATATGTTTACAAAACGCACGGGATCTTGTCAAGCACGGATTATGCATCGGGCCCGTGCTTGGGGGCCTCTGACTTCAAGGGGCCTCCAAAGCTCAACCAACTGTGGCCTCATCCTGTCTTTGTTTTTTTATCGAATCAAATAAATCAAATTACTACCAGTTAAGCAGCCCCACAATTGATCGATTACTTTTTACTTATCTATTACAACCATACTGTTAGTTAACTATTTACACCATTCAGGCGAGGCGTCAGGATGAATTGACGGAGGGGGCTGTTAAAAATTCAGTAAAATGGAATTCATTAATTTAACGCTATAGCCTCAGAAAGGCTGAACAGCAAGACAACAACATAAGGCCTTGTGTGCGTACAGCGTTTTTCTCCGGCAGAACGCTGGGGAGTGTTGGGATGAAGTGCTTGTGCGGTGAGAGAGAAAAACGCTATGTGGACACAAGCCCTAAGGCTACTGTTTCAAAATCAGAGAATACTTTTATTAATCAGAGTTCTCCCATAATAAGGTCTGCCTGTCTTATATCCTGTTTAAGCCTTAAAAGCTGAGTAAATCCACAGAATTATGTGTGTGAAATGTATGTGTGTGA
Source organism: Lateolabrax maculatus (assembly GCA_031216445.1). NCBI lineage: Eukaryota > Metazoa > Chordata > Actinopteri > Acropomatiformes > Lateolabracidae > Lateolabrax > Lateolabrax maculatus. The sequence goes on along the minus strand of CM062204.1, from coordinate 5,954,181 downwards.
ATCATAGAAATGTGTTGGTGGAAGACAATTTTCTTGTTTTCACTGACTTCTTACCAGCTACAGACATTTTACTAGAAAGTTATTATGGTAATGGGAGGAAAAATCCATCCGCTGGGACAGGAGCAAGATTATAACAGTGGCTAACATGGTATACGCCATCATGGCTTCCAAGCAATTGGTAGCGAGCCAACATAGTTATGCTTTCCTTGCCTTTGTGTATTAATACTGCATGATAAACTCTTTTCTTATAGGTGAGACTGATATGATTGTTGACTGTTAATATATGTTAAAGAGTTAAGAGTTTAGTCTGTAATTTCCTGTCAACACAGAGGTTGCAGAAGTGGTTAGCAATTACTAGGAGTAGTTAACGTTTGGCACGTATAATCGAAGATGCTGATTTAATAGTTATTTTTCAAGTTTAGTTGCAAATTTAGTCGACTTGCGCTGGTTCTTTCTCCACCAGGGAAACACCAAACCTTTTTTAATCACTGACAAAATTTGAGACGTGGGCGATTGGGAGGTCTGGAACCAGGTACCAGGTACATTTTTTAAAATTTTGTCACCTTTTTAAATGGTAATTGTGAATATTTCAGAACAAAACTCTTCAGTTTGGTGAAAACAAGCTGGGTCGGCGCTGAACTGGTCTCCCACCTGCACTGATGCCTCTGTGAGTTTTGAGTGAAAAGCTCTTCAAAATGAAAAAAAAAAAGCCACGTACTATGAAATCACTCAAACAATTTTGATCATCGATGACAACTTGAGAGGAGAGCAACCCTTAAAATACAGCTCCGTAATGTCTCTCTCAAACACCAACATCCACACAAAGAGGGACACACACAATCAGGTCACATACATTCTGTAATTCTGAAGATGAGTTGTGCAGCTTTTTCTTTTTTTTTTGGTGGAGAGCCGTAGCATGCATTTCTCTATTAAGATATGTAAATTCATAATCTCTCAAAAGCCCATTTTTACATCCATTTCTGTCTGTCATTCAAACAGTCTTCATTCAGAGTTTTTCCCCTCTTTTTCTGCTTCTGTCTCATGGTTTGTACGTCTGTCTTCCTGCTCCGTCACCCTCTCCCCTCTGCCGCCTCCATCCAAACAGCAAACGCCAATGAAGGAGACTTGTCTCGTCCCTAAAGGCCAATTGTCAGGCATAATTACCATCAGAGAATTAGAGGTTGAAAAAGCAGATTAGATTAGACCTTGTGTTTAATTTTTTTCCCCTCTTCTTTTTGCATTGTTCTTCTGCACTCTTTATTTTTCTCATTATTATAGAATTAAAGAAGAAAGACACAGAAAATTAAAGAGTGCAGGAAAAACAATGTGGACAAAGAAAAAATCTGCAAGAGAAAAATAATAGTTAGCATTAGGGCTGCAACTAACTATTAGTTTTATAATCCATTCATTTGTCCATTATTTTTATTTAATGTAAAAAATATCAGAAAATGGTGAAAAAAGCCACTTGTCACCTTGGGCTCTGGGAAAGTGTTGTCTTTAAATGCTTTGTATTGTCTAACTAACAAGCTAAAACCAATAGATATTCAATTTAGAACAGTGAAAAGCAACAAATTGTCACATTTAAGAAGCAAGAAACAGAAGTGTGGCACTTTTGCTCGATAAATGACTTAAACAATTAATTAATTACCAAAATTGTTGACTATTGATTTTCTGTCCATCAACTAATGGATTAATCAAGTAATCATTTCAGCACTAGTTTGCATTAAACTTGCATATAGTTCAAACATGTGCTTACATTAGTTGCCAGGTGTTTCCATATATGTATGTATATATACATATATATATTCCACCCCATTTATATCAATGAGGGTAGGCTAAATAATACAAACATGTCTCTGTAATTTATAACAGTTCAACCACAAACTGCAGCCTCCAAAATGATCAGGACGTTGACTCGACACCTCTCTTATACAGTTTCAACAAAAGCAGAAACATTATAACCTTCATGAAGGGAAGATTTATTGCACGACTGATGTACTTGACTGCATTAGTTTTAGCCAGGTGTATCTAATAAACTAGCAACTGAGTGTATATAGTCTAAGTATAGACACTTGCGTGCACACACAGGCACACACATACAGGCACACACACTTATTGATTGACTGGGCAACCCTTCAATAAACTCCCCCCTCTGCAGCCGTCTACCCTCCTCTGACAAACACACAGACACGTAAACTGCATAAACGCCAGCCCACACACACAAACACACACACACACACACACACACACACTTTCTCTAAAGCTGCAACACAACCACAAACAAGCGTAGTGCGACTGTGTTTGATAGAGTGAGGAGTAAAGCTCGATTTGGTCCTTTTGGCACCCTGGAGTTTGGATCCTGTCCCCACTCTTTGGCTATCCTCCGTCATTTCTGCTTGCCAGCTCTGTCGTTCTCTTTCTTGCACGCACGCACACACACACACACACACACACAGAGCATGCCAACTGTTACACTATCCAAGCCAGAATGACCATGTGTTGTTGTATCCTTCTAATGTCTCCATCATAACAGCAGAGCTTCTAATAGCACTTGATCACTTCTATGACACAGCACGGTTTTTCTTTTCTTTTCTAATGTCCTCCCTATTCTCCTCTGGTATTCAGATCAATAGCGGCTGACATCATTAAAATGCAGGAGGCCGATCTTTACACACACACACACACACACACACACACACACACACACACATCTCCTAGAATCAACACAATAATTGAAATATTTTCAACCTGATTAGGTCTGGCCTGCTGGCTGGGTCGGTTGCTAGGGCTGTGCTCCCTGGTTGCTAGGGGGAGTAAATCATCTGGCATTATTTGATTTCTGTTCCAGATATGAAACCGTTACCGCGGCGATTAAATGTCTCACAGCTTAGACACCTTGAGGGGGGAAAAGACTGAGGAAGAGAAAAGGGAGAGAGACCGAGAGAGAGATTAAGTTGAGGAGGGAGGGAGGGAGGGAGGGAGGGAGAGGGGGAGGGAGGTAGAGGCCCCTTGTGGGAAAGAAATATGAGAAAAGGTGAGAATGATAATGCCTAAATACAGAAATACAGAGTGTGTGAGAGAGAGAGAATAACAGGGTAATAAGGATGAAATGTTTTCCTGCACTTCCATGTCTCAGTTGGCTGTTCTTTCCTCCTGACGACTGACAGGTTAGTGTGTGTGTGTGTGTGTGTGTGTGTGTGTGTGTGTGTGTGTGTGACAATAACGTGTTTATGGTAGCGTGCATGCGCCGTTTCCGATGGGGCTGACAGGCATGCATCATGGGGTGTGTGTGTGTGTGTGTGTGCGCTCTGGAGTTGTTTGCACTGTGTTGATATAGAGACGTCTACAGAGTCACGGTGAGGGCACAAGGATCCGCCTACACATGGGAGCTGTGGGCGTTCTCAAATGTTTATAAAACACAAACTGAACCAAGTACTCCCTCTGGAACACACGTTCTACACAGACGGAGACGAGCAGAGAGGAAAGAAAAGACTGAAGGGAAATGACTGTCATTCTGAGGGATGCTGTTTTATTTGTGTTTAAAATCAGTTATTGAGTAAATGTTAGCATGCAAACATAGACGTGTATGTTGTTGTTGTTATTATTACTATTAAACAGATTCCAACAGCATGCTTAAAAGACATGCATGCTTTATATATCCTTAACTCCACATGTTAAATGTAATATTTGGCAATAACATATGACAAAATACACGTTTTGTTCTTATGTAGTTCTGTGTATCAAACAAAATGTGTCCGTAACATCCAGGACTGAAATCCTAGTCATGTTTTTATCACGGGTTGTGTTAATGTGGACATCTTGTGCTTCAGGTACTGGAGTATGACCCAGGGAGACTAGTTTGAGGAATACATGAGTTTGAAGCCTGACCATACACGAACACACTGCACAGTGGCTCATAGTACTATAAGGAAGGATTTCACAGCTCAGAACTAGAACGTTTTCACAGGGAAAAAGCTTCTGTCACAACAATTTTGACGTACACTGTAATATTACCCTGTTCATTTTACAAAGTTATCTACCAGGAATACAGGCATGTATTTTATTGGTCAGCTCTGGGGCAGGACCTCTGCTGTGCCAGTGCAGTCGTGTCACTGAAATGAATGAGTTAAGACAACTTTAAACACGGATGCATTAAGAAGTTAAGCATTCCAATTGATGCCCAGTCCTATTTATATTTCTATCAACCCTGTTTCCTAGAAACAGAAACAGCAAAAAACGTTTTCAAAGGAACGTAATGCTGACATTTTCTAATATTATATTATATTGTACATAATGAAAAAATGTTGTTAATGTATATGACAATTCTCAAACACAAAGTGATTAACCAACTCAGGAATATTTCCAAGATCAACTTTAACTCCTTACTATCCAAAAAGGCCTTTCAGATGTGCTGGGTTGGGCCTGCGAGCTGTCCCAGAGTGCAGGTTAAGGTCAGAGGGTGATCGACTGTTTGCTGTAGTGGCACCTCAGCTTTGGAACAGTCTTCCAGTTTGGATTTGATCTTCTGACACTGTTTCTGCTTTTAAATCCTGTCTTAAGACACATTTTTACAGACTTGCCTTTTCGCCTGACAACCAGTCTTATTTGTCTCTATTGTACAACCATCCAATTTTAAGTTTATTTTGATAGCTTCTCTTGTTGTACCTTTTGGATTTGGATTAATTTGTGCATTTCTTTTTACAGCCTTTTAACTGTGTGCTTCTTTTTGTATTTGAATTGATTTGCTGTCTATGGAAAGCACTTTGTGCTCCCAGCTTGCAAAGTGCAATACAAATAAACATATTAAATTAAATTAAAGTCACAAAAATGTTGACACTGATTGTATCAGTAAAATCTTCATGTATTTAATTTGTGTTTCACCAAAATATCCGATTTTGCAACATAATACCCGCTTGTAGTCTATGGTAATGTCACTCACAGCGCTTGGTTCAGGTTAGGGGAAGATCGTGGTTTTGGTTAACAAAGGAGTCTGCAGGGACTTGAGACACGACGTGTGTGTGTGAAAAAACACATTATACAAAATTGTGCACATTTTTCAGCGAATTTTTTTAAATTCTTGCAGTCATCTGTGCCTCTCCTCTCCCCATTTCATGTTCACACAGTTTATGTTGACCTCACAGGCCGCATGAAGCCAGCAAGCCCTGTCTGATAGGATTACAGCAGTAAGCGCTTGTATTTGTATGTAGCTGTCTATGGCTGCCTTTCTGTCCCTCTCTCCCACTCCCTCCCTCTCTTAGTGTGTGTGTGTGTGTGTGTGTGTGTGTGTGTGTGTGTGTGTGGGTGTGTGTGTGTGTGTGTTTCTAACTGAGCAGTGAGCATCGCTGAGTAATATAAAGCTACTTCAACACGCTGTCAGATGGAGAGTTGAAAATGAAAGAGGAAGAGAAATGATTGTGTACCACTCGCAGCACTCAACATGAAGAGCCCCCAGACCGTTTTATGTCAAGCACCCCAAATAGTTCTGTATTTGATCATGGACCCCCTTTTCATAAGTTTGTGTCCTTACCCCACATTCATAATGTCAGCAACCTGGTTGATGGGTTGCTCTGTTCTGACCAGTGGTAGCCGGCGTGAGAGGCTCTGATTTTAACAGTGTAGTGGTCGAGTGCAGTTCAGTGTTTTTACAGCAGTGGTGCAGCCTCATGCAATGATAGTCTTGCTATCTATGTAATGAAACTGCACTCATAAATATGTCGCTCAAGACTTTTCTTTCTGTAATGTTTCAAATTAGAGAAATAAAAAACTTTAAATAACTTTGAATGAGCAGAACTATTGTATCACAAAATAAAATCACAGAAACAAGAAAGCGTGAAAATCTGATTTGTTGTTGATGCCCAGCAACTGCAAAATGTTCAGCCAACTTGTCGGCAAACTTTTCTCCACCGACAAGCTTGTTAACCTTGTGACCTTCCAAGCACCACGCATCAGTCGCTCAGCTCAATCGGAAATTAATGGACTTGTAGTGACTTGTTGATCGTGTTGTTTGCCGTGTTAACACGAGGATAGGATTATTTGAATGTCATACAGTATGGGTTACAGTATCGCAAAGCCCACATCACTAATCATCACAAGTTCTTTTTTTTTTATTTACTTCTTATTTGCCCATGAAAAAACTTGGATTAAACTTTTGCCTTGTAATATGTTTCCTGTTTTTGATTAAACATAAAATAATTATGTTCATAAACAATTTTATGAACTTTCCCCTATAGAAGGGAACAGTTTTGAAGGCAATTAACATTAATGTCTATTGGGTCACACAACGTCTTGAACGCCATAGAAACTGAAAGCTAATACACTGCAATACACATCAAAACAACCCTTTTTTTGTGATTAAGTTGTTAATCACAAGTTGTTAAGTGATTCTTATGCAGTGTTGCCAGATTTGATTGACACCAAATAGCCCAATCAGGGCTTTGAACTCAGCCAATCATCACAATTTTGTTTTGAACATTTGCTCCTCCTGTTTTCTTTTTTATTAGTATAATTAGGCAAACCTAAAGCTGTGGTTACAATAATGAAAACTTATATCCCCCGTGCTTTGAGATAATGTTACTTTAACCATAACGTTTTTATTTAATAAATATGTAACAGTATTTTATCACAGAGCTACTGTAGGATAGCCTGGCATTGCCAGACTAATTCGCAAATGCGTATTTGTCTGGAACCTCTCCGTTCATTTTCTATTTCCAAGCGGTGTCATCGACGGTTGGAGACAAGCAGTCAGAGCAACGAAACGCCATCCTGACGTACGGTACGTCCTGTCAGAACCACGGCAAACACGTATTTCTTATCAACGTTAAGTTTAAGTGCAGTTGTTTGTTCTTCTTTTATAGGAAATTTACCGTCCAGTCTGTATAATACTGCTGCTGTAGCCGATTCAACCGAGCGTTATGCATCAGCAGCAGCCATCTTAGTTGTTTATGAAGATGCCTCAACGGCGCTCCTCTCTGTCAGTCATTGTATTAAACCCGCCTCATATTGGATAAACGGCAGTGATTGGCTCGCCACCTTCCAGTTCTGGTGCAAATCAGTCTGAAAGGGAGAGGGACCAGACATATCTGCCAGAGCAAATAAAATATGAGCTTGCAGATTCGTCTGGTTCCCAGGCTGACTGTATGACTGAATAATAACTTTAATAGGGAAAAACTTATCTAATAATAGTATTAGTAATAAACTGAAATTACATTTTGTTTTGTCGGGCATCAGTTATTATTTATTGGTGTGTTGAGCCGAGCTTACTGGACTAAGTGCCTTGTCAATCTACTCAATACTACTCTGATGAGAGTAGAGGTGGATTCACTGAAATAAAGCCTAAATTATCATTGGTGGAAACTGTCCAAATCATTACAAAAGTACCACAAATTATCACAATATGTAACGTGTTCCAAACTTGTCTCCTAGAAATTATGTTTGCACACTGCTAATTGGTTTCACCTTACTACAGTAAACTGGCTCAACTCACAAGTGAGTTTGCACAAAAAAAAAAAAAAAAAAACAATAATGTCTGGCTTTGAAAGGAAGTAAATTAGTTCCCAAAAGCACAACCTTGTGCCTTCACAATCCCCCGGTAATTTACACTGGAGTAGTACGCAACACACTAACTGTAACACATGCTGTACCTGTACCCAGCGTCGAAAAACAATTTTAGATTAAATTAGTGTGTGTTTGTAAATGTTCTCATTTTGTACTTCACACAATCTCTAAGAAGTACATTTTCTGGCATGTTGCAGTCGTGATAATGACAACAATACAGCAGCTGTGTTCAACAAAGTGGCTTGTTTTACTTTTCTTCCATTGATGTAATATTAGTCACACTTTAGGGGTAGTTGGCTAACTGCAGTGAAAAGCATCATGGTGGGTTTCTGGCGTAAAGTACACTACTCTAATTGCCTTAAACCTGTTTCTCCCTTCAACCAGTCGATATGCCTGCAGTGTGTGTAAATGTGTGTGTGTCTTCCACTGGTCAATAAAGCGTGTGCTGAGAGGCAATTGGTTGTTTTTCCTCAACTTGACACGTTAAATGCAGTCACACTTCAGGTAAACACACACAACACACGCGCACACACGCTATGAGGCTGTTGGGTAAATGGTATTGATTCTGTCCTGTTTTCAACTTATTTTCCCTCATAACCCCTCAGAGCTCAATCACGCTCCCTGACGAGCATGGAGAGTCTCTTAAATCACACCCACATGCAAACACAAACATTTATTCATAAGTGCAAACACACCAACAGAGAGACAAAGCACTGTTGTAAATGCCATTTGTTGACCTAAATGAAAAATAGATGATGGAAAATTTCCACTGAGCACTTGAATTATACTTTTAAAGCCACTCTTACTGAGGTAGTGTATTGTCTTTGCTTCCGGTCGATCAGTGTTGGTGTCGGCCGGATTTAATTGGTTAGGTTCAAGCTGCTTCAATTCCATCCACTCCAGTGATGTTTGTATCGGTGACGTTGAAAGTAAGACTGGTCATATGTATTCAATGTGTGTTACAATTACAAAGGTGATTGCAGAGATCTGTTCATAATAACCTATCTGACTGTCTGACCACTTTGGCAACTATTCCTTGCCGTGTCTCAGCGATTAACTTGGTGTGTCAAATATTATTATATTACAACTGATACTGGAGTAATGGTAAAAACAACAATATTAAGACCCAGATTCCTCTGATATTGTTCCAGTGGATCTACTGTAGATGAAAGATACTGATAACATCTACATGGTTTATATCTGATGTCTTAAGGCTCTAAATCTGAGCAGGATTTTTGTTTCTTCATGTGAATCAGTATTTCCAGAAATAACGTCCATATTGGACTTCACTATTTACATCCAATGCCGATGTTCAGTGCTAAAGCTGGAAGTAGTGTGCACTTACATTGAGAGACAAAAAGAATACCAGAGAGACCAGATTTTGTGTTCTGTTACAGACCTACATTTAACATTTGCTTTTATTAATTATCCGTTACCAAGATCTTTCCATAACCTTAATCAAGTGTTTTAGTTTCCTAACTCTAACCATACTGTAGTTTATCTTAACTCTTAAAACGAGTAATTGAACACAATATAGGGTTTTGCAGAATGTCTTGTCTGGTGATGGGATTGGTCAATCTTAGTGTTGCTTGGGTATGTGTATATGGAATTACATGTGACTATACTCAAGGCATGCAGGAGGCTGCGTGTCATGGAGACAAATGGAATTTCATATCATGCTCGTTATTTGCAATTTTCATTAGAGCTTCTGTCTGCCAAAGAAATATTCCCTTTGAAAACCGTCCAAAGTAATGGAGACATTGTTTCTGGACAGATACGTTAATGTTGAACGTTTGAAATGTATTTTTTTGTTCTGAGCGCCACAAACACCTCCGTTGTTTTAGGGCTGAAATCTCAAAATCTCAGCAGATGAAGCCAAAACAATCTGCCTGGCTAAATACCACTTGAGGTAAGTGGGAAAATATGTAAGGAATTGGCATGAGGATGAAAGATGATGAGTAATGATAGTTTATAATTAAATATGATAGAGTTACACTATCTACAAACACACAAACAATACTACTCGTCGCTGCCAGTAAGGCACAGGGGAACGCTGTTTTTTAGAGGCAGGAGTGTGAGCTTTGACACCCTTGCAGCGTCCAAGAAAAAATAATTAGTGGAGTTGGCACCGGAGAAGACGGGGGACAGAGATGTCATTATTTACGCCAGATTATGGACACATGCACACATTGACTCACACTTGCGTGCGCGTACATATTCGCACGCGTGCTTGCAGATGTGCAGCGGGTTATCAGCTTTTGATTTGGCAGATGCCTTTTAGATGCATCACATTTTCACTGATCAAGTTTTTCTTCCTTTCTTAGCCAGTGTGGCACTATGGTAATGTTGGTCCGTCTGTCGGTCTATATCTCAACAATTATTTGGTGGATTACTATTAAATCTTGTTCATTCATGGCTCCCAGTGGCTGAATCCTATTGATTTTGGTCCTGTGAGTTTTCCTGTAGCACCAGGCTGATTTTTGTTTTTTAGTGAAATGTCTCGACAACTATTAGATGGATTTCAATGAAATTTGGTTTAGACATTATGTCCCATCAGCCTCAGTGGTACTTTCTGTTTGTTGTTGATTCGCAGATGTCAAACTAAAATGGTGAATATGGTAAATATTATACTTGCCTTAACATCAGCATGTTATCATTCTAATGTTAGAAATGCCGCCAGCATGACTGTAGACTCTTTGTCTTGTCTTATGAAAACCTACAGATAAGCATCAGATCAACCCAGGGTTGTAAAACAAAAAATAAACTTAACAAAGAATTCATATTTAATTTAATGAGATTGGATTATGCATTATAAATGGCTTAAAATCACTTTATTTATAGTGGTAGGTTTAGAATGACCCTTAAGTTGGAGGGTTAGTTGTCTTGGGACTGCTTGTCAATCATATATGCTGTAGGTCATCTGCAGCGCTGACATTATTGTTTTAAAGGTAAATGTCTTATGTGGCTGTAAGTATATTTTAAAATCTCATTAGTTGTTTTTTAATTTATTGGCGCGTTCCCAGGAAAACTTACAGGACGGCTCCTCTCGTGTGTTCAGTTCCTTTCACTTTGGTTAAAACAATGTTTAGTTTGTGAAAGGTTAAGAGGTGTGTCATATGTCGTAAATCTGACAAAGGAAAAATTACATTTTAATCATTGCGAAAGAAATAAAATCAGGAGCACCATCACACTGTACATGCTTTCTTTTATTTGTCACTTGCAGAGGTAGTGACAAGTTCATGATATGATGTTCAACACTAGTTTAAGGACCATCAGTGTGTGTGAAATAGTTTAATAATCCTATAGTCTTTTAGTTTCTTTCACTGGCCCTCTTTCTCTCTTTTTTTACCACTCTCACATTTTCAGATCATTTTTTTTAATCCTCCCTTCTTCCTAATGCACTACTTCTCTGTGCCGCTCTGTTCTCCTATTCACCCCGCTTCCCGTCAAACTACCCCACCAGTACCCCTCTAACTCACTTCAAGTGGACATCCAGACGTTTGTAGACTCACATCTGGAAACAGCATTTAGCCCTGGTTGAGTCTCAGGAAGTTTTCACACTTCACGACTCATTAACCTGCAGACCTGCAGGCCTCCCGAGCAAGAGAGAGGGCAGCGGGGGAAGTGAGTGGTGGAGGAGGAGGAGGAGGAGGAGGAGGAGGAGGAGGAAGGACAGATAGGGGGATGAGGGTTTGGATACAGGAAAGAAAGGGAGATCTTGGAGGAGGGCTTGAAGGATAGTTTAAAACCATGGAAAATTGAGCACTCAAACTCACCCAAAGTGAAAGTTGAATTAACACATTTAGACACCAAAATGTGCTTGATTCACCAAACCAGTAAAAAAAAATATCTTTTGTTCAATTTAATTGGTTGGTGGCAGTTTAAAAGACTGGCAGTTTTAAGAGCTGACGGGTGAAAAAAAAAAAAAAAAAAAAAAGATCTTTGAGTTACAGGAGAACGAATATGGAAGACGAACAGGAAGAGGTGCGAAGAAGTCCAGAAAAACAGATCGGACTGAGGACAAGTATGAGGGGTGATGAACTGAAGACAGGACTGTGTGCGTGTGCATGTGTGCGTGCTGTCCAGGGTGTCTGTGTCCAGCCCTCTGTGAGTAATGTGTCTGAAAGAGGAGCTTTCCTAATGAAACACTTTTCCCGGAGTGATAATTACACCAGTAGAAAGCAAGGACACCTCCAGTCAATGTGTGAAACTTAGCTTACTAAAACACAAAGTTCCTCCCAGGCGTGTGTGTGTGTGTGTGTTTGGGAGATGTACTTTCATAGTGTGTATATTTGAGGCTGACATTATAAGCTTTGCTTAATAATCAGGCCAATAAGTTAGAGCAGACCTTCTCCCAGATGTGTTTGTATTTTTCTTTTGCAGGGATACACGAGCTGACATTTACATGAGCTGAAAAGCTGATTTAATGCATTCAGTTTCTATACGCTTACTGTATATCAAGGCTGCTTTCTGTCACAGGGGGTCAAAAATGAAATTATATTAACTTTGCCTTTTTTCCCCTCTCCCTTTGGTTTGTTCGTCCCTTCTCCTTCTCTGATTTCAATCTCTTTGGCACAGCTGACTGACAGCCTTTGCTTTCACTGCATGTCACAGTGGTTGAAATCTCACTGAGGGGCTCGATGCAGATAAGCAGTGAAGATGTGGATAAGCAGTGACAGAGCTGGGGCTTAGATAGGGAGAAGAGAGGAAGGGAAAGATGAAATATTGTATTGGAGATGCACAAATACACAAAAGATACCTGTGTCTTTAATGGAATTTGCAGGAAATCTTGTATCACACTTCAACAGCCAAAGAATGTAGTTAAACAAATCAGACCTAGACCAGCAGAACAATTCAATTATTCTGCGTGGCTTTAATAAATGTTTGATATGCATTACATGGGAACTTTCTCATTCAAATTTTACGATTTAACAGTTGGGGCTTTTCCCATTAATTCTCGACACACAAAGTTACAATTTGCACTGTGGGCGTTTATTAAATAAATATGAAAAAGTCTAACAAAATTATAGTAGGAGCAGGATAGGCTGGAGATTAGCGCACATGAGTAAAACAAAAGTTTCAACTACCGGTGCGTTTATAATACAAACTCCTGGCATGTGCGCGCTGGGATCTGGCAGATGAAGTATTTAATTCTTTGGTTTAATAGATTTTTCCGCCGTTTTGGAAATATGGAAATGCCCTTGCTCCTCCAGCGCACGCAGACTTTTCCACATGGTGTAAGCAAATCTCTCTGTTTGTGCTGCTCTCTCTGTTGATGAGATTCTGAGTCTTCTGTAATTTCTATAGTCATCCATAATGTTTTCCGACTGGCAGATTTACAAACAGTAGCATCTGGAGACTCTACTTAAGGGTGGCTTTAGCTGCTTGTACAAAACACTTTTAAAATTCAAGGATTACCACCCTCTGGGATGTGGTACATGACTATCCATACCTATGCCTTACTGGTTTCACACCACAGTGGTAGAAATAGTATATCTCACTGCAGAAATTATTTTTTGACACATGAACACATGAGAGACCCTGAGCTAACGAGCAAATTTATGGTGCCATTTAAAATATAAATCAAATCAAACATTCAAACTGAATTTGTAATTTGCTGTTCACATCAACAGTGTGTGTCTTTCACTGTCCTTTTTTGTCTAAAAACATGTTTCACATGTAAAATGTCTGAAAACCTCATGTGACTCCATTAAAAAGTGGAATGCTGTTTCACATGTGATCAAATTTCAATATACAGATGAGATATCACAATCATAAAAACATAAGGCTTTAGAGATTATTCAGATTTCGGGAATATTTGACCAATCTACATCAGATAGTTTGTGTTAGTGGGATTATTTCCATAAAATAACATTTAGTTCTACGTAGCTAATGCAATAAGTCACTGCACTGATGTACAAATATCCACAAACACATTGTAAAAGAACCAATGATCCAAAAATAAAAAGAACAAATATAAAAATAAATGGCAGTGCTTTTAAAGAAAAGTGTAAATACATTTTGGTGGTTACCAGTGGGATGTACGTGGCAGATGAAAGCCCACTTATCATCTTGCCTATTAGTTGCATGATGGCTTTCAGCTGAAATTATCCCATCCACTGTTGTGGAGTGCATGTCAGACTGCAGCAGTAACTAAATGTAAAGAGATACTTCAAGTCTTCTGTGTGTCTCCTGGATGAATCAGAAACAAACCACCTCAAAGATGTTGTCAATGTGCTATTTAATTACTTGCGAACATATATGAGGAACATGTTATGTGATTTCTTCTGTGTTGAACAGTGAATGGTGAACTCAGGTAATGATACAGGGAAACAGCAGTGAGTTCTTGGCAGAGCATTAGGGATAGCTGGGTAAGTTGGGGAACTGGTAGATATTTCTCCCATTGTATTTGCATTTAACTGTTGACTTTTAATCATAACCTTGTTGTAATTGAACGCCCAAAACATGCAATCTATTCACTTTATTTTGCACCAAATAAATATTAAATATAGCACAAAAGAGTAAAAATTACCAACATACGTGTCACAACTGTGATGCAGATATTGGTGGGACATACATTCATTATGTTATTCTCTCCTCTGTGGAATCTACACATGCATGTCAACATAAAATTCCTCATCACTATCTGATAATGTGGGTACATTTACGCAAACAACCGTATGACAAATGCATCACCCGAACATTACTCGTGTACAATGTGTTACCCAGATCATTTCATTTTATAACACTGAGGATCCCAATCACCCATAAAATAATCTCTATAATAAGATATCTCAGCACACTGCTAACATTAAGAGCATCTCCACTTAGACCCACAGAACTCTGGAAATACTCTTTTACAGCTTTTATAACACTACATTAAAATCTGATGTCCATATGCATACATAAAGTGATTAATCACAAGATAATGAAAAACATGTAGAATCTGTCCCCGGACAAGTCATCTATATACAGGTTAGACAAGAGCGGAGATAATACACCACCCTTATCTCTACTCTGTCTGACAGGCATACAGATACATAACAGTTTTAAAGTAGATATTTGGGTAGTTCTCAAACACTTCTTTTTTCATAATGGACTCAATCACCCTTAACGGCACCAAAGAGACAAATTAATTTTGTGGAATTGTGACTACTGTATGAGCAATATTCTCTCAATCACCCTTGCAAGGGTAGTAGTATGTCTATACTTACCACTATTAGTAATTTAACCTGTTTTTACTTTTATGGCAGGGCATAACGGCACTGATATTATAGATTCAGGAAGAATATCATGAACTTCAAAAGCCTGTAAAACAACTAAGTAAGCATATTTTTAGATGGAATGAGTAAAATGAAAGCTTCCACATGCTTTACTGTCATCCATCTTATAGCTTTGGACTGTTCTACAGGCCTCAAATTACGCCCTCACTGAAGTTAAAGTAATGCCTCTGCCACAATTTAATTTCATCTCGAGTCATCAGTCACCATTAGATGGTAAGGGGCTTTGCTGTTCATTATAAATGTTTCTTTGCAAATTCCAAAATGAATTACTCCTCATTTATTTTACAGAAGATAATAGCGTATTTAAAAGGCCCAACGTCTACATTTTTCCAGCCTCATCCCACAGCACTGAGGCCTCTCTCGCTGCAGCGTTGAGTTCAGCTGCGGGTTCAAGTGAACTGATTTAAATTGTTGAATTATTGAGTTCTGAGCCGACAATTAATGGCGTGGGCAACAGAATTTTCAGGTTTCGATATTTAATGCTCATTTGCACTTGCAGTTACTTCCTAAAGTTTTTATTTAACCACTCTCGTACCTTTTAACTTTTTATTAATGAATCCCATTTTTTCAACGCATGTTGCTGATGATTCATCTTCGAGAATTTCATACAAATGTTGGAAGTACTCCAATGTCCAGTCACTAAATAACATCAATGCAGTTTTGTGCTATTTGTGACCTAACACGCTTACAATGAAGCATATGTATAAATATATATACCTTTTTCCTCAATGGCCAAGAATCCTCTGATAAAAAGCTAAAATTAAATATACAGTTTTGCTCCAGTGTAGATCAGACGTGTTCGGTGATGGGCTTCCGCTTTCTCCATTTTCAAGTGCAGCAGGGACACTAAGCAGACTTTCTCAAATGTCACAGGGATAAGTAGTGTGGGAGTTGTGTGCTTAGTCGGGAATGAAAGAGGGGAGCTGAAGATGAGACACATTTTATCCATAATTCCAAACTACACCTTTAGGGTTGGGGTTGGGACCATTGTTGTGTGCAGATCGTGGTTAGTCTATGTTACCACATACATTTATTGACAGAACAAAAAAAGCTGGTGCACTGTGCTGTGGGAGTTTGAAGAGTCATGAGCTTCTGCCACTAAAGGGATAGTTCAGATTTTTTGAAATGGGGTTGTATACTTATCTATTGTCAGTGTATTACCTACAGTACATGACAGTCTGTGTGACTTTGGTGTTTTAACATGTTAGTTTGGATCTGAAATAACTTGTTAACGAGATGTAACGAGGCAGCGGCTGACCAGCAACTCCCATGTTCAAAAGTTTTTCTCAAAGGAGTCTAGAGGCTGTGAAGAGAGCAATATAACGGCTTCAGTTCCCCGTCGGAAAGGGTTGTCTGATGGCAAATTAAGGCAGTGAAACTATAGTAACGACCACAGCAGTACGGTGCTGAGCGTCCGTGTCGGTACAGCTGTCAGCTTCTCCAAACTGGAGGCGCACTGACCGTCATCTACTGTAGGTTATACACTAACTATAGATAAGTAACTCATACAACCCCACTTCAAAAAATCTGAACTATCCCTTTAATGCTTGTAAGTAACCAATTTTGCAGAGCTGCGTGTAAGAGTCTGCAGCACCAGCAGAAGGTCACACAAAAGCATTGTGCACACTCTGTGACCTGCAGGTGTGAAACAAGAACAGCAGGTAACAACAAAAAGGAGTGGCTGCCGGCCCTTAGTCAAAATGCAGTGTAGTGTTTGGCTGAATGGGACCTTATAAACTAGTGATGGGTCATTCGCAAACGTTTTGTTCAAAAGAAGGAATCTTTTGGGTGAACGAACTGAACTGAATCACTTCCTGAAATCGTTCCGTTTCGTTTCTCAGTTAAATTGGGTCATTTCGGAGCAGTAAGAGATAAACATAGTAAAATTACACTATAAGACTATATAATCTAAAATACAATACAGTCCATTGTGTTACATTATAATAAAATAAGAAAAACTTTATGCCAGTGTAACATGTAACAATGCGTGGTAAAACATGTAATATGAAAAAACAGGTGGCTGAAGACTGTTTCAGATCCCTTCACTGTGAGGGAACGGGCCTGTTCAGTGATCTGTTCACTGAATGTACTACTTCACCCTTAACCCTCCTCACACCTGCTAAGTTTCACTACCTCCATATAGGGTTATTTCTAACTCAGCCTGATATGTGTGAGGATTCTATTGGATATCGGATTTTAACAAGGAAAAATGTCAACCTTTGCTGTCTTAACAACAGCATTGCCTCTGTACAGTCTGTCTTATCCAGCGCCTCCAACCTGACGCCAGCCTGTTGTGTCTAAACCCGAATACAGAAGATTTCTAGCTGCTTGGTTTACCAGAGGCCAGTCAGGCACACAGAGTGAGACAGGCGAACAGAGGCAGGCAGATAACCTGACCTGTGAAGCACTGTCTTCACTTACCTTTAACCTACAGGATAGAAGTTTAACATACAAGAAGGAAAATTCCTTCACATATACCATTTTATACCATTGGCACATCTTGTAGTGCTTTTTAGTTATAGAGTATCTTTCCTGATAGTCAGCGGCTCAAATAGTGGAATCAGGCACAGCAAGGTCAAGAGTAATGCCGAACTGTAGATCATTTAAAAAGACTTAAAAGTTATTAAAACCAGCGTTCATCTCTGATATTCAGCTGGGATGCTTTTGAAATACCAAGAATGATAAATGGAGTTTGGTGTGTTTGTAGAAGCGACAGCACTTCCTACGCAGTCGGAGCTCAAGCGCTGAGCAATTCAGTGAGCAAAGCTTTTCAACAAATCTTTTCAATTAACTGATTCTACTGATTCACAATGACATTGAAAATAACTGCTTTGTCCATCACTACCATAAACAACATGGACCCACAAATTCACATCCTTTCAGGCTTTATGCTGCTTTTCTCAATTCCAGAGGAAACGTCATGCTCCACAGGAGAGACTTTTTCTTTGTGAGCAGTAAGCAGAAGGTGTGACATGCTTTAAGATCAATTTCTCAGGTATACAGGAGGGAACAGGAGGGCCTATCAAATCGCTGCTCGTTTCAGTCTTACAATACCAGTTTGTCTTTTTGTTTGTGACTGTCTTTTATACACAGTATATTTACATAGACAGGTACAAATATTTGACATTGCAACTGTGCTTCCTGACTGGACACTTGTTATTAAGTGTGACCTAATTGCCATCTTACAGTTAAAGTATAGGTGCACATCTTTTCAAATCTGTCTTAAAACAACACTTAACTTAGTCAAAGCTAAACACACAGACATGATACATATATTTTTAGATTCATCCATTAGGAATTAACAGCCAAAGGTACGCTTATAAATCATCAATTCGCTCCTTATTTTCTTTTTCAAAAACGATTTCTTCCGTTTTAAAGCATTCCAGTGAGAGTTGTCTATACCTCCATAGGTACATTGCAAACAAGAACTTCTAATAGCTAATTAGGAATAGTTTTAATAGTGCCAATTTCACAAAATGTAAACACATATAAGAAAACTCACTCCATGGCAGCGCTATACTTCTTGTGTTACATCCCCCAAAGCCCCAAAATTATGGGAACTGTAGTTCTAAAAAGTTGCACATGATTATCCCACACATGAAGTGGTGGGGGTTCAGTTGTCTAAACACAGAGGAGTACTAACCAGAATAACTAACTACACTGGCAGATATAGTCTAGAGATATGGACCTCCTACACTGCACTCAAAATTATCAATAAAATATACAAAATTTCTTTTCCTACCCAAGTCAAATGCCCTTTGTCATTGTATGCATTCATTTGCTGTTTATTTAATTTACAAACAATGTGCAGTTTATGATAGATCAAATTTTAAGATTGGGAATTGTGTCATATGAGGAAGAATCAATTATTTAATTCTGTCACAGCCTGCAGAAAAACACCACATTTGGTTTCTCTCTTACTGTGACATTGACTCTCTCACCCGAGGTCCATGCACACAATATGTTGCATTGCAAATAAACCTGTCTATTATGATCAATGTTTCATGAATGCAGCAGTTGCCTGCATTCAGCATTCTTAACACTTCCCTTTTCTTCAGCGCTATTTAAGGTTCACATCCTAAAGCCATTAACAATAAGACTTCCATAACTGCTGTATAAATAGCATTGACCTAAAAATATAAGACACTGTATGCCTGCAGCATACATTCAACTCCACTAAAGCAAGATGATTATCCAGTGCGAGAGTTTTTCATGTGTTAAAATTGGCCATGAATTATTAAATCCAATCACTATTAATCCAGTTTCCAGGTGAGGAGGCCATTCAGCCACAGGTTAATAAGCATACAGGCTAAAAACAACTGAGTCAGCACTGATTGACTGCTGGGTTTTGATTTACTGGATGTTCTTCTTTGGCAACTGAGGACACATTACTAACCAATTATGCATTTGAAAACTTTTTACTGGGGTTCAATAAATCACCCTTTATGTCAAATATGACCTCTGCGTTTGTCCCACTGCTGAGTCGAGCAAGTTAGGACCGAGGAAATATGAAATATTCACCTCAGAGTCATAGGTGCATACATTTACTCAAGTACTGTGCCTAAGTATACATTTGAGGTACTTGTACTTGAGTATTTCAATTTCATGCGAATCTATAAACTACTTCTGTTTCGCTACAATTCAGATGAAAATACTATAGCCAATATATATGATCAGCTAATAAAATGTGATGCTGATATAGATTAAACTACTTTAGATACTACAACAGTATATAAAGAAGTAAAAATTACATTAACATGCTGCTTACACATTATTGCATGTGTGTTTCTATAAGATGATATATTCAATGAGGGAAAGTAACTAAGTAAATTTACTCAAGTACTGTACTTAACTTGATTATTTGCTTTGTATGTTACCTTTTACTTTTTTACTTCACTACATTTATCAGACAACTTTTCTCACAAGTTACTCTGCAGATTCATAGTTTAGATACGACACATGATCAGAGATACAAACATTTTACTTAAATAAAGGATCTGAGAACTTCTTTCACCTCTGAATACATAACAGTCAGACAGTATTTACATGTTTGGTAAAGTCTTCATTTTTGAATACAGGAGTTTTACTAGTAATGGAGTATTTTTACAGTGTGGTATTACTGCTTACTCAAGTAAAGGATGTAAATACTTCCTCCATCACTGCGCTGTAGGTGTGAAAGAGCATTTTTAAAGGTCAGCTGACCTGTCCAATAGCAAAAAAAAAGATATAGGGTGAGTATCGATGATCGATATGTGATGAAATAGTTTGGTGTGTTTGGTGTGTTTGAGTCGGGACGTGTGTCTATCACTCCTGTGCTTCAGTTAACCCCAATCAGGTGGTGCCAGACCTCTATTGAACAATTTGTTCCATACACTGTAGATAAATAACACACACTGCACACTACTTATGTGTGTGTGTGTGTGTGTGTGTGTGTTTAACTCTCTGATGCTGAATCAATGCGACACCTCAGGGATGGCACAGTGGAGGGGGGGGGGGCTGAGGGAGATGGGGGGGGGGGTCGTATGCCAGGCTCGTTCTTCACACTTTTTTTTTTTTTTTTTTTTTTGTAGGGAGAGGTGTGTGCGAAATAATACCCGCTCATTAGGGGCGCGCCGGCTCCTGGTTAATTCATCCCGGGCTGTCACGGGCCTGTGTACGACCCCCGGGTAACACATAAATCACGCGCAGAACCGACCGGTCGAGCGGCGAGCTTCGTGCCCCTAACGCCGCTGATTTATCAACCAAATTACTGCGAGTCCTGCTCGGCCCCAACACTTTGCCGAGGAAATCACCGTCTAACCCCTGAGCGAACCGATTTATTGAAAAGCTGTCCCCCTCCACTTCCATCTCCCCGCCTGTGTCACTCCACTCATCTCTCACTGACTTAATTAAAATCTATCCCGTCGGCTCGTTGGCATTTATTACAACCACTGGGCTAATGAAACAAAGAACACGACAAAACCAAAGCTGCTTTGTGCCCATAAACGTTCATTACAATGCAACACACACACACACACACACACACACACACACACGCTGCTTCTGACTGTACTTATTGGCATTTAAACAAGGTGGGCTTATTGGGGTGTGTGTGTCTTACTCAGCATCTGGAGACACCGAGGAGGGTTTCGAGATTAAAACCACCACAACCAAACAAATGAACCCTTGTGTTGGTGATATTGGGTTTCCTCGTTGTTTGTTGGTCCACAGCTGTGTGTAAAAATAACAATAATATTTCCAAAATCAAGCATGTTTTTATTTTAATATATTTTTGCTTTTATCGACCTTATTAAAACCCAATATGTAGATAAGCATTGAACCTTTCCCTTTGCCATAAACTGAGCCTGCACATTTGATAAAGGGACAGAATGACCATAAAGCATTGTTAGTGCACCAAATGAAGTGAATATTTCATGTTTTCTGTGTTACATGGGCTATTAATGAGCACACATATATTATGTCTATTTGCTGAAATGTCCTTATGAGATTTGTATTGGTTAAATTAAGGAACATTTAAATTAATGTTTTTTTATTATTATTATTGAAACTAGCCCAAAACATGAAAAGCAGCCCCACTCAAAAGTATGTGAACACCCTGTCCACATACTTTTGGCCTAACATTTCACCTCCAATCAGTGTTGACACATTAAGATTCAGTGTAAATTGATTTGGAAAAGTTCAGAGATCAGGTGCTTCTGGTCTTTTGGATACATTTGATAGAGGCCTGAGTAATTTAAAATAAATGCATGATTTCATTTAAGGAAAAAGCTCAATTTCTTTTTGGTTAAATCTGACACAGGGGTTATGTTACCTCATAAAAAAAAAAAACATCAGTTCGTTCTTACCCTTGGAAACAGAAGTTTGACCAAAAAAACAAACAAACAAGAAACCTGCAACTTTAAAACCACCTTTCCAGAGCTTTCATCCACATCTCACGGCCTTCATCAGTGTTGATCAGTGAACCTCTAATGAATAACAACAACTTAAACATACAGCAAAAACAAAGTTACAAAGTGCTTTACAGTAGTGATGAGACCATGTTAGTAGGTGAAACATACTGTTAGGACTCTGAATATTTGCACCATAGACTAAACTACAGAAAGAAATGACTGCTGTCACCCTTCAGCCTCTCAAAGGGCCCAGTGGTGACTGTCAGGTGGGGTTCAGGGCCACCACACCTCCATCAGCATGTCCCCGGTGTCTAAGTCGAGCAGGTCTGGAGGATCCTTGGTGTCTGGTGTTGGATGTCGGATCAAAGGCGCCTTAAATGACAAAATACTGCTAATTTACTCCTCTGCGGAGGAAGGGAGGTGATGGATAGTCAGAGAGGGGTGGGGGGGTGGAGGGGTTGTAATAGGTTCTTGAAATTACGTTCATAATTAATTGTGCAAATTTGTTTCTATTAAATAAGAATAACACGTATTGAAGAACTCAATTAGCGTTAATTAATCCTGCTTCTAAATTGCGTAAAAGCACCGCGGAGTGGAGGACTTTCTCTTCCTCTCTGACATTATTTCTCAGATTCTTTAACCTCGGGGCTTTTTTTTTTTCCCTCTTCACTCCTGGAGGTGAGTGAGGCAGCCATTGGACTCTCTCCTCTCCTGTTTTTTTTCTTCTTCTTCTTCTTCTTCTTGCCTCCTCTTGAGAATTGGAAATGGGGGATGGAGACGGGGAATGTGGAAGGTGCTAAATTAGCTGGCTGATCCGCGCTCATTGCCGCATACACATCCCCCTATTACTGCGCCCCAGCGCCGCTTAATATTCCGGGCATGGCGGGCGCGTCTAGATAGCAGATTTATCAAATGGGAAAATGAATGTATGATGATCAGTTAAATTGAAAATCAGCGCCCGGGTGACAGGCCGCACTGACACCTCGGTAATTAGAAAGAAAAATGATGGCGTCCGAATGCATAATAGAGCAAAAACAATTTGCGCTATCCCCCCACGCCGTAATGATCGCGCGTTCAAATTGAAAATTTCTCCCGGTTGAAATTGAATTCATAAAGTGTGATGCATGAGCGGCACGGACACAGCGGGAGGGCCTGCCCGGTCCAGGCTCGGCTTGATCGATTGGCCGTTTGTGTTGGTGCCACCAAAACACCTCCCTCTCTCTCTCTCTCCCTCCCTCTCTCTCTCTCTCTCTCTCTCCCTCCCTCTCTCCCTCCCTCTCTATATCTCTCTCCCTCTCTCTTTCTGTCTCTCTGTCTCTCTCCCTCTCTCCCTCCCTCCCTCTCTCTCTCTCCCTCCCTCTCTCTATGTCTCTCCCTCTCTATATCTCTCTCCCTCTCTCTTTCTCTCTCTCTCTCTCTGTCTTTCTCTCTCTCTCTCTCTGTCTCTCTGTCTTTCTCTGTCTCTCTCTCTGTTTATGTCTCTCTCTCTCCCTCCCTCCCTTCCTCTCTCTCTCTGTCTAACTGTCTCTGTCTCTCTATGTCTCTCTCTCTCTCTCTCCCTCCCTCTCTCTATGTCTCTCCCTCTCTATATCTCTCTCCCTCTCTCTTTCTCTCTCTCTCTCTCTCTCTCCCTCTCTCTCTCCTTCTCTCTCTCTCTCTCTCTCTCTCCCTCCCTCTGTCTCTCTATGTCTCTCTCCCTCTCTCTCTATCATTCACTCAGAGTTTACTCAGTGTTTCATGTTGTACCCCATGAAGCAGATGGATGGATGGATCATATTTTTGTGTTCAAAAAACCTACCGAAAATCTACAGGAAAAAGCAACGATTCTTCTTGCTTTGACACGCAGACTGCAGCTCACTGACATTTTCATCTTTTTGAAAGTCAGTATAAAACAGAAATACCAAAAAAAAGAAAAGAAAAAGCAATTAAAATCATATGATGGCTTAATGAAAGCCTGTTTCTAGAGCTGATTTACACCACAGACTATAATAATCTGATTTTTACCTCTAAAACGCAGTTTGGGGTAATGAGATCATCATTATTTCAAATGAATTAAAGCTAAGGAGCATGTATGCTTCATTTATGATTATAACGCCTTTAATAAAGCGACAGGTCCAAATAAAGATAATGTAGATATAGTGAGACACTTGAAGAGAAGTAAATATTATGATCACTCTGGTTCTTCACTTGGATCTAAAATGAGTTTAAAGTGCTTGTGAGGGATCAGACATGTTGCCTCTGACAGTATGGATGTCTATTCTATATCCAACGTGCTTTGACAGGAAAGTTGTTACCGTTTATTTCTTTAATTGTTTGGAAAATTTGTCTAATAATCTACAACAAAGGCTCATTTTATAGGCTCTCCACGTGCACTCTCACTACACACGCACACACACACTATAAAGGCCTTGCTGAAGGGAGATCAAAACTATATTTTCTAATTAATCGCACTCTTGAAACTAACCGATTATAATAAAGCGTTTCCCCCTCCAAAAAAAAAAAAAAAAAAAAAAAGAGAATAAAAGTAGAAATTTCACACAGCGCACGCGGAATGAACGATTTAATGTGATTGTTTCGGTCGAAGGGGACGTTTCCCGAGGCCTTATGGGGAAATAATGTCCTTATGAATTAAATAATAGGGTTATTACTTTCATTGATTTTAGCTGTCTGGGAATTTAGTGTTCAGCTCCGGTCTTAACCCATCCTCCTCCTGCTGTTTTTCACTCTCGCTCCCTCCTCGTCCTCTTGTCTAATTATTTTCCTATAAGCCCCCCGCTTCTTACAGCGCAAATAGCAGAGTCACTGAGCGAAAATTATGTAAATATTATTAAAGGGACTCAGGCACGGAAATTCATTTTAGGTCGGCGCAGCAAAGTAAAGCTCTGTCCCTCGGATCCCCCTCAATTTATTTGCAAATAAAGGCGAGGTGACCGGGAGGGATCAGGGATATTTAGCCGGGCTGTCAACACGGCTCCTCCGCGCGCCGGCTCGCCAGAATTAATGGTTTTAATAATTGGGATCTGGGTTTCCAGGGAATTGGCTCCGTTTACACTTCATAAGCTAAACACACTCTTTCCTAAACGGGCGCGCGCGCACGTGCAAGCCAGTGCGCGCGGGCACACACCTGCAACATTTAGGAGGACCCGTCCCCTCCTCTGTCCCTGAACACGTCTCATTCAGCCTGTCCTCACCTTTCCTGCCACCTCACTGCTTTTCTTATCTATATTTTTTTTTATTATTATTCTTTTTTTTTTTTTTTTTTTTTTGGCGCTCAGCCGACAATTGGTCAGAAAATTATTAATGCAAGCCCGGCACATCACTCGCCTCCCTCATCTCCCTCTCTCCCTCTCCTATATCTTTATCTGTCTCCCCCCGAGGGACTCACAGTCCTATTAGAACAAATGACGAGGGGCCCGGGCGCTTTTGTAAAAAGGCGCAGGCAGGCGGGCGCGCGCCTGTCCTATTATGTGCGACACATGATCAATAGGGCGATAACGCAGCAACATCAATATAAGCGACAGAACAATGAGGGATATCATCGAACATCTATCTTAATATAGCAGACTACAAGGGCCGTCTGACAACCGCGGCAGCTCATGAAAATTCCGCCCCACGAATCTACCACCATCTCCTCACCCTCCTCCTCCTCCTCCTCGCGCTCAATAGACTGTGCGCATGCAAACGCGCGCACACACACACACACACACACACGATGCAGCTGGCGCGGCTATTATTTTCCCATTTCAATTTGACACCCCTGCCTTTCATGCTAATTCTATTATTGTAGGAAGTTTATGTGATTCCATATCACTAGAAATCGGTAATGTCTAATAACCCTTTGGGCTGAAAGGAGGAAAAAAAAAAAAACTGCCTCGAGACCCGCGGCAGCCAGTGGGAAAATAATTACTTTCATATCAAAACTCAGCAGGAGGCGCAGGGTCCTATAGCCCGCGGCCACTAACCTCATTCCAGCTCGGCCTTTCAAATGAATAAATTTGTTAAAGCAATAAATACAAACAGCCAGACGGACTTGAGCCACAGCTCCGGCTCACTACACAGAGGAAAAGGGGGATTTATCTGCTGTAACACGACAAAAAAAACTCCAGCCGCCACATCCAGGGTTCTGCCACACAGCCGCCTCCCTTTCTTTACCTTCTTTACCCCCCCCCCCCCCCCCCCCCAATGTGGCCCTAGAAAGACAGTGATTCAATTTAAACAATAACTTTATTTATCAAAATGTTTACATATAAATATCATTTTCTCGTTTTTACAATATCTGAGGATTTTTGTTGTGTGTTAAGATGTTTATTGTAGCCTAGTTTTTGTTACAAGTTGGTCACCAAAAAAGAGAGAAAGAACCTGCTTCTAAAGGTGTTTAGGCCTAAAGCCTGAATATGAGGATGGCCACAGCTTTTGGGGGCCATCTGGATTGATCACACATTATGATTAAAAAATAGATGAGAATAAAGTCTCCTGATTCCTGATATGTTTTAGAGTGTCTCAGCAGAGCTTTGGGAATGTTTGAATAGTCGGAGCGGTGTTCCTGGTCCTTTGTTTATGTTTGCTCCTTGCAAGTGTTAGTCCATATCGACATCCTCTCCATCTGTTCCGGGTGTTTCTTGACAGTCTGTGTTTGCCTTGAGACGCTCGGAGAGGTCTGGAGACGCTCGCTCCTCTCTCGCGCCCGTCTCTTTTGCGCACAGCTCGGCGGCCTGGCAGCCGTCGGTCGCCGCCTTCGTTCGAACTTTCAGACTCCTCTCCTCGCTACTGTCACTGGACTGTGTGGCGCTCAGCCGGGCCAGAGCCGCCTGAGCCACACTGCTCGGCGGAGGAGAGGCGGGGAATCGTCCGCCGCTGCAGTCGCCGCCAACCTCCTCCACGTCTGTCCCCTCCACTCTATTGCTAATGTGATTGTGGTGATGCTGCGTGTTATGCTCCATATGATCCGAGTTTAGAGGCTTAGTGACAAAGCCGGAGAGGTCGGTCGGAGCAGGGCTCCCTTCACTTGGCACACACCTCTGTCCCAGGCTGAGCCTGTTAATGCTGTTGTCCTGACATGGTGAGGCTTTCAGGGCTGTTTGGGGCACCAGAAAGCCCAAGGGCTGATGGGTAATGGGGTAAAGCAAGAAGTGACCTTTACCCACCAATGTCCTCTGACTGGGCAACGAGGGGAAGTCCAGCTGAGCTTTCCGTCGAGGCGTGGCGTCAGAGAGGAGGCTCTCCACACTGAAAGGGTTGCGCTTCTGCAGGGCGGAGGACCTCGGGCCTCCAGGACTGGAGCTGTGCGTGCTGCCTGGAGAAACCTGCTCCGGTTCTCCCGCGGTTCTTTGGTTTTGGTGGTTTTGTAGTGGGCTGAAGTCGTGTCGTGTTTGGTCACAGCTGGATTCAGTTTGGTGTCCTCCTGCACCCTTCGCTGCTGGCAGTTCAATGTGAATAGTCCCATTAACGCTCGAGGAAGACTGCTGCTCGCTGTCGGTGAACTGGGAGACCCCGCTGTCGCTCTCTGAGCCTCCGGGTGTGTGGTAGCTCTCACCTGCGAGAAGTTTGTTCTGCGACTTCAGCAGCTTCCGCTCCTGCTTCCGTTTCTTCTTCTCGGCCCGCTCTTGCTCCCTGCGTGCGATCTCCTCGGGGTCCATGGGCTCGCCGCTGCACGTGGTCGGGTGGGAGTTGTGAGCGGGCCGCCCCGGCCCTTTCTTTGTGTTCTCCTTTTTTCTCCATTTAGCGCGTCGGTTTTGGAACCAAACCTGTGCACACGTACAAACACACACACACATGAAATACACACATACGCAGGTGCAAAACTGACACGTGAGATGATTTCTGTTTGAAAATAGTTTCTTTCCATGTCAACATCTGTCAAACACCATCTATAAGGTCAGATATTGGTTCAGAATATTCATATCAATCTGTTTTTGTTTATGATTAGTGCTGAAATTAGTTGATTATTGGATTAATTGATTACCAGATAATGAATCAATCATCATGGACAGATTTGCCTGTTTTAGCTTCTCCATTATCAAAATGTTCTGCTTTTTCCTGATTTCTATCATTGCAAATTAAATATATTTGTGATTTGGACTGTTGGTTGGACAAAAAAAGCTAATTCAAAACATCACATGGGGCTCCAGGGAATTTCAATGGGCATTTTCACTACTAAATCAATCAATAAATTAATTGACAATTCACACAATTAGTTAGTTAGTTAGTTGCAGCATTAGTTGGTGCAACAATGATTAAACTGATTTTATAAAACAGGGCATTCATTCTTTTTAGGATGGGCTTTTTAAAAAATGAACACAATCTGGTGCAATCCAATCCAACATGAGACCTGCAGTAAATACTTCCTGTATATGGACACTAAAATGCTAAAATGAGGTGAGATAATTGGATTAAAATCTGTGGTAATTTTTGAGGACAAGCTTTCTTTGATTAAGGTGTTCCTAATAATGCACCCCCCTCAAGAAAATGAATACACTGAAGTACAGGCTGGAAGAAATGTCACTCATGGTGTGTGTTTAGACGGCCTCAGATGACAGACCTCACACCTGCCATGGCAATAAATCAGTGTCAAAGTGGTTATCTGATGGTGAAGGGACAAAACCCTACTGCCTACAAATCCAAACAAATTCCACAAAGCCCTGAAACAAGCGGACCCTTTGTCCTCCGCCTGTCTGTGTCTGTGTTTACTGCAGCTTTACACATCCAAACATTAGGTTGATAGGTCACAGAGGTGGACCAGCACATGCACAGATGTGCCGGTGTTAATTACCAATGAGTCTGTGTAATGGCCAACTCCGCCAATTGCATTTAATTGCACCGCAGCCCAACCAGCCGTGTCCCGGGTCTCGGGTCTCTGTATATGTTGTCTCACGCCCAGCCCCTGCGCTCCTGCGGGGCTCAACACTCGCACGGCAGTCCCCGGCTCTCCTCCCTCCGCACCGAGCCGAGCCAGGGAGCTTCCCCCGCCTCAGAGCCCTCGCCGCCCGGCCTCTGGGCGCGCTCAGGGCCGCGTGTTCGGCGCTGATAACGCCAGGAGGTAAGCATGCAGGATCAGGATCCGCGAGCATTGCATAATAAGGACGGGACACCGACATCATGTGCGACAATGGCGCTTCTTATGAATTGTTAATGTTGGTTATATCTTTCCCCCGCAAACCTGGCGATAAAGGAGCGTTAAGCAGCTTGAGGGAACAATAATCTGAGGTTTAGGAGCGAAATCCCCCGAACAACATACAGCAACGGCGAGCTCTGCTTCTGTGCCGCTTTTACTCGATCCAACCAAGCATGCGAGATGTATGTGGCTCATTTAGAAACACATGATTGTACGTTAAATTACATAGAACATCACAGATGGATATAGGCTTCAGCTTTTACATACTGAGCAAATAATACGTAGCCACTAAAGCTATGGCTCTTCTTTCTTAGATGTTTATTATTATTATTAGCTATTAGGTCTATTATTATCATTATTGTTATTATTATTACCCTATTATTATGCTATTATTATCAAATATTATTAATTAAATAGGTTTCTAATAGTGAAATGTGAAAGATGGTGTTGCCTTTGACAAGTTTAAAGTAATTGCTCAAAAATACATCTTAAGCATATATCTTATTTCCTATTTTAAAGTATTATTAATAATATTATTATTATTATTATTATTATTAGTTACATTATGTAGGCTAAATATTGTTCTTAATATTTTTTGTTACCATAAGGGCCTATAAAATAGCAAAATCTTACAATTTCATAATTTTACTATAATTTTATGTATTTTGTTTTTTAACAATATAATAGCCCAATAATAATAATAACAATAATAATAAAATAAATAATACAAATAATAACCTAAACTTAATATCAGTAGGATGATTTATCTTAAATGATCTTTAACCTTAAACTAAACTATAAAACTAAATTTAGAAAATAAAAAATAAGGCTATAATTGTGGTTTAACTGTGTCTAATAGTTAGCCAATATATTAAAAAACTGAAGGTAAAGGCCTATAAGGAGAATACTAGTTTTACATTTTCGCCCCCTGGTTTGCTCAGTAAATAGCCTTGTTTTTATTAACCCATAAATCAATAGGTTGCCTCCATGCATAATTCAGAAGAGACCCTTTATTGATGCTCTGATAATTGACAAATTGGGGGGTAGGCCTTCATGGGTCAACACAAAAAAAAAAAAGCCCCTCTGACATTTTCAAATTAAATAATGTTTCATGGATTTTGACATGGACGATTGAAATTATTTGACAAAAAAATCTGACCAATGACTCTATCAATAACCCCTCTGACCAAACGAATGAATCAATGAATGAACGCTTCTGGAAAGCTTGGACTCAGTTCCTCGTGTCTTTACCTGAACCCTGGACTCCACGAGGTCGAGCCTGAGTGCGAGCGCCTCCCGCATGAACACGTCGGGGTAGTGACTCTCGTTGAAAGCTTTCTCCAGCTCCTCCAGCTGCCACCCGGTGAAGTTCGTCCTCGTGCGTCTCCGTTTACAACCGGGACTGTCTTTATCCGGGTCCCCAGAATCTGCAGGGGTCGACGTGTGTGTGTGTGTGTGTACAAGTGTGTGTTATATGTGTGTGTGTGTGTGTGTGTGTGTGTGTGTGTGTGTGTGAGTGAGAGAGAGGAGACACTGTCAGGGCAGGATTTGCTTGTAAATCACTAGTCTAGTGTAAAAGTGACCGCTGTCACAACTTTATTTTTAAATACTTTGTTGCTCGTGAACTCTGACAAATCATGTCACTAAATTTAGGACAAAAACAAAACAAACAAACAAAAAAACACTATATGCTATATTTAATATTTCAAAGCATTCCCAATAATTGCTAAATCCAGTTTTTGTCATGTAAAACCCAATAATCAGGTTCCAATATCAATTTCACTGA
The DNA here is from genome assembly GCA_031216445.1 of Lateolabrax maculatus. Lineage (NCBI taxonomy): Eukaryota > Metazoa > Chordata > Actinopteri > Acropomatiformes > Lateolabracidae > Lateolabrax > Lateolabrax maculatus. The sequence goes on along the minus strand of CM062204.1, from coordinate 5,923,557 downwards.
GATTAATGGCAAGTTTTTACCTTTATTTTGACGTCCACTGCAGTTTTTACACTAATATTATTATTATTATTAAAAATGAGCCTGCACATCAACTTTTTTCCATTTTTTTTTTTTAATTCACCAAGCTCCAAAACTTTTAAACATGTTTTTCTTTGCAGACTGACTTTCTCTTTAAAAATCTGTCGTCAAAGAGGAACAATAATCATCCATTTAGCCTCAAAGTCCACCAGAAATGTCCTTATTTTGCCACAAAACAAGCCCCTAACATGCACTACACCTGATAATACGATGCATTGTTTCCACGCAGGTCTGTAAGTGAGACGTCAGACAGAGAGAGCCGGGCCTACCTGAGAGTTTGAACTGCTGGCTGTCGGGTGAGAGCAGCGGGTTGGAGACCACCGAGGCCGAGCACGATCCGTTAAGTAATCCGTCTATAGAGAAGGGGACGGCGGCCGCGGACTGCAGCTGGTGCCCGCCGGCGAGCTCGTAGACGTGCTGGTGGTGGTGGTGGTGGTGGTGGTGGGGGCCGAGCGGGTACGGGAAGCCCACCAGCCCGCCCAGGGAGCCTCCGAACTGGGCGTGAGGATGCTCGAGGACCCGACTGTCCATGCTCGCCCGGGCTGCGGCGGGGCCGAAGTGAAGATGCAGAGGGAGGCAGTGTGGCTGAACATGCAGTCAGGAAACCGAAAGAAAAAAAACCCCAAAAAGTCAGGGAGAGGAGGAAGAAGCTGAGGAGGAGGAGGAGGAGGCGGAGGGGGGAGAGCAGGGATCCCGGGCAGACGGCCGTCTCCCGCGGCCACGGTACGGTGTGTGGTGGTGCGGCGGAGACCGGGCTGCACGAGGTGTCTCACGTTCACGGTCCGGCCGAGATGTCCACCCTGCGCCGTCTCCTGCGCGAGCCAGCTCATTAGGACTCCTCCATCTGCTCGCGGGACCAATGAGAGACGTTAATCGCCCCGTGACGTCAGAGACGCGGTTAATGGAGTAACGGAGGGCAGCGCACGAGGCAAAAAAGAGAAAGAGGGGTGGGGGGGGGAGGGAGAGAGGGAGGGAGGGTTTCTGGTTTTTCTCCCCGGATCGATCGCTAATTACACCTGGCGCGCTCCTTTAATTCCGCCCTGTCACAACAGCGAGGACGAGGCTGGGCCGTGCGCGTGCGGAGCGGGCGCGTGATCGATGGTCCGACTCCATTAAATCCTCGGGAACAAAACCTGCGCGTCTGTCTGCGTTTCCTGCGATCAAACACGTTTTCGTCCAACTTTGAGACGCGATGACTCTTTTTCTTCCTCCGTGGCTCCTCTCTCCCAAGTCGTGCGTGCGTGCGTGCGTGCGCGCTCCCGCACCGTGTGTGTGTGTGTGTGTGCGTGCGTGTGAGTGTGTGCGTAAGTGTTTTACAGGGGCATTCAGGGCCAGATTGATCCAATAACAGCGCCTTTATCACCCCCGCTTTTCCTGAGCTGTCACATCGCATTTTAAACTACAAGGCTCTCTCCATCTCCCGGGCTCCCGCTCCACCTACACACACACATACACACACACACACACACGCACGCACGCACTATGTCCAGTGCGTGAGCCGTCCGACTAAACTCCGCATCATTATCTCGATTTTTCACCGGAACAGCTTACACCGATGTTTGGTTGTAAATGACGACCAAAGTGGGTTTTTACATGAGGTGACGTTTCCAAGAATCTAATACTCGCACATGCTCCATTCACCCTGAACTGTGCATGTGTCCTTACATGAGTTTAACCATTTTTACCCTTGAGTCTGTCATCTGGGCAGGGATCCTTTGTGAACACTGCTCTTTTGCTGTTTTCCTCAAACAAGCTTATTTAAAAAGATAAAAAAAAATTAAGGCACTTTTCAAAACACACAAAGGAAAAGGGACAATACATTTCATAACTTGTCAACATGTATATAATTGACATTTATACGCTATGAAATGTAACACAGGATATCTGTTAAGAGAAAGTCAACTAAACAAAACAATCTCACCTCAAGGTCCATTTAGCTTTCTGGACCTTTCCCTCCACCTGCTGATGAAGATCATGTGATATGATCGAAAGCTCCACAACAACAGCTACTATGGATCTTGAGGGGAGGTTGTTTTGTCATCTGCTGTTTCTAAGAATAAAATACTCAGTTATTAACTAACACAGACCCTAAATCAACCCAGTCCACCCAGTGAACTTCAGCAGGTATTTCAGTAAAATGCTCTGTTCTTCCACCAATTCATGGAAGTACAAAGCTGTGCAAATTACCTTAAAATAATCTATATACATACACACAGTATATAAATGTATTAATGCTGATAAATAAATGTTTTTCTATGCTACCCAATATTATACAGAAGTGATTTAACCTACACCAGCTTCATTTATAGTTCTCCGCTATTTTTACATTGAATCAGGTGGTTATGATCTTTTCAGAGTGTTCAATGTTTGATCTAAAAAAGCAAAAACACACAGATGAAGACTGTTTTATATTTGCTATAATTCTGCCATGATTGATAAGTACTGACGCATCCTATATGTATAAATTCACTCCATAATCACATGCCTATTCACACACCACCTGGGAAAACATCTTTCAATCCCTGCATAAAAATAACTTACTAATATACAGTTAAAGGTTTGCAACTTAATCAACTTACGGCTATGTCACACGACATAACAAGAAAACTTATTTCTGTTCAAACTTTTAGAGAAAGAAGAAGAAGAAGAGGAAATTGTATCACGACAGTGAGCTTACTAATGTCATACAGTAAACATAGTATATTTGAGTGGATGTATAGGACAGATTTTACAGTAGAAACAAAGACTTTCTGTTGTGTACCGTGTGGGGCTTCTGAAAGCGATGTGATTAACCAGGCTTTTTCTCAGTTTGCTCCATCTTTAGTGGCACTTGAGGTTAACAACATTTGAACTCAGGAATGTGTTCCTCTAAATGACTCTTCTTTGAATGATGATCTCCTTTTAAAAATCAACCACAAAATGGACACAAAGCCTTTAAAAGGCATGGAGTCTCAGCGGCTAACGAATAGCAATAGAAACACACGAGGGGTTAGTGGGCCCTGGTGGTGTTAAGTCAACCACCATTAGTGCTCCACTATGCACAGTTTAAGAAACGTTTCAACCACCAATCATCGTGTGTAGCTCGTTGGACAGAACACGAGCAGAACAACATGACATTTAATTTTATTCTTTGGACACTCCGAAACTTCTAAACTAGACACTAATAAAATGTATTCTCCACAGTAATCTCTGAGAAATGGCACAAACAGGGTCAATTTGAAGAACCCTTAAAGATAGCACTGAATTATTTGGGCGGTTGGGTCAAAGTATTTGCATTTGGACCTTCAAGTAGGAGCCACCAATAAGTGCTCCTCTTCAAATTAAGAGTGTACACTCAAATATTTTAACATAACATTTGTTATCATGTTGTCAACATACAGTGACTGAAGAACACTTAAGTAGCAAGCAGACATGTCATTAGTAGCCATGCATTTTTAATTAAAGGGGTACTGACTTAAACAAGACTAAATCTGGAATTTTACTTTTACGCTGTTCGCTCAGATATGATTGCGTGGCGGTTACTTTTATACTTGTATGTAGTACATTTACACTTGTTTTTGTGTCTGTTTCGAACCCTGTGAGCCTCTGCAACCTATACACTTACCCATAACACCCCTCTCTGTGTGTCTGAGACGTTTACGTGTATGAAGCCGAACTCATCCAGACTCGTACTAATGCTTATGGTTCATGCTAACATGCTGATGTTCAGCAGATTTAATGGTTACAGTGTTCACCATATTAGTTTAGTGCATTTGCTAATTAGCACTTAAATGTAAAATTACAATTCTGACTTGATGATGGTGCTAAATGAAAAGTTTGGGGATCATCGAAATTAACATAATACATCCTGTGGGGGCATATATTTCATCCAATAGTTGTCAAGACACTTCACTAAAAAACCACACATAAATTTCATGGTGGCATGTAAATGGTACAGGAAAAGCAGGGGATCACCAAAGTAATTAGAATTCATCCTCTGGAGACCCTGAATGTCTGTATAAAACCATATGAAAGACACTGCATTTTCCAACGATCAACAAAGCCATTTCACCAAACTGAATACAACATGTAGAAATTGTGAATAATATCTGGTATCTGTCTGGTGGAGATTAAAAAAAAGAGAACGATAACTGCAATTAAAATTTCAAGTTATCCTATCGAGTTAAGGGTCTTGTCTAATGCGGGGGAAATGGTGCTCGAATTGAAGAGTGCATTGGAAAATGAAAGGTTTTGAAATTTACAATCATGACACAGGCCAGGAGCAACTGGGTGCCCAGGTGGACATCTTTGTGGAGGCGATGGGGGGTGGGGGGAGAGAAAGATTATACATAGGCCTATAAATTGTAAACGGTGTCGCAGGGGCCAAATCTTGCCCGAGGCGGTGACTGCTTCATTTTGTGTTAAATTTCTTGACAGAAAGCCACCCGCGTGCTGGTGAATACTGAATGGTAATCAGAGCTGGTTGAATAAGTGCCTCCCCCTCCTTCTTCCATTACTGTGAATTAATTCGACTTTATTTATCCAATTTCTGGAGCTGACAGAATGTTAATTTGAGTTGAGATTTCTCTCTGCTGTTCTGCCTGTGACCCGTAGCCCTGGGATTGGCGTGTTGTAATAACCTGAGTCTTTCACCAGAAGCTCCGATAATTGTTACCTTATTAGCATGTAAATTGTTTAATTAATATTATTATGAAGAACCATATAATCCCTCAGTTACTTGACCCCGAGTCCACACACGAGCAGGCTTTCTGCATTTCAATGTCTAGTTTTTAAATGGACTCTTTAATGTTGGCTGGTCGTCAGGCGGTTATAAACCCCCTTTCCCCCAATCTTAGTGCAACTTTGAACGGCTTGAGAGGCGCTTTTGATGTCACCCCGTCTGTATCTCTCTCTACTGCTCCCTCTATTCCCTTTTTATTTCTTTGCTGCTCCCTCTGATGTGTGTTTATTTTCCTGCTGCCATTTTTGAACATCAAAACCCAACGCCTTCTTGTCATTTGCTTATAAAAGCTCTTTTTTTTTTAAAGCCCCCCTCTCCCTCCAAGTGGCTGTGCGAGCCAAACGCATACAGTGCTCGATGAAAAGCAGCCCTTGACACGAGGTCCTAAGAGACCCGCAGCATTTAAATTCGCTTTTCTTCCTTCCTCCTCCTTTTTTTGCCGGGCACGAGTGACATTGTCAGATGCTAGCTTTAATTAATTTGATAATAAGATGGGCGACTCACATACAGGCCTGGGTTTGGCTTGCTTTGCCTCCAGCCTTCCTCCCCTCTCTCATCTCTCTGTGCAGGCAACACAACCAATCCCACACTTGAGGGGGAAAAATGAACAAACAAGACAAAACACTGGTCCTCACTAAGGTGATATCTTCTAAAATGTTGTCATTCTAAGATCTGGGGTAGACTAACACTTAAAAATATTTTTAATTCGGTTAAAATAGATGTCAGAAGCACTGTGGAGTTGCACAGAATCCCCAAATAAAGACCAGGCCACTTTCCCTTTTTCATGTATTTTCAGGTGTATAATTAGACCAATGCTTATGTTGTTGTAGTGTACAAAACACAACAAACAACATCCAGCTGACACCTCCTCGGTATCCTTTTATGTGTATTTGTGTCTCATTGCATATCTATAATTAACATCTGGTCTAGATAAAATCATTAAAATGCTGGCTCACTCACACAGTTATAAATCTAATGTGCCGTCAGCAGAGACTTTTATGCATAAACTTAAGTCAGAAATCCAAACGGAACATATTGATCCAAACATGTGCAGAGTGTATTATATTCTTCGGAAATGTCTGTGTGTGTGTAAACAATACTTCAGCACAGGGTTATGCAACAACAAACCCCTGTATATCCAGTGGTCCTCCTGGGATGAAATATACAATACATCCATGATTAAAACCAGCTGAAGGGGGCGCTCCGGTGAAAAATTGCTTTTGGATGTGCTGACCTTGCTGCAGCTTATCACAACAACAGTAGATGTGTTAAATGTTTGAAAAGCTGACCTTTGTTCTTGTGATATTTTGACAAGTGGGGTTTGGAGAGGGACAGGATTGAAGTTGGCTGATGTGAGGTTTACAATGTGTACAGCGTATGACACCCTCTGTCCTTACACCCTCGATTTGGGGAAGGATAAACTCAGAAAAAAAAAACCTTTTGACAGGGAAAAAAATGGAAGAAAACCTCAGGAAGAGCAACAGAGGATCCCTCTCTCAGGACAGAGAGACATGCAATAGATGTGACGTGTACAGAACAGACCAACAAAATCACAGTATATACAAATTATGATGAAAAAATTTCTGATACATGTTGATGATCATTTTTGGAAGTTCTTATTTCCCCAGACTTTATCCGCTGTGACACTGAAGTGAGATCTGATACTTAAACTTACACACACTCAACAGAAGTGTCTGATTTTAGCCTCTAACCTCACTGAACTTGACAAATGTCTTTTGAAACGTTCTCTGCAGGTATCTATTGCATATTGAAGGTACAGTTAAAGCAAACTAAGATGAAGTGGAAATATCTCAACAACTATTGCCATGACATGTTCAACAGACATTCTTGGTCCCCAGACGATGTATCGTAATGACTTTGGCGATCACTGACTTTCCCTCCAGCGCCTCCAGCAGGTTGACATTTTTGGGTCTAAAATAAAATATCTCCACTGCTACTGGATGAATTGGACATATGTAGGCCTATATAAATATGTATCTAAAGAACCAAAACCACATCATTAGCAAATAAACTCCCAAAATAAAACACATTTAAACTCATGCTATTCAGCTAATTTTTACCCAAGGTTAATTTGAGACAAGCTTTGGAAGTATTTAAGGTTTTAGGTAAGAAAGTATTTGATTATGATGTTTATTTTTAAGCTCACTTCAGACCTCCTATTCAGGTGTGTTCTTTAGCAAAACGTGTGTCCAGAAAAGGTTTGAAAGGAACCATTTAACATACTGCGCTTCACCTGAGGTTACCTGTCCTGTGGGGATACATGACCTCAACAATCAAATGTAGACAGGTACATTCACATTGCCATAAAGACATGGGAACACCAAGCCTGAACCTTCAGAAGGAACTCCCCTGGTGCCCCCCCTCCTTTTTCAAACATCATGTAGAAAAAATAAAACTTTGACCATGTAGGTTACTACACAAAAGAAAAATAATCTCTTTTAAGCAACAAACCCTCAATAGGCCTCTTGAGAGGAGGAATCAAGTCATATTTATTTTTTAATTAGCAAACTAAGGTGAAGCAGTGGAGAGTTAATTACTCAATTACTGCGCACAAGTTAATTTTTAACTATCTGAAATGAAGTCAGTCATTATTTAGGCGATTGGTTGATAATTAAGAGTCTAATCTAAATTAATTGTTGGGAGGCGGTTTTTGATCCTGCAGTGCGCTTTGTGCAGCCTGCAACCAGGAAAGGATGCGATTCCAATTAAAAGTGAAGGGATTTAATGTATTGATGTTTTGGTTTTTTTCCCCTACAAATCTTTTCCGTGACACATAATGGAAGCTTTGATAATTTAGAAAAAGGAAAGAACCCATTTCCAGGCGAGTGCGTTTTGGCTTTTCTCTCTCCACGCAATTAGAAACTTTTCCTCCACCTAATTATGAGCATAATTGTGCCTCTGACAGAATACTGGGAGGAAATGCAAATTGTGATTGATTTAAACTTCTTTTCTTTAATTCACCTCCTGTTTGACAGATTAAACGTGATGCCCTTAAAGTCCGTCAGTCTCCCTGTCTATATATATATTTATATATATATATATATATATATATATATATATATATATATATATATATGCATATTTAGAATGAGTAACAAAAGCCGAACTTCCTCTGGAGCAATAATTCCATTTCAATTAAAAGTGACTTATCACCTTTTCCTAAAACGTGCTTAATATGCCAAAAAATTTCAATGCTTGAAAGAGTCCAAAATGCCATTTTAATTGTTATCAGCGAGTCGGATCTCCCCTTCTCTCCCCCTCTCTCCCTCTCTCTCTTCTGCCCCCCCCCCCCCCCCCCCCCCCCCACCTTTTCTTTTCCTTGGCTGTCTTGGCACAAGCCGCACGGAAATAGACCTAATTAACCCCCCTACCCCACAGGGAAATCCGCTATGCAAATTAACATTTTCAAAATATAGTAATGATATCATTTGAGAAATTGTGACGCCAATTTTTCACGCACTGGCTCCGAGTATTTGCATATACATTTTAGCGGCCCAATCAATACTTTCCCCTCTCATCTCTCGATCATCTGGGGCGGGCGTGCACGTGTGTGTGTGTGTGTGTGTGGGGGGGGGGGTGTTAAAACAAATGCTCAGATCTGATGGGCACAGAGGAAGAATGGATCAGCCTATCCGGCCACTGGCTACTGGAGCCCAACAAAACCATCTGCCGGGAGAGAAGCGGTGGAGGGAAGGAGGAGAAAGCCCCCCTCCTCCTCCTCCTCCTCCTAAGAGCTCAGCTTAAAGCCGCTCTGTAAACTAGGAAAGATGTTTTAATTAGGAAGCAAGTTCACGCGCGTCTCATTTAAATCACTTTAATGAACGGCTCCGTCAGAGTGGCCCGAGCACCGCAATGAAAGGACCGATGATGTTTGAAACAAAAGTGTTTTCTTTGGTTCATGTTTTGTTTTCTCAGCTCACCGGGGTCCTCTTGTCTCCTAACCCCTTATCATTTCAATTTGCTGCAGAAGCACCACCACAGTTTACTTAGTATTCCAGTAAATGGAATCTAATACAAATACTGTTGTTTGTATTGCACATTAGGGTTCTGAGTACCCTGAATACTAAACCTGAACACCCAATACAGTATAATGATCACATGTATTAAAACAAAACAAAAGAAGGTTCAGGTACACTATGTGAAGGCTCCCTTTATTGTTGATTTCCTTAGAGATAGTTGATTAAAGTATTATTATTCATGAAAAAGAGGTGTAAATACACCCTTAGGACTTCTATATAAGCTCTTTATTTTGACACATAATTCATAAGTTAAGGCATTTAAGAAAAGCACTGAGTTGGCAGCAGTGTCTATAATTTACTGAGCTGATTGAAGTGCTTATGCCACAAAATGTCAGAGTATGCCTCCAACAATGTATTATCAAATACTAATCCTCATCAGTCGCTGCTAAATCTGTAAATGTTTTCCAAGCAAATATAAAGTTCCAGTCCAAATTAAATAACAAACTACGAGAGGTTTCAGTGTGTACACTGAGGTGATATTGTCATCACTGTACAACAGATTATTATTCGTATGGTAGATTAAATGAGCATAGCGCTGACTTTGGTCAGTCAGTGGGACTTTTGATGTTTCATTCAACTGTCCAGCTCACAAATGTTGGTTTTGTCCATATTGTAATCTTTGGGCCCGACCTGACCAACCTAGATTAGTATCCCTGACTAAATTTGTACTGTACATTTTATGTGCTAATACTGAGTAAGTATACATCAGAGCTTCACCTTGGACAGTGCAAACGTAATGATAAGAACAAAATACTTTGTTTACATTTGCATGACTTTACAGGAACGTGTGTGTTTGTGATGTTGTTGGATCTCTACAGTAGATCAGAACCACGACAGAGGAATAGAAAGGGTTCTGATTTTACTATTATTTTTAATCCTTTCTATGATTCTCTCTACTTTAAATTATCTATTTAGATGCTCAGGGGATTCAATCGTCTCTTTTGGGAACTATGATCCTCAAAAACCATTGACATTCAGATATTTTTAATCCAAGATGAAACCTGATTGATAAAGTTGTTCACATTTCCTTTAGTGATTGATTGGTATTCACTATAATGTTGTCATTACTTTCCTCTGCATCAACTGATATTCGCTCACACAGGCAGGTGTGTCCTGCTTTTGGTTAAACATCATAGTGTTTACTTTATTGACCCTACACAATATATAATGAAACTGAGCGACGTAATCACTAAAGCTATAATTTGTTCATCAATATTGTGGTTGCAAGATTACTGGAGGAAAGATCAAAAGAATTACCCCCGTATTAGCACTTTCTCTTTTACTCTATAATTATAGTTCAGTTCCCTCTATTAGTCAAACAACCACTTTTACAGCCATTTTTCTCGCAGCCGTCTTTGTACCAGTCATGACAGCATGCAGTCGATGGCACACAGCCAAAATGACAGGACAGTTTAAGCAATTAATGCTCAAAGATATCAGTCAGTGAGTGAAATAATTCCAGATAAACTGCCAGTCCACCAAGCACAGCCTGATGATACCCTCCGGAATATCCCATCATAACATATGCCTAATTGTTTACTACTGCTTGTTTACATAAATACAAAATGTTGCAGGGGAGGAGGGGAGAGGGGGGAGAGATGGGGGGAGTAGAGGAGAGTCAGTACACTATAAGACAGAGCTGGAGAATTAATAACAATTTGTGGCAGATAATTACTTATCAATTAAAGCTGTTATCCTGCCTAATTAGGCAACGTTCATTAAATTCAGCCAATTTAAACCTTAATCAAAGTTAGCAGGGCCTGACAGCAGAAAGAGGATCAGTGGAGGAGCGCCCCCCAGTGGGGGAGAGGGGAAGCAGGAGTCCCTCAGGGTGTATGATAGATTTATTTATTTTTTTTTTTTTTATTACTCTAAGAATGGTGGGGAATTAATGACTTTTTAATTTCAATATTTTGCATTATACTATTTTTTATTTATTTTAAGTAGTGTGTAGTAGTGGCAAAAGTAGGGAGGTCCTTTGAATTTTAAGTAAAAGTAGTAATACCATAATGTGTATAATCTGTTTCTGAAGTAAAAGTATATATATACACGTTTCAGCTTCAAGTTTACCAGGAGGAAACAATCACCAGGAGCAGGTAAAGGTGTCAGGAAACAACAGCTAATAAACAATGTCACAGGCCTAAATGTCCTGTAAGATAAAGAAACACATATCAACACCCACAGCTGGGTGCTTTTAGGGGCCCCCTGGGGACTGGGGCCCCGGGGCAGTTGTACCCTTTGTCTGGTTGGTAATTCAGCCTGGAGTAGAAATACCTTAATAATTGTACTTAAGTACAGTATTTAAGTAAATGTACTGAGTTCCTCCCCACCAATGATGACAGTGATTATATTGATTATTACCATTATCATTAGTAGTATTATTAATAGTGTAAGAAGTACGCATATCCTTTACTGAAGTAAAAGCTGTAAAAATACAAGAATTTCAGATTTCTGCTTTCTGTGTATTATAGTATTATTATTGTTGTTGACTCAGTGTAAGCAGCAAGTTGTTTCTGTTGTCTGTTTTTTTTTTTTTTTTTTTTTTTTTTTACTAAATTACAGTATACACTGTTTGGTGGTTTAATCTGTGCAAACGCAATAATTTGTTCTGTATGTAAAATCTCAATCTCCAAAGTAACATGTAGCCTAAATAAATAGAGTAAAGAGTACAAAATTTACCTCTGAAATGTAACAGAGTGAAAGTATAAGGTGGCAGAAAATGGGAATGCTGAAGTAAAGCACCTCAAAATTGTACTTAAGTGGGCTATAGTAGTCCTATTTGAGTATAAATGTGTTTTCTGCCCATGGTTATTATTTCATTTATTATTTTAGAATCATATGAATGTGCACTCACACAGTGACCGCAGGTCCTTGGCCCTCCTCCGCCCTGTGGCCCCTCAGCTCGGCTCTCACAGACTTCACCTCCAAAAACTGTTGTGGCCAATTGACAACAAAGCACGCGCTCCTCGGGGCGCCTCGGCACGAGGAGCGAGTTAATTAATATTGGCTCTTGTTTGGTCTAGTTAATGAATGAGTGAATTATGCACCTCCGGGACACCGCCTCCCCGATCGGTTTAAATTATCCCCCACACCCCTCGTCCGACATTGTCCTCCAATTTCCCCACTCTGATCCCGCACTGATGGGGTCCCTGTCAGCCCCCAGACCACTGCACACACACACACACACACACACACACACAGGGAGACACCGAGGCTACCCCTGCCGTCTCCATCTGTCTGTCTTTGTCCTGCTCGGGTGTATTTTAGTTCTTTGTCTCCAGCACACTTATTGACGCCTTTTTTTTTTTTTTTTTTTTTAATTCAACGCTTCTGTTCGACCTCGCATCGTCAGCTCAGGGTGGCAAATAACTTCCATCCCATTAACTCGTTTGAGAGGGGAGGATAGTCAAACAAAGCTCGGCCGCAATCTCTCTCTCTCTCCCTCTCTCTCTCTCTCTCTCACACACTCACACACACACACACTCACACACACTCACACACACACACAGTCCTGTTGGTCAGAGAGGAGGAATAGGAAAGAAAAAATAGAAAAAAGATCCATATTATTTGCATTAAAAGCCTCGCACCGTGAAATTCATTTATAATTACAAAGCGGGGTGCTGTGTGTGTTATGCAGATCAGGGACATGTGTGTGTGTGTGTGTGTGTGTGAGAGAGAGAGCGGATTGGTTATTCTGTGATATGCTAACAGGGAATGTATGGTGACAGATTGCAATTATCCCGTTATTGTAATTGTCAAAGTCAATTCACTGCAGGCTGAGCACAGGCTGCATGAAAAAAAAAAAGGATTTATGATTTAGATTTGGTTGTCTTTCTGACCCCCCCTTTTTCAATCTAGCTTTTAAAAATGTCTCAGCTTTGACAAACACACCTCTGTCAGGTCATCACCTCAGAGGACATGAAGACACCTTGCAGGAACTGAAGGTTGTTTATTTATCAATTAGGCTATGTATTAAGTTTTAATTATATATGCTATTAAATTAACATAGACTATGTCAACAAATTAGTTTAGTATCTGGTAAAAGAAAAGGTTTCTAGTCCAATTAAGAGAAGATTCTGCTTAACAGTTCCAAAAATACTTAGTCCTGTAGTGATGTGATGAAGCTGCTGACTGTTAGTTGAACTGTCATTCTTATGAAATTCACTTGCAATTTTCTGAAATGATGTCTATTGCATTGTCAAACAAACCTACCGAGCATCCTGCATGTGTGAGGAGGAGTTCATCTCTCAGTATCTGCACGTCCTGGTGGATCTCCAGCTCCACTGTGTGGTAAACCAGGCGCAGTGCAGGGCGACATGGCCATTCAATCATTAACAAATCTCATGATCCTGAAGCAAAAGATATTTTCAGTCCAAAGACCACAGCATTTAATTTCACTGAACATCAACTAAAGAGGGAGGGGAACAGGTCAATGACATCGGCTGGCTTACCTCAGGAGCACATTAAGGTGCTTACTGATGCTGCATGTTCTCACTATCACTGTCATTAAATAGATATCTAGTATATCAAGATATCTAGTAACTGATACAACTAGTGCACACAGAAAACTATAGATGACAACTTCTTTGTATTCTGCACAGATATCCAGAAACTAAGCAGTACTGGAGTACTACCAGGCCTGAGGTTTTCTGTGTCAGTTAGTTTGTAGTAGTTTCATTAAACACAACTTAATTTAGGAAAATGCACCATGTGAGCACAATATATAAACAAAATAACAAAGGTGTTGGAACTACATTTTGACACAAGACAGGGTCACGATGTAACATATGATGCAGTTAATATTGGCAAATAAATTTGCGCATAAACAAATGACCAAAAAGCAACTCAGGTACAGTAAACCTGCAGGGGGCCGTGAAGGTAATCAGCCTCTGTCTTTATTGGAAATCCACCACAGTTGTATATCTTCATGCTGATGTTGATCATCTGCTGGTTCTCCTTCACTGAGCAACAAACACCTCACTGCACTCATGCACAGTGGCTTATCTTTTAAAATTAATCATTTGGGTGTAGCATGTGACATCCTGCTGATGCATCCCAAAATAGAAAACACATCTATGAAGTAGTAGTCTATAAAAGGAGACCCAGCACTTAAACAAAATAAGTTTCTGCTTAGAAACAAAGTGAAAATCCTGTTTGAGGTCCTCTGTTTAATGATTTAAATAGGTGTACTAATTTTGTTTGTGTTAAATCATGTGTCAACCCTCCCATCCATGAATAGGCCTAACTCCCAAATGCTGGGGTTACAGTATGTTTTGAGATTAAGACAAATAAGATTTAAAGTTTTAGATTTGGAGCTATGAGAAAATCAGGGAGTGTTTAGCTTAGCACAGCACAAAGACTGGAAACAGGGGGAAACAGCTAGCCTGGCCCTGTTCAAAGGTAGGAACACATCTACAGCGCTTTGATTAACACGTTATATGTCGTCTGTTCGACCTGTACATAAATCTACAGGTTAAAAAAAGGACAATTCGCCATTTTAAGGGGGTCTTTTCCTGGTTCTGAGCAGTTGCCAGGCAACCAGCAGAGACTCCCGGAAGTGACTGTTTCAGGAAAAAGCTCTGCACAAACCTTCCTTAAAACGGTTAACTGTCATTTTAATACGTCGGGGTTTGTACGGATAATATATATATATATATATATATATATATATATATATATATATATATATATATATATATTAGTGAATTTTAGAGGTGCAGCCATGCAAATTGTGTTTCCAGTCTTTGTGCTAAGCTAACTGGCTGCCAGCTTCTTCTTCTTCTTCTGTTTTCTTCTTCTTCTTCTTCTTCTTCTTCTGTTTTCTTCTTCTTCTTCTTCTCCTCAACCCTCACGTCCGAGTCCACTTTCCCAAAATGTTTCTTAAAAATATTTTTTTCTTTTAGTAATTTTAATGTCATTATCAGGTGGGAGGAAGGTCGGCAGGGAAACATTTCACAGTTTGAAACCTATTTGAAAACGTTTCGCTAAAGTTAACTTCCACCGTGTTAAACTGTAGCAGCCTCCTCGACGCTGATTGGCTGCCGGTCCGTGCGGAGGCGACACACCTGAGCACGCGCACCGGGAGCACACCTGCAGGTATTTCCACTTGATCGACGCCTTCATGGCGGGCTGACACCGAACCACCGGGCGTGCTTGCGTTAACCGGTCGTGATGGCTGAATCTCGGAGGGTTCAGCTGACCACTTTGTGCTGCCATGTGCCCGCGGCCCCCGACGAGCCGGCCGCGGCCCCGCAGCCTCCGTCAGGTGCGGTGCAGGTGGACGACGCCCGTCCAGACCGACCCGCCGACACGGGCACGGTCCGGCTGGTGCTCACGTTGTTCGAGCCGGACGAGCGGAGCTTTCCGGAGTTCAGCTACAGTCAGCTCCTAGACAGCAAGGTGGGATTTTTTTCCTCTGACCTCCTGATAACAGTTCACTGATGGTTTGAATGGTCAGACTTCAGTGTTGATATTCTGCAGCTGCTGTAGGAGACAAAAAAAAAAAAAACATCAGTCCATATCCCACATATCTCAACGTGAACCTGTTGTTATAAAACATGTTTAAAGGGATTTTTGGGGAACTTTTACCAGTTAAAAGAAAATAGTATCTCTGTCGTTTTTTATCATTTGTAAACACTTTTCTCCTTATTATGTGCATGTCACAATATCATGATTATCATAATGAAAAAGTAATACTTTGAAGAGGGAATTTTAAGAAGGAAGTTGTTGGTGGTGTTTGTCATTAGGCTATTTGACTTTTTAATGAGCTTTATTAAAAAGAGAGCATTCCTGCTATTTACTGCTTTGTTCATGCCATATGCTGTTTTAGACTTTTTTTTAAAAAATATCTTGGTACATTTTATCTGAATTTTCCTTTTTATTTTAAAACTTAAACGCACTTCCTTTTACTGCAATGTTCATCATTTAAATTTTTGCACTACTTCAATCTATCCAAATTACAGCTGTTTTTTTTTAATGCATTGAAACACAGTGCATCCTTTTGCAATTAATGCTTTGTATTGGAAAATACAAATACCCAAATGTCTTCCTTTCTCTCAACTCACTTAAGATTAATTTGCCTTTTCTGTAAAGAGATTTTGTTAGTTTTGACCAGATGCCTTTTTCCTCAAAAAAAAAAAATTAGCAAATCAGAATGAATGTTGACTCTGAATCAATCAGTCATTTTTGTTAGTCCTGTGACAAACAGAACCTGTCCACACTGTTTTTTACTGTGCACTGCACAACCGATGTGCATGCTGGGATGGGCTCCAGTCCCAGTGAGCCCAAACTGGAATTGGAGGGTAATGAATGAGATCTTTTACAAGTAGGTCTTAGGCTAAAACT
Source organism: Lateolabrax maculatus (assembly GCA_031216445.1). Taxonomy (NCBI): domain Eukaryota; kingdom Metazoa; phylum Chordata; class Actinopteri; order Acropomatiformes; family Lateolabracidae; genus Lateolabrax; species Lateolabrax maculatus. Next base: position 5,907,375 of record CM062204.1, on the reverse strand, counting down.
GAGCTAAATCTGAGACTATAGGATGTGGAACTATTTTTATTTTTGTGTAAAATGTATAATTGATACGAGACTTGATATTTCTTAGGTCAACAACACAAAAGACGAAGTCCCGCTGAGCAGATTTGAAGAGGAAGAAAAGAGAGCGAATGATGAGGCTGCTGCTATGGCAAAGAAGTTGGAGGAAAAATACGTGAGTAGCATTTTTTGCAAACCTGAATTATTAGTAGATGTAACAGATTTCACCAGTGAGCCTTTATTACCTTTTCTTTTTTTTTTATTTCAAATGATAGGTGTTCCCCTCCATTTTAAAAATCTTTTATTTACTCTGAGTAAGATCAAACTTCATCAAAATAATGTCATATGGAAGTGGCACAACAGTATTTCTTTGGTTTTCATTGTAGGGTGGCAAACCTAAGAAAAAGAAGGACCGCATTCAGGACTTGATTGATATCGGATACGGTTATGATGAAGAGGATTCTTTCATTGACAACTCTGAGGCTGTGAGTCGTACATTTGAAATTCCCTAGAATCAATTATTATTTCTATATTATATTAATATATAGCATCTTTGGAGACCTGTTGTGTTGCGTAAAGATACCTTTTTATATACTGTGTCTAGGCTTTGTTTTTACCACAGTTATTAGGAAATAGAGATCTTCTCTCGGTTCACAATGGTCAACAAGCCTCAAAATCAAAACATGTTCCACAAAAAAGGGGTCTGACAAAATTTCGTCTGCTCAGAAATGGCTTATTCTATTTATCTGTTTCCCTTCAAAGTTGACGTTTAGAGGCCAATCAATTTGTTTGGACCTTTTGACTTTAAAAAAAATATTTTTCTATATTGATAAAATTTGTTTTAACCAAATTCTAATATTAAGTCTGGCTGGTTTCTGTAGTATGATGAATTTGTGCCGGCCTCCCTCACCACCAAATTTGGTGGATTCTATGTAAATTCGGGCGTGCTGCAGTTCCGCCATGCTTCTGACACAGAAGACCTCACCACAGAAGTGAATACACTTGAGCCCTCAAAAGTAAGTACATCTAAAAACCCTGCAAAGCATTGTGAAGGATGCTTTTTCAATCTCAGTTTCGGTTTAAGAAAACCTTTTTCAATGCTGTTGAATGCCAAAACTGCTCTTTGCACCAGTGATTCGTATCTCAAATGTTTTTCAATATGATCAGACTTCTGAACTGTATCTGATAAGACATAAAACCATCAAACATACAATTTTAGAAACGTAAACTCAATGGCGAACAGGATAAGCCAAAGAAGAAGCCGTGCAGAGAAAGTGGAGAGATGAAAAGCAATGTAGTTCCAAAGTCAAGGTGAGGCTGACCAAAGCAAGTTTACCTCTTATTTAGAGCCAGTTTGATGCTAAAATGTTTTATTTAATGATTCTCAAAATAAATCTCTTATAAGCCAATTGTGTTTATCTTGTAGAACTTTGTCTGAAACTGGACCGGATGATGAGATGAGGAAGAAAAAGAAGAAAAAGGCTGTTGGCACATTAAGCGTCACCAGCATGTTGAAAAAGTTTCAAAGAGAGAAGGAGAAGGAACGACAGAAGATGCAGAAAGGAACTCAGAAGGGAGCTGCAATCATGGGTACACCCACAACCCCTGTGTGCCCTGCAGATGCAGCCGGGGGCGGAGGTTCAGGCTTGATGTCCGACCCTCTCCTCAGTTTAATTGGATCAACCAATGACCACGCTCTGATCCAAGCAGCCAACACAGTGGATTTTGATATTGATTTGGACTCTTTATTAGACGTCAGTGAAGAGACTTCATCACCGAAATTGGTTCCTCAACCTGCCTCAGAGACGCAGATTTTCCAAACCAAAACAGATGATCAGAACCAATCGGCAGCTGCTCACACTCAAGCCCAACCTACAAATACAAAGACTAACCTGCAGCTTCTGTCACAAACCAGTTCTACGTGGCCTCATCAGTATACCTCGCTGCCAGAGGGACTTCCTCCGGGACTGGAGGACAGCATTCGGAAACTCATGGTGGTAAGGTAAAATTTGTGTTACATGTGTACGTTAAGTGAAGATGTGTGTTCATGTGTTGACAGATATAACGCTTGTGAATAGCATCAATTGTAAATGGACAAGTTCACGATCGACACACGGATTATTTACGCTTATTTTTCAGGCTGCCAAGACCTCTGAGGGGGAGTCAAAACTCAAGTTCTTCACTCCAGAAATCAACTCAATCCTGCTAGAGTGAGTTATCCATCGACACAGTCAGGAAGCCTTTTTTAAGCCTTTTTATAAACTGCAAAATGACCAGGCAACAACTAAAGTGTAGCACTTAGATTTGGCCCGTTTAGGTCCCCTGTTGAAATTTATATATTTTTTTATAATTAGTGTTTCTCACCAAAAAGCACCGTGTGAATCCTTGAGGCCTAATTTCCTTACTCCATAAAAAAATTAATTGTTTTTAAATCCTGCGTTGTTTTACATCCATGTTTGCTACCTTGCAAAATTCTTACCTACATTGCTTGGTTTCATGGCACGTTACCACCTTTAGCTGTCACTTTAGTGGAATTGGCAAGAAACCTTTTGTCAGGAATATGTATTGCAGTGCCACATATTTATGCATGAAATGTAAACAAAATGTGACCATATCTGGCTTTACTTGAAGTCATAAAGCCATGCGTTCCTGGCTTCAGCTGTCATAGTGATATTGAACATGGTGTTTAAGTGAATAGTTTGGCGTCTCGCTGTGTCTTTGTCCAGTATTGAGTTGCAGTGTCGGGAACAGGGCAGCCAGTTGCGCTCCAAGGTGTACACACACCTGTCGTCTTTCCTTCCCTGCAGCAGAGATACGCTCCTCAAACGTGTGAAAAGACTGTTACTCGCACATATGGTGAGGGTGTTTTAACACTCTTGAGTTGCATTTTTATTACAGTATTTATTATGGGTTGTTCAAGTTTTATTTTATTATTTTTTTTTTTTTTTTTACATGTGACTAGCTTGAATTTGACACTGACCAGGAGGAACCCCCTGATGTGGAAGACCCCATGCACAAACTTAAGGAGGCCATCGGCAAAGCTATGCCCGAGCAGATTGCATGTTTCCATGAAAGCTGCCAAGCATATGAACAAGTCAAGACTTCAAAGTAAGTTCATCAGTGTCTGGTAATACTTAAATTACTTTTTTTTTTTTTTTTTTTTTTTTTTTTTAAAATTCTCTCCATTGTTCATTATTTTGTTTAATGTTGTTATTAAAATAAGTCTGTTCTTTTATACTGAGTTAAACGTGACATTAAAGGTATGGAAATGCAAACTCAAAATGAGATGTGCCAAAAACACTTGAGGTGTCATAATTGCACTGATAATGTCAAAACTATACATGACAGGAAAATATACGGACAGAGGATCGGCAAGAGGGGTCATTTGGCTCTAAATATGAAATAATTCTACTGATCATCTTCACAAAACTGACTCCACCTTTTAGGTTCTAATCCTGAATTAGGTGTTTTCTTAAAGGAAAAGTAAATTACAATCTACCTTTTTATCTGTACATTATGTGTTATTTGTTTTCTCATATAATACAATGCATAAAAGTTACATGAACAAACCTTTCTGTACATGCCTATTTTGAGTAATGTTTAGGTTCACTGGGAATGTGTTTTTCTCTTTCCCATCTTGAACTCTGCTTATGTTCACGTCAGGGCAACAGAGGAGGAGAAAGAAGGCAAACAGAAGGTGAATGTTGGTCCAGAGGACAATGTGGAAGAGAGAGGCGGGAAAAAAGGAGGTCCCAAGAAGTTGTTTAAATGGAACGAGGAGATCAGGTCAGATATGATAAAGAGCACTGGATTATTTTAAATGGTCTAATACTTCACTCTCACTTTTGAAAGAATCATGATGTGGTCTGTGAAAACGACAGAGGGAAAATTAAGTAGCCTGCTTTAGCACACATTGTGCCAGTTTTTTTGTGTTAACATATTCATAATTTCTCTCTTACAGGGAGTGCTTGTGTCATGTGTTAAGAGTGAAAATGGAGAGATATAAAAAGGAAAGGACAGGGAGCCAGGAGATGGAGGAGTACCTTAAGACCTTGTTAGACACTGAGGTCAAACCGCTTTGGCCAAAAGGGTGGATGCAGTCCAGGTATGTGACACTGGTGCAAATTCACACCTTTAGTCATATGATTTTCATACTTTTAAAAGTACTTCTGTACCTGATTGTACATGCAGACAGGCCCTTTCTCAACATTTGTTGTTTCAGGGTGCTGATAAGGGAGAGCAGGAAAATGTTAAGCCCCTTTAAGTCATTACCGTGAGTACAATGAAGGGTCGAGCTCCACCTACAACTTTGTATTATTAGAATGATTTTTTTTTAGATGCAGTTAAACACTCCAACAGATGTTATGAAAAGTCTGATTGTTTTGGATTTGCAAAAAAAAGATGTCAAAATACAAATTCAGTTGATGTCTCACTCAGAGTAAAAAGGGCCAGATCTGAGAAGAAGCCGCAGCCATTTATCAGTGGGCCTCCCACTACGTCCGATGGCTGCAGCGTTCTACAGGGATCTCCACCACTGAAAGGACTCCCCCAAGAAGCAGACTGTGTCTTTATAGAGAGCTCAAGCATCTCAAATTATATGTCACTGGGTGCTGTGAAGAAGGAAGTTGCTGCCATGAAAAAGGTGGAGGGTAAAACCGGAGGAGGGTTGGCTGTAGATGCTGGTTCCCCCACACCTGCGGAGTCGGCCGAGCCTCTGGTCAACCCCACATCTGCTCCGACTCATTCGCTTCTGGATCTCCTCGCCGATCAGGCGCTGGCTCGGGAGCAACCTTTCGCAGTTTCCGCAGAGCTCCTAGCTGCAGCTGTCGCAAAATACAAACGTTCAGTTCAGCACTGGAGCTTTGGGGTGGACACCAAAAGTCCTCCTCTCCCTCCTCCAGCGCCTCAGTCCAGCCCTGTCAGCTTCCCAGTGAGTGGGGTGTGTCAGGTTGTTTTGCCCCAGCTGCTGCAGGTCGGAGACTTCGCCAGGCACGTGGATGCTTCCCAGGTGCAGATCATCTCTGATGATTCTGACACTACTATACAGTGACAACTCCCAAAGCAGATTTTGGAGTAAGTTGTTTTGTTTATAAAACTTGGAGTAAATAACTGAAGTCTCTCAAAGTTTGGCAGAATATTTCAGCTCTCTGCAGTGATTTAGTATTGCACTTTTATGAAGTTGGGTGACTCACACAAGAAACACATTAAAGTAATCCATCACAATCAACGAGCAAATAGTTTGACTTTTAGTCCTTACTGTGGATCAAGCAAAAACCTACATATCCCATAATGCAACAAATAGCATATTTGTTAGACCATCTTTGCCTGCTGAATGCCCATGTCTTTCAAATTCCTTAACTCAAGGTTCACTTACTAGTTTTCCATGACACCTGAGCAAACCACATCTGCTGATGAAGACCATGAGATGTAGTTGAAAGCTCAGGAAAAAGCTAGTCGATTGATCTTAATACCTTTTTTTTGTTTAACTATTTCCAATATATTATACATTTTGTAATAAAACCATGCGTCTGACAAACAACTACATTACCATCACTCATGCTTTTTATGGCAACACAATGCAACAACCAAAGCAAGCAAAGGAATTTTTTTGTTTTGTAGACTTGGAACATATTTCCTTCAGCTGTCAAAAAAATAATTATTCATAATTAATAATTATAATAACACATTTGATGACTTTATGTCTTCCTACTAACATGTTATATCAGGTGCTGCAAGATACGTTGTAGATTCTAATAATTTGCTAATAATGCCAATAATGCAGGTGTATGATATGTTTTGGATGTATTTGCCTTTTCTTTCTAGATGGGAGCTGTTTCCTTGAAGATGGACTGGACACATGATGGGATTCTAACAAACACAGAGGAGTTAGATACCAAAATCAGCAGTGGAAATGAGCTACCCAGCAAAACTTAAAATGAATCTACCTTTTTGTGTACAGCCACAAGCTGTTTTCAGCTGAAGATTGTCAAGGTTGTCATGCAGTGTGGTTTTTGGCCCTTGACCCTGCTCAAAGAATCACATGTGATAATGACCCTTTAATTTTGATTTTGAATGTGAATGGTTTACTTTGAATTAATAAATAATAAATAGCTTACATGCTGTAGTTATTTGTTTTTAGCTTAATTGTCTTAACATAAGGTACAGCAGCTGAATCATAGTTTCTAGTGTTGATGCACTCCTTACATAAGGATACACTTTTTTTTTCACATTAATTGAAAGTGATGTACAGTGAAAGTGGCCTGACTGCACTGGTAAATCAAGGATGTGTTTTGGTTGAGTTGTGAACTCTGGCCAGCAGAATTTAAGTTTGTCACACTTTACCATTTTCAATGGAACTATGTTCAGTTTGACTATATTTTATAATTGTATGAGCAAGACAGTTGAAGTCTAAAGCAAGAAAGTACTGTTGTTGGACACAAGATAGTTCAGGATTTTAATGTACAGCAGACAGAATGTAACCCTATTGAAAGAACACATTTACAATGTTAAGTGTAGACACCATAATTAGAAAGCCACTATTAGCTGATCTAGAGGGTGACCAGGCTAATGCTCGGACATACTTTCCACATTCCGCAGACATCTGTGAAGTTGTACCGGTCGCGTGGATGTACAACCGGTTTCATTCATACTACAATTGAGGGAACGCGTCGGCCATGGCATTCCACACATGAGCATATCCCAATCCATACTCAACTCCTGGTGGTGGTAATGCACCTTAACGTTGTTTGACAACCGCCATAAAAATCAATAGTTCTTACAACTATGAAAATGTTCCTCCAGTCCTAAAGTGCCTATTGTTTGACAAAGGGTTCAGACAGTTCATAAACATCCTCTTAAAAGAAACAAGCAAGGGAGAAATAATTCTACTGTCACTGACCTGTGACGGTATGGTTGTTTATTAAATTGACTACAATGTGAATTTATTTCTAGAGCAGCTTTCAGTCTGGGATATATGACGTTTACCGTTTGAGCAGATTACATGTGTACTTCAGTTTAGCAACATAAGAAAATGTACCTGGGCAGAAGCTCTTAAAAAATCTGCTTCTAGTGAAATTGTTAAAAATGAATATGCACAAAAAGACAATACAAAACTGATCCATTTGAACAAAAGAGGAGAGACATAAATCAACAAGTCTTTCTTGAAAAACATTTCTCACAGCAGGAGCAGTTCATCCAGACAGCATGGAAAGAGGAATCACATCTCGCGTTGAGTTCTTTTGGGATGTTTTACAGCCAGTTAATCGTCTGAATAAGCAAGACGGCCAACAGGAAAAGTCTATTATAGCTGTTTGCTGTTCCTAGAAATAGGAAGAGACAGATTAATTCCACTAATAGAGGATGACTTTAAACTTTTGCCTCAGTTTATTTATTTTTTTACTCCAATCCCCTCTTTGATCATGCAAGATCTTATAATAACAGAACAAGGCAATATTTCTCAGACATTCAGGAAGGGAGACTTAGAAGCAAGCTTGCCCTGATTTCTTTTTTTGGGATTCAGTGTGGAAATGCAACAACATTAATTTTTTAATAATGCAGATAACATATACCTACCACTGCCAGCAAGGACCTCCACCTCCACTGTAAAGTTTTTCAGTCCAAGATGTCCTTCTGCCAAGACTGTGTATTTCCCAGCATGCTTTCTGCTTGAGTGAGTGGGCAGAGTAACCACCTGCCCATCTCTGAGCCAGGTGACTAATGGTTGAGGGTTTCCTCTCACCTCACAGCAGAGGCTCTCTCCCTCTCTCACCTGCAGTTTTGTAGGACAAACGAGCTGTGGACTAACTGAGGAAAAGAGACATACGAGTGAGCGAGAGGAGGAAAAATCAGTTGATAGAATAGCAAGTTTGATATGTTATTACATAAGGAAATGGGATATCAGAAAGAGAGATGTTAAAAATGTAAAGACACGAGGGAGGTTGAAAATGAAAATTCTTAACGTGAAAATTATACATCTTAAACATAAAAACAAGCAGAAGTTTCACTCACAGTTGACTGTGACATTGAGTTTTTGTGACATCACCACTGGAGGCTGCTGTGGTCCTTCAGGTCCCAGTTGGAGCTCTGCTTCACACCAGTACTGGACTCCATTATCTTCTTTAGTGGCGTTGATGTCCAGAGTAAAGATCTCATTCACTGGTGTCTTCTCTGTGTTGTAGTTGGATTGTTGTCGACTCAGTGCTGTCTGTCCTCTGTAGAAGGTCACAGTGAGGCTTTCAACAGGAGCAACATCCTGTACTGTACACTGCAGAGTGTACTGATGACCCTCAAACATCGGCCCAGTGTGGTTAACAAAGCTGATGGACACATTATCTGGAGGCTCTGTGGAGACAGATCAAAAGATAAACCACACAGAAAAGACTTGACGCATTTTCTAATATGTCAGAAAGACAAAATTGTTAACTCACTGTAGACTATTAGAGGGAGATTAATTTGGCACGGCCCTTCCTGTTCAGATACTGCAAAGCACATAGGCTCGAGGCTCCACTCAGTCATCCTGTCCACACTCCAGACAATAAAATGATTACTAGTGGGATTAGGAGCCACCTGAAGTTGCAAAAGGTCACAAATAACAAAGCAGTTAAGATTCTGTTTAAATGGAGACTACAATAAAATAGTATCTGGTTGGTACCAGTTCATTTGGTACACCAGTACAATGAAATCCAATGCAGTAGCCCTGCAGTAAAGCCCATTTTTGTTAAGCATATCATTTTGTTGTTGATGGTCATGTCTGTGCCTATGTGCCCAGTGGGTGTTGGCTATTCAGAGTGTCCGGTCTTCTTGGAGTCCCTGGGTGTGGCCCCGTAGAGTACAACACCTTGGAACTCCAATGTTTTGCTGAGGCATTAAGGCATTTAAACACTCACATGGACAACGATGGAAAAACCTCAAGGTAATAACTGGGAGAGACTGCCTGTCTGATCTGAACTTCAATGGTGCTCTTTTATTGGACTTCTGTACAAGTCATCAATTGTCAACAACAGACAAGAGTCAATTCATCAATAGATCTGCGGCCGTAGCTCTTTGACAAGAAAGGAAAGGCGCTGCCAACCAATCACCGTGTGGTCATGAGTTGGATCAAGTGGCAGGGGAGGCCGCCACAAAGACCCTGTGAACTCAAACATGTAGTAAAGGGGGAACTAGGAACATCTGGCTGAGGCCCCTGTCCACAAGTCCTGCCTCTAGAGGAATTCTTAATGTATCCTTGAGCATCCAAGTGGGCCATAGTTGGAACTTGGGGACAGTGGTTGTGGACTGGCAGACATGGGTGGATGGTGGTGGTATCTATAAAAGGGGACCAATGGATTTTCTGCAATTACTGGACCTGTCGCACTGCTCCGGCCAATTGTTGAGCCTCGGATTCAGGAGGAATAATGCAGATTCCATTCTGGTTGTGGAACAGCTCTTTACTCTTGCAGATCTACTGGGGGGGTCATACAAGTTTGTCCATCCACTCTACAGGTGATTCGCGGAGAAGGCTTACAATCCTCTCTGGATGCCTCGTGGGGGTGCTGGGGCTGTTAGGTGCCATCCTGTCATTGTATAACCAGGATGAGAGCTATATCTCTATTCTGTCCGTCATACATGGCTTCACTAAGGTTGTGCCTTGTCACTGATTCTGTTTGTGTTTTTTTATGGACAAAATCTCAAGGTGCAGCTGATAAGAATCCGTTACGGTGACCTCAGGATAACATATCTATTTTTTGCCATTGATGTAACTCTGCTGGCTTCATTAGGCCGTGAACGTCCAGTGTGCACTGGGAAACTTTGCAGCTGAGTTTGAAGTGGCTCGGATAGGATTCAGCATTTATAGGTCTGAGGTCACGGTACTCTGCTGGAAAGTGGTGGATTGCTCCTGTTAGGTTGTGAGTGAGTTGCTGCCCCAAGTGAAGGAGTAACAGTATTTCTGGGTCTTGTTCACAGATGGATAGGGTACAAGGGGGTGTTAAGTTTTCTTCTTAGTCTTTATGCTAATATGGTTTTTGAGACATACATATATGAGAGCACTGATTCCCCTACCTTCATGCCTGTCCAACCGAGAAAGGGAAAACCCATCCTTTGTACAGAGCAGTTGGCTGTGACTGAATCTCCAAACCTGTGACAGGAGAGTTTACACACGATTAGTTGCCACTAATTTAAACAGAAACCTGTTTAACAAAGTTACATGGTAGCACAAAGAAAAATGAGTTCTCAAAGTAGCTGTGAGTTCAAGCACTTTTTCTGCTAAAGTATAAAAGTACTATATAAATGCAGTCCATTTACCATTATCATTTTTCTGCATTGCTTCCCTCCATTTTTTCTTCATCACTAATTTAAACAGGCATCGGCTGCTAAACAAGCATAGATAATTGTCAGATGGTTGGTAAAAAGGGACTGGGAAGAAGGTGAACAAGATATTTATGCCTAAGCTTATCAATGTATGGAGTCCAGTGCTCTCAGGATAACATGTCCACAACTGCAAAACACCCTTTACCCAATGCAACACAATGCACCAGAGCACTTTTATAATACATCTCATTACTTTGGTGCATAAACAGCATCTCATGTATTCTACAGGAGTGAGAATCTCCTCCATTTATGAGTCAGCTGCCTGAAGCCAGCTATTCTTTTGAAAGGAAGGAGAGGAAGACACTTGAGAAAATATTATTGGAAATTTGGTTGAGAAGATCCTCTAATCACTGAGCCACCCGGAAATAATCACCGGCTATTCCTGCCATACCTGACCACCAGAGTGGAGGGTGACATCGTCAGAGGGCATCTGACTTCTTCTGTGGACGCTCCAGAGTGGCTGATGAGGGGTGGGATGCTGAGAGAATGAGATTGAGAGGGAGGGGACATTTGCAATGGAGGAGGTGGAGCAGGTGTGTAAATGGAAACAGGGGATGAGGTGACTGAGGACACAGGAGTGGTTAGGGAGTGGGACAGGAAGACAGACACAATAAGTCACTTAAGTATGTAAAGGTATAAATAAATGTATCTAAATATACTGTATCTTTAAGGCTCCCTGCAAATCATTGTGGATTATATATTCTCAAAGAATATATAACATTTTACAATTAACAATACAAACATTTTATTCTCAGTATAAACACTGAATACAGAATAGAGCCTTAATTATAGGATTAAAGGAAAAGTATCTGTAGTGTTGAATACAATTACAGAAAATAAATGATATATCTCTTCGTATAATTATATTGTTGCTGTAAGCTGTATGAACTTATGAGTCACTTTCCCCTGTCTTTACATAATACAAGCAAGGGTCAATTGAATTTTGCCATCTCGTGAAATAACACTCTTTTTAGCTGATCTATTGTGAACCATTGTTTTGCAGCGCGCTGAATACACCCAGTGTGTTCCTCTGAGGAAGGAAGGACACCCTGCCCAAGTCAAAGAACTCGCTCCTCTTTTCTATGACTATTGTTCCATTGAATCCTGAGGTTGTTCTCCTGCCTATCAGATGATCTCTCACAGTAGCTCACTGGTGTGTGGGCGTTGGCATACTGGCTGTCAAAATTTATAGTTACGTTCCCTACATACCGCTCAGCAAAATGAGTGAAATAAGATAACTGCCAGGTTTCAGTATGTCTGCACCAACTCACATCTGTAGAGCAACAATGTTAAAAAATGCAAAACATTACACAAGTAAAAGCTTGTAAGTATTAGTAGCAATATATATTTAATGTATCAAGTTTAAAGTATGGACCCTTTCAGAGGACTATTATGTATTACATTTTGGGATTACTATTATTGATGCATTAACCAGCATTTTAATTCTATAGCTGTGAAAAAAAAAGTGAATTTGAAGTATAAAGGAAAGTTTTTACCTCTTTAGTCCACCAAAAATATCTAAAATAATACAATCTGAGAGGTAAAAATCACTCTGGCTGAACTGCCCACACATCAGTGACATTCACAACCTGTTACAAAAAGTCATCCCTCACTTACTTTTTTAAATTACTAGTCTGTATCATCTGTTCTACTCTTGTGCTTGTCCCATTTCGTCTCCTTGTACCTGCCCACAGCATTCATCTAGCTGTAGATTTCACTCACCTGAGCCGAACAGGCAAAACAGCAGAAGCGCGATTGGCCATCCAGATGCAAACATCCTTCATCAGTTTCCAAGTATCGGCTGCTGCTATGACGTCTCTCTCAAACGCCAGGTACTGGCTGTGTGATGCTGGCAGTGAAACGGCCTGAGACTTCTGAGAAAACACAGGGCACTTCAGTATTTTATGGGAGTGTGGGTGTGTATGTATGTGGGTTTTTTTTGTGTGTGTGTGTGTTTTGCTTGTGTGTGTCTGAAGCTGATGAGGCGATTCCTTGCTTTGGCCTCTGAAACCCACCATGGGCGTTCTCTGTTGGTATATCAAAAGAGGAAGGAAGGGAGGGTCAAGAATAATGCAGTGTAGCTCAGCACTGAGGGCAAGAATGAGTGTGTATTGGGGTATGTGGGTGTGTGTGAGCAGTCACATGCGGTTGGGCTGCCGTAGAGTTTTTGAGAAAATAAAACTGTAGATTCCAAGATAACAATATGACACCTGTTGTTGGAATGTCTTTTCACTGTTACTCACTTCCACCAGTAAAAACAATGTATCGTTATATTTGACCATTTTATATTAAATCTGGTCTAAAATGGAAAAAACGACTTTGTTTATGTGAAGGATGTCAGTAGTAGTGACCGTGTTCTATCAGCTCTACGGAGCGTTTCAGCATCTTTCAGTTCATTGTTTTGATTTTACAGCTTTACTGTTTTGGTCCACATCGCTCTACCTGTTCCTGCCCACGTCAAGCCAGACAAATCGAAATGCCTCAGATGGAAAATTTGTCTGTTATTCACACCTGTTTAACCCTGTCCAGCAGGGATGCTGGAAGTCAGTCAACGTTGTGGGCGCTGATAGAAACGTCATACTAAATGCTGTGCGATATTCATGTTTTTTGCATTAATTTGATTGGCCAGGATGATTTATGTCTAATCGCTTTTAACAACAATTTACAACAATCTTAGAGCGTTTCACAGGAATACAGCAAACATGAGCACCGATATACCATATGCGGAAGCAGCCACAGCAACTACACAGGCAGAAACACTGAACTAATGCATGAAAACTGAGTGTGACGGCTGGACCCATGATCAGGTTATGTGACTTGAGACACATTTAAAAGTGTTGATCCTGGGCAGCCTCGTCATATTTGTACTGCAGGTGCTTTTCATCTCCACCTGGTGTCAGCAGCGAAAACATATCTGAATCTTGTGGAGACGACATATGCTTCTGTAAAAACTGTTGATATAAAATAAATCCAGTATAATAACCTGGAGAGGAGTGAACATGCAGCCATTTCGCTCCAATTTATGAGGCTGTCTAACTTTTTCAGGGATTTTCCTGCTGAAATAGTTTCAGATGTTCGTCTTTTTTTATTTGATCAGTTCAGTTAATGTGACCTGCCATATCTGAAATTTCAGATGACTAAATTAAATTTTGATGGCTGTCCTCTTTAAGCTTTAGTGCATCCATTGTTCTCTCATCACATATTGCTGTACTAACCCAGAGGGACAAGGACTCTTCTTATTTCTCCTGTGTGTTTCTTTATAGAACCATTCATTTGTTTCTTTATACGTGCTTCCCCTTGGGCACATTATTCATAGACATTTGTGTCTCTTCATTTTCATGCTGATGATAAGCAGATGTACCTACCCATTAGATCCACAGACCCTGAAATGCTGAGTTCACTGATGATTTTTTCTCCATCCTTATCATTGAGTTCAAGGACATGGCCAAACAAAGTCTGCCATCTGCTGGTTCCATATTGGATCATATCAAGCCTGTTGCAGGGTCTTAGTGTTTAGTTCGACAGTAATTTAAGTTTTGAGCCATGCAGTCATGTTTTTATCATCTTAGAATATATTTTAAGATTTTACTTTTAAGGATCTACATTGTAGAAAAAGGTAATAACAAGAAAAACAATTTTAAAGGAAATAAAAGTATATTTTCTTACCTTTTTCTACACTGTATTGGTTCTTATTCACCAAATAGTTTTTTTTTTTTAAATCTGCTTTCGTTAATGATTTGTCTGTTTCATTTTGCTGCTTTTGTGAAGCACTTTGTAATATGTATTTGTGCTCATAAACAAAGATTATTATTATTATTATTATTATAGAGACAAATATTACATATTAACCAAAAAGACAGCAGTCTTTGTAACAGTTTTGCCTGTTACATTGTACATTTTTTAAATTCTTGAATATCTAAAAACTGCACTCTACACCATTAGCTATCAAAATATTCTGTTCTACAAGCATCAGCATCTGTTACAAGTCTATATAACTTTATATATAACAGTCATCAATGACTGACATGACTGTTGAGATCCTGAGGATGAACAACACTGCAGAGAAGTTACAGACAACATATGCAGGTGGGGTAGATCACGAGTTACTAGATAATGTTAGAAAGTGATTTAACCTTATTTCGCCATTTCTCTCAGGCTGAATTTTTAAAATGTCATTTTTCAATCCAACCCCAATGTTCCCAGTGTACTGGGAAAGAAGCACAGGTGAAGCATGCCTCATTCTCTCCTTCTCTTTGTAGAAAAACAAAATGTTGCACATGCTTCTCATTTAAAAAAACTAAAAACAATTTGGGTTTGTGTTACTTTCTTTCATTCAGTATTTAAAAAAATATTGAATTGAAGCTTGACATGGCCTTTTTTATGGAAATGACTAAATTTATATTAAAATATTGACATTATGAGATATGAGAGATATTTTCTTGTCTTTTCTTGATCCGAAGATCAACATACTGCTCTGACGTTGTCTTTTCTTGGTTTCAAAGATATAGGTTGGCCAACTTCCTGCAAAACCGAAAGTGATCATTTGTGTTATTTTCACACCAGGAACCCCGCTGTCTGCGGTGTGTCTGTGGGCTGTTTGTGACACGGTAAGTTTGGTTGCAGGTCTCATTAAAAGCACGTTTTGTCAGGTCGGTCCGGTGTAGTTGGGTCCACACTTCATTTACTGACTCGAGCTGCCGCAGAAGTGCGTCAAAACCTGCGCGTTTTAACTCCGTCGCCCTTTGCGCTGTGGTAACAATGGCGCTTCTTTCCAGACGCACATCAGCGTATTAATGTAGTCCGTCAGACACATGTAGTATTGTAATAATAGCTGAATGAAGTGGGCTAATTGTTTATTGGCAGGTATCCAGAGACATGTGTTTTAAAGGATTTCTGGTCCCCACTTTCTAATTAGGCGCCCTATGTAAATGTTTTAAACTGTGGGCCTAATGATGGCTTTATTAATGTTGATAAATCATTTGGTAATGCTTTATAAATCAGATTAATGTATGTGTAATTAATTAGAACAAGTTTTGAATAGCCAGGTTGTGCAAAATCCTCCTTCCCACCAACACTGTCTCTTTAAACTAGCTCTGTAAAGGGTGAGGCCACTGAGTTTAGACATTATGTGCAGATTATTCATTAATGGCTAATCTGGACACACATCTTCACTCTTCTACCCGTTCAGTGAGCAACATGCTGGTTCCAGAGCTGCTCCTCCAGACTCTGGAAGAACTGCTGGATGTTGATTTTAAAACACTGAAGTGGTACCTCTCAATGACAATCTTGGAGAGCTGCAAACCAATACCTAAGTGCCGTCTGGAGACAGCAAGCCGGACACAAACTGTGAGTAGTATGACAGACAGCTACGGTGAAGAGTCGGCTGTGAACATCACCGTTGAGATTCTGAGGAAGATGAACAACAACAACTCTGCACAGATGTTGAAGAGCGCATACGCAGGTGCAGTGGACGATGAGTTTGTTAAAGTCACTTAGCAGCCAAAATAACCAAAATGAATTACTTTCCAGTTTTTTTTTGTTTTACATGTGTCTCTACTGATTCACTGCATCTGTGTTTTTGTATCTGCAGAATTAAAAACGGCTGGATCCTCCACCTGCTCCTCTGCTGTGGCAGCTCCTGCTGCTCACGCAGCAATGTTGGCTCAGCAAGGAAGTGTGATCATCGCCCCGTCAGTCACCGGTGGCACCTCTGGATCTTGGAATATAACCATCAATAAATAAACTCATGAAACACAATCAAACCGGGAAATTTCAAAGGGAATAAATATATTTTTTTAATTATTGGTTAGATTGACATTTACTGTGGTCTTATTTTACTCATAGCCTTGGAATAGTATCATTTGTGAGCTGTGTACAAACATTTAATAAATGCTTTATAACAAACTAAAATGTAGCTGTAAGCATTAACAATGGCTCTTTTCTCTTTAAGTGTCTCAGTAAGCCACGAGAACAATATCAGGATCCTGAAATTGAAACATATCAAATAAATCCAGTTAAATAACCAGGAAAGGAGTGAATGTAAAGCTGAATTTGTGTATTTTCGTTCCAGTGTTATGTCTTGCATGGCTGTCTAACTTTTTCAGGGATTTTTCTGCTGAAATAGTTTCAGGTGCTCATATTTTTTTTTTTATCAGTTCAGTTGTGGTAACCAGCAACATCGAAGAATGTTGATGGTTAAATTAACTTTGGTTGGCTGTCCTCTTTAAGCTTTAGTGCAGCCATTGTTATCTCATCCCATATTGCTGTAATGCCAACTAAACCAGTGGGACAGGGACTCTTGTTAGCCTTAAGGTATGAGTGTGTATCTTGACAATTTTTTATTACTGAATATCTAAAAACTGCCCTCTACACCTCTAGCTCTGAAAGCTCTCAAAACACCAATCTACAAGCAATATGCATCTCTTGTAAGTCTATATTACTTTGAAAAACTCTGATTCAGGGTTATTGGAGGGATAAACGGCTTGAAACTTCACTGGATATGTCCAGAAAAAAAATGTAATGTGCAAAGAGAGACAGAATGTTCTCCTTTTTCCTGCGGAAAGACAAAATGCCCAGAATTAATCAGCAGAAACTATCACTGCTGAGAGATAGAGGGAATCCCAAATGTGTAGTTGTATTATCTTGCATTTAAAGCCAGATACATTTAGGGCTTTAAATAAATTGAAAAAAAAAAACAGTAGTTAGATTTGGCTGGAAGAGTATCTTGTAAAGGATAAGAACAAATCTATCTCATAATCAACACTGCGGTATCCTGTTCCACCTACAAAGCCAGATAATGGTATTAAGTCTTGTGTGATATTATTAAAAAAGTTGAAAAATGGGTTTCACAAATCATAGATAATTGGGAGATTTTTTTCTTCTGGGGCACTTAAGAGATATAACTTGAGCACAAATACTTTTTTACAGTATGCCCTACTAAAATCAATTTTCTCAAAACTTCCCAAAGAATACTTTGACAATAGTTGCAGGTATGAGACAGATACACAATTCAGGTTCTTAGCATCAGACAGAGGTACTGTCTCAGGTCTGTATAACATGTTCATCTTTATCGAATCTCAACATCAAGACTCAGACTCAATGGGAACAAGATATGGGGGATTCACTCACTGCAGAGTGGGAAAGAATGTGGAGGGACCCTGCAGTAATTTCCAAGTCAGTCAGATTCAGAGTTATACATGTAAAAATCCTTCTCAAAGTGTATGTCACTCCCTCCAGACTGAAAAAAGTAGACCCTCTGATCCCTGCTGGCATTGTTGTGGACAAGTGGGAGCTTTGATTCATGTAGCCTGATGCCAGCTGGATGGGAAAATAAGCAAGTGGTTGTTAAAAGGTTTGCTAAGGTCGTATGATAAAAGGTTAGTGTTGTGTTTAAAGCTTGTTTCTGCTTTCCTGGAAATCAGTAAATGAAGGTTTAAATAATAAAAAAAACATGAAACAGTTTGGCTTTGGCCTTCTTGATGTATTTGTTAATTTGTGTGTTTGTTTAGTTGTCTGGTTGCATTTTTTTTGTGCAGCAACTCTCATTCTATCATTTAAACTATAAATGTGAAGTCTGGCATACAAATGAGAATATTTAAAATACAAAATTCATATTGCTTTTTAGGGTATCTTTCTTTCATGAAAAAAAAAATCCTTTATTTGGAAAACGACTTTAGTTCCACGTGTCAAACATGTTAAACATCATGTCTGTGCATACATGGCAACCCGCAGCCGCATCCGACGTGGAGCCTCGGTCTCACCTACACCCGGAAGCTGAAGGCTGAACCACGTGACCGAGTCCAAGGCAACTAGTACAAGGTGTAGTCAGGACCGTGGCAGTCAGAAAATCGATTGTTTCACAGAAAAAAAAACACCACACGATTACGGAGTTTTAATGTAGAGAGCGATTATAGCTCACATTTCGTCTGTTTTCGTACAGTTTCCGGCACGGTGTCGACCTCTGACTCACGTCTCAGGCGGCGTACCGGAAGTAAACCAACCGAGGCTGACGCTTATGTCCGCACCTTGCTCAATGTTTTGTCCTCGGCTCAACACCAGGAAGCGAGAGGTTTTCTCCCCCATCTGAGTGCTAGCAGTTTCCTTACGCGACATGAGGGCACAAAAACACCCGGAAAACACCACATAAATGGTCGCAATTTGATATTAAACGACGCCGTTGAAGAACCGATACAAACTGAATTGAAATACCGGCGTCAGTGCCCGCCGCCCGGCCGTCCGTCGCTCGTCGACATTAGCGGTTAGTTACCGTTAGCGGGGTGTTTACTGCCTGGCGATGGCCGAGGCACAGAAAGACTGTGTCGTGGCTGGATGTTTACTCCTGCTGCTGCTGGCCGGCTGCGAGGCGAGAATACACAAGCTCACCCTGAAGGTAAGGCGGTAAAAAAAAACAAACAAACAAACCGCGGTGGTGTTTAGCCGGGAAGCTAACGTGGAGCAGTAGGCTGCAGATCTGCAGGCGGCGAAGGTCCAATCATGCTGCCGTGTTGTTGTGACACGTTGGTTTGAATAAATGTTAATTTATGGGGGTGATAACAGCTATAGGGACTTATCTGCCTGTGGACTTGAGCTCTAAGTGTTTTAATGACTGCACAGTTGGCCCATAGTTTGTATTTGTTGTTTTTTTTTCTTCCCAGAATGAAACTCGAGTGGCCGTCGATCTCAACAACTTTGGTTTCTTTGCTAATGGGACTTTGGATGTCAACCTGGTTTCTCTGCGCCTCCCAGAACAGCCGGGCAACTACAGCACCTTCCCTGTAAGAAAAGTGTGTGTGTGTGTGTGTGTGTGTGTGTGAGAGAGAGAGAGAGAGAGAGTTGGTTTTACTTGAAAGCTGCAGCCACTGAAGTTTTCAACAGGTAATATATGAAAAGAAAGAAATGCAAGCTGAGCTGGTCATGCTCCGTAATGTTCCCGCTGTCGATTAATACTGTGATAAGACCCTAACCTGTGTAGCCAAGGCCTGGTGTTATTATTCCTGAATGTGCCATAGAGCAATACAGCATCGCTCATTGTGACATATTCCTATATGAACAAGGACTTTGGCACTTTTGAGTCAATCCCACAAATGTCATCCTGGTGCACTTAATACTCAGTGTACATGCAATGTGTATTAGTTCACAGCTGAAAATACACTCAACTAATGTGAGTAAAGTTTGCAGAAAAACTACAATACCAAGTTGTTTTAGGAAATAACTTGGCCCTGATTGAAAACTATAGTTGTGGCCTAAGAGTCAGGGTATGATCGATCAGAACTAGTTCTTCAGATGTGTTCTCTGACCACGTCGCAAATCAAAGTGCTCTGGAAAGACACACTCGAGGGCGGAGTGAACAGCTGGCTGATACAGCAAAGGTCGGTCACAGCCTCCCAATCCGACGTCAGATAAGGTTCAGAGTTGGGGGGGGGGGGGTTTCCAAAGCTATTTGACAAGCAAATCTGAAGAATCATACTGATCCCTTAAGGGTTTCAGGAGCAACACACTTCAGTTTGGCCACAGGCCTTTGTTTCCCTATCGCTCTCTCATTATTTCATGTAGGCTTTCTACTATCCACTGTCTAGTTACGGTACAAAATGCCTAAAAATACTTAAAAAATGAAACAATATCTTTATAACTTGTTTTGTAAAGATTTATGTCTTCAGTAGAAACAGGAAATAGGTAGGCACCATTATTCATTGAATATAAATGTCAAAAAGCATATATCAACACATAGCTGTTTATAAGTTAGACAGGTGTGATAACTTTCATTTTATATTTTGACAGTTCATTTTTCATCAAAGTGAACTGTGGGTGGTCTTGCCCCTGAGGCAATTTAGGGGCGTAATTGGATGTTTTGACTGCTTTGGAAGTTGGTGGAAAACACTGGGAGGCGTAATTTATAATACGATGAGTGTTTAATGATGACACTGAATTGTGAATGGGGCATGAAGAGTAAAATGAAGAGTGTGCCTTTGACCCATTGACTGACCACATTTGTAACGCTCTCTTCAGGTTGGTTTCACCCTCTCCAGGTCACGTGTAAATGGAGTCTTGTCGTACACAGTGAGTACATCCAATCATAAATATTTAACGTTACACACAGTCTTCTTTTAAATAGTCACACTATTATTTTCTTAAGTAGGGGTGTCACAATTTCAATTTTAATAGAAAATGTATTTATTTTTTGAAATCAGCTTTCCATTTTGATCACCCCTATGCATTTCATTTTGCTGCCTATATGTTCAGTTATTAACAACAAAATGGATGCTTATTGTTATTGCATGTTCAATCAAACATTTAAAATTGACCAAATGGCCATAGTGTTGTAGATTTTCTAAAAAATATGGCAGTTGTATCACACTTGAAATAAGATTTTGAAAATGTAAATGACAGTTGTCAGGAAATAGAACAAATGATGTGTTCTTTATATTTCTGTTTATATTCTTTAATATTTTGAAGAGTATGGTCTAGACCTTCACTATGTGAAAAGTGTCTTGAGATAACTTTTGTTATGATTTGGTGCTATACAAATAAAATTGACTTGACTTGACTTTGTGAATCGAGAAAAATACCTGTATAAAAAACAAAGTTTAAATCGAATCGAATCGTGACACCTACTCTGAAGGCAAACCTTTGTCTCACATCCTTAATTATAAATACTAATGTAAGATACTGATAAATCATATTATTATTTTACAGGGTAGGTTTGGTGGTGAGGTGTGTGCCGGGCTGTTCTAATGTGATTATTTGACTTGTTTTTTTTTCTCCAGGCAGAGGAGACAGAGACATGCCCGCTCACCCTCACAAAGATGGCCAACAACGAGCCTCTCATTCTTTTCCTCATTGATATTAAGACGCGCAGGTGCGTGTGTTTCAGCAACAGTGTTTATAAGTGTGTATTCCTATGTTCTGACAGCCTAACGTGAAGGTTCACTGTATAATGTGTGTGATGTGTTTGTGTAGTGTCCATGTGAGAGTTATGGGTGAACAAGACAACAACTTGAGAGCAAAGCCAAAGGCTGAAGCACCTAAAGGTCAGTGTCACTTACACTTTTAAACTCTCACAAAAAATCATTCAGCTTTTTGATTCCTTTTGCAGTCATATGTGAACACTAGAATGAATGAAGGAATCATTTTAAACAGACTGTACTTTGAAATATGCTGCTACAATTTAAAAATCGCTCCATTTTGTGAAAGTCAAAGAATATGACAGGTAGCTTGATTTGTCCTGCACCTGTATTTGTTTCTTGTAGATCAAAGGAAAACAAGAGAGAGTCCTGCTAATCCTACTGCTAAACCAGATGTGACTTTTACATCAAAGAGTGTGGGAACAAACGATCCAAACCCCCCAAATGAGTCTGTGGAGTCTAAGAAAGAAGATCAGACAGAGGGGAAGCCAAAGCTTGCAGTAGAAGCTAAGAAAGTGGAGGAAATGGAATTCCCGGTAAGTTAATATGTCTGTTTGTGTTTGTGTGATCTTTTTATAAAATCAATTTCTAATCTGTACTTGCTTCTAGCTGGAGAAGAACAAACGAATGACTTTAGCTTTGGACGAAGTTAACGGCGCCTACAACTTCAGCGTAAGTACGCCTTTCTTACCCATGATATGTGATGTGAAATGTTTGATGTGGTTTACTGTTGCATGACATTTCTTCTCCGTCCCTCTTCCCCAGTTCCACTTGGTGGTGGGCCTGGTGGCGCAGGGTCTGTACAGCCTCAAGTTCCACTACTGTCAGAACAGGCAGGCCGGAAACAAATTGCCCTACTCGTTTACTGTAAGTAAAGTGCGTTCGTGTTAGTGCTTGCATGCTCAGTTGTGTGCGTGCGTTAACCTGAATGTATCCTGTGCAGGTGGAAGTGACAGAGAAGAATCCAGGCGGCTACCTGTCTGCAGCAGAAATTCCTCTGTCTCGCCTTTACATCTGTATGGCTGGAGTCTTCTTCACCGCTGCCATGGTCTGGGTGTACACACTCATGAAGCACAGGTACACATGCACACATGAGTATTCAGTATTGTGTAGCAGAATCTTACATCTTCCTTACTTACAGATCACTTTGCAGGGTGTGTGGTAGGTCTTTTTACAGAGTCATGTCCGATCCCCATGTTTTCACAACATTACATTATATCAGGAGTCTAAGGCCATTCCAGCAGCTCTGTGAGGCTGAACGTAGGCGCAATGATGCTTTGAGCTGAATGATTACAGCAGTTTACTAACATACTCACAATGACATTGCTAACATGTCGATGTAGATATTTATCATGTTCACCATCTTAGTTTAGTATATATGCATGTTAATTAGCACAAAACACAAAGCACAGCATTCGTTTTTCAGGTATTTATAAACAAATAAACAAAAAAAGCATAAAACAAAGTATCAGACAAATAAAAAATTAGATGAGATGAGAATTTAAGGGATCCCAAAATGTATTACTATTAATCCTGACAAGAACATGTCTGTACAAAATTTCCTTTCCATCCATTTCCATCCAATAGTCCTTTTTCGTGGCAGACATTTTGACTTGTCATGGTAGGAAAACTGGAAAATGGCTCAATTCTGTTAAGTGTGCCATAAGCAGAGCCAGCCTACACAATACTTTTCCTGCTATGACATAACAAAATGGGTGCTGTAAAAAAGATCTGTTGTTGATGAGATACTTGAGTCTGGACGAAAGTGGTGGGCCGACCTACCATCCATAGAGCCACACCACTAGTGTGGCTAAAAAATGTAATTGCACTCTCCCCAAATGTAGAGCCTTAACCAGAGAGAGAAAAAACTCTAATAAAAAACTTCATTAGGAGAAACAGTGGATGATATCATGTGTGGGGTTATCCAGAGAGAGATCTGCAAACCTGTATATATTGACGTATGTCGCTGGTCGGGATGCAAAAAACAAAAACGGTGTAACCCTAATCTAACAGTGTTTTTATTATCTAAGTTGTGCCTTTAAATAAGAATGCACGTCCGTACTGAAATTTGAATTAGTGTGAATGATTACATCGATACACTCTTATGATACCGATTCACTTTGATCTAAAATATTTAAACATCTTCCTCTGTGTGCTTGTTTACAGGTACAGCGTGTTTAAGATCCACTGGCTGATGGCAGCACTGGCCTTCACCAAGTCCACATCATTGGTTTTCCACAGTGTAAGTGCACCATTACCACAGAGAGATACTCTCTTCTGCAATATCTCATGTTCGTAATTGGCTTTTAGTGTGATGTCTCAGTTATGTCTGTTTATTCTGTCTGTACTGCTTACTGTGCTCACAATACGCCTCTTTATGCAACCCCCCTCTCTCTCTCTGTCTCTCTCAGATCAACTATCACTTCATCAACACTGAGGGGCATCCTATTGAAGGCTGGGCTGTCATGTATTATATCACACACTTGTAAGTAGAATTTCTCCACGATATGAAGTTTAAAGTTAATATATTTTGTGTTTGATTTTTACAGTTTGTATTGATGTACTTTCCAGGCTTAAGGGCGCTCTCCTGTTCATCACACTGGCTCTGATTGGCACCGGCTGGGCTTTCGTTAAATACATCCTGTCTGACAAGGAAAAGAAGATTTTCATGATTGTCATCCCTCTGCAGGTGTGTGTGTGCATGAGAAACAGTAGGTCTGTGTGATAATTTACACTCAGTAAATTGGTTCTGGTGACACACTCGCATGTCATCCTCCAGGTTCTGGCTAATGTCGCCTTCATCATCATCGAGTCTACGGAGGAAGGCTCCAGTGAATACTATGTGTGGAAGGAGATCCTCTTTCTGGTCGACCTCATCTGCTGTGGAGCCATTCTTTTCCCTGTTGTCTGGTCAGTGTGTGTAGCAATTACATTTTCCATTTTAAAAAAGCAAATGAAAATGGAATTGAGATTAGTCCATAAGCAGCTGCTTGTTTCCACAGAGGCTAGTTGAGATGAGAGGATCTATATGTGCAAAATCTGGCACTTTGGGTACTATGCAGCATCCAGAGTGACCCTTTTTCAGTGTATTTTGTAGATTTTCTTTTTAAATTTAACTTACTGACTGAAGTATGAAAGAGGTAAGATTTCCAGGAGACCAAAAGTAATTCTCAAAAGCAGGCATGATGATCACCGCATTGCACACCCAGCCAATCAGAGGCAGGTCCAGCCATGATGTAGGTTCCCCTCTTCTCAGTCAACCCACATCATAAATAGCACTGGATACTTTGCCCATGATTGTAAAAAACATTTTTCAGTCTGTGTTTACATATGTCTGTAGTTCTCAAACATGCCTGTCTTTATAGGTCCATCCGTCATCTACAGGAGGCTTCTAGCACCGATGGCAAAGGTGAGAATTGTAATCAGTTGCAGCCAAAAGGTTTTATGAGTTGTTAGATATTGTAATTTTTTAAAATTTAATTTGGTCTGTGTCTTTTTTAGCTGCTATGAATTTGGAGAAGCTGAAGCTCTTCCGGCATTATTATGTAATGGTAAGAAAGAGTTTGGTATTTTTTCTGTCCTTGACCCTTCATCCACCCATTCACAAGATCTAACCATTATTAGATTGTCAGTGAAAATGATATTTCCTACAACAATATTGATAGCTTAATCCCCTCAGATTTCAAACAAATAATGCTGAAGTTGATGATGATGTTGCGGATATTGAATATTTTATGTTTTTATTATCTGGTATCAAGCATTATTCTTACTGTATAATAAATTATACTGAGTCACAGTGTTTTGCAAAGCAACTCAGGCTTCTCATCTAGCCGAGTCACTGCTGCAGAGCTAAAGCTTTGCAAACAACGCCACATGCTGTTTGGCCTTTTTGATCATGTACAGTATATCATCATGCTGTCACAAAGCAAGTTTTACTAACTTTGAGCAAGATAGTAGGGCAGAATAAAGACGATTCAGTTTAAATTAATAACTGTATCAGTTCAAGAATCCAACTGCCAATGCTGTGTGACTTTTGTAATTCTGTTTTCTTCTTTTTTAGATTGTGTGTTACATCTACTTTACAAGGATCATAGCCATTCTGCTCAAGGTCACTATGCCTTTCCAGTGGCAGTGGTGCTATGAGGTAAGACAGCAACAACAATGTACGATAACAATCTGACTTTATTACTTTAAAGAGCGCTTGTTTGTTAAAGAAAGACATCCTGTTCTTTACTCTGACTCAACAATGGCTAGGCAGAATTGGCTGGAAGTTTTACTTGGACGTATGCCAGTATGATGTTTGCAAAAGATATTGGCAGCTGTTGAACTATACAGGTCAACTGTGGGCAGTATTCATCTTTATTATTGCTGCACATGTCTTAATCATTTTTTCTATCTTCTGAGATTAAACACACACTCTCATGTTTCTTCAGTTTCTGGTGGAGGTGTCTACTCTGATCTTCTTTGTGTTGACGGGCTACAAGTTCCGACCAGCGTCCAATAACCCCTACCTCCAGCTTCCCCAGGACGAGGAGGACGTAGAGATGGATGAAGTGTAAGCATAAACTATTTGTCCAAGCCGTTTGCCTCTCATTCACCAATCCAAACACACCGATGCCAGTGAGCCATCAGGCAAGGCACTGGCCTGACCGTTGGGAGTAATTTGGGTTTGATCGCTTGCCCAAGGACACTTGGACACGTGGACAGAAGGACAGCGACCCGTTTTACCTCCTGAGCCGCAGCAGCAGCTTCAGTCCTCTGTCAGTGTCTACAGGGGATGCGTTCAGGCACAGTGTTGAGTGTAGGTCACCTGCGTCTTGACAGGACACAGAACCCAACACACAATCACTGTTGTTACTTGCGTAAAACAGAAGAAAACAGACTTGAAGCATAAAAATACACTTCAGGTTGTGGTTATAAGTGTTGAGCTGAAACGCGAGTTGTTACGCAGCCTGTGTAGACAACTTGATTGATTTAAAATAGAAGCATATCTGTTCTGTCTGTCTTAGTTCCATCAAAAATGTCTGTTTCTCTGTTTCTCCCTGTGAACAGAGTGACTGAGTCAGGCGTGCTGGAGGGTATTTCCAAAGTGAAGAAAACCTGTAACGGACGCGAGCGCCAGAAAGAGTCCACCTTGTGAGCGGGAAGCTGCATCTTTTGGGGGGGGACCCACAAAACATCCCCAGGCCAGCTGGTAGAAAGGGATGCACATGGACCAAGGCTTCCCACCCACAATGACAGCTTTCCTATTTGAAACTCTTAAGTGGTTGCGGTTGTCATGCCCACTGTCTGGCTATGCAAAAAAAAAAAAGAAAAAAAAAAGACTAACTTTGTTGGCCACTCTCCATTTCCTCTGAACACTCCACCCAGAAACTCTGAAAGGTTTCAGGAGAAGACGGGATCCGACTACATGGATGGGTGGAGATATGGAAAGGAGCTCTGACGTTCTTTAGTTTTCATGGCTCTCTCCCTCCCCCCACCCCCCTCTCTCTCACTCTCTCTCTCTCCAAAGATAATTATCGTTTCGAGGGAAGGACTTGCTTTCCGTTGTGTTTATATCGGCTATTTAAAACGGTACTCCTGCGAGCCTCTTAACTGTACATTTTCGTGCGTGGTGTGAGTACACGTGTGTGTGAATGTGATGAGACAACACAAGATTTGGACACAGCTGTTTTTTTTCCCCCCTTCCCTTTGGAGACAATAGCCCGTACTCAGGTAAAAGGCTAATTAGTACATATTCAAAATTTAGACATCAATGTTGTTTCTCTTTCCCACTGTTCAGGGGTCAGTAATGTCCCATTGGTCATTATACAACTACAGCACCACAGAGTTACTTTTTTCTTATATATTTGATTTGCATATTGAAATATATGGATATAAGAGGTTGTATATTTCAATATATTTACTTATTGCATATTGAAATGTTATATTTCAGTATTATGGTTTTATGTTGGAGAGGTAAGAGCTCCTCCCAGTCAGTCACTTGGACCGCTGCTGTAATTTAGTGCTTAAGTGGTTGAGGTCAACTCACATCTCTGTGAATTAAGCCCAGATGGTAACATTTGGACTCTAAATGAATAAAGAGGTTTTTGGATCAGTCTCTGAGATAACCAGAGCAGTGGCCCTACTTGTGTTCAACGACTGCCTTGGTTTTTGTTTAGTTTTTTTATAGTTTTTTTTCCTTTTTGGCCATGCTGTGCCAATCTGGGCTGAGAAGCGACCTAACTGATCATTTTTGACTTTGCTTTTGGTTTTACCTTCTTGCTCTCGATGTGAAGCTTATTTTATTAATTATTGATGACTCATTGTTGAAAGATCAGAAACGTGTGCAGCCGGGTGAAGTAGATGGCCATTTGTAAATAATTTACAGAGGATGATGGTTGAAACAGAAGGAGGCACATAACACTTTCATAAGAACTGCGTAGAGGCTTTATAGACAGTGCTTCAGACAGTAATGACAGGTTCAGTTTCAATTAGATTTTTTGATTCCTTTTAATAGACAGAGAGGAAGAGTAAATGTGAGGAATCAAGGAAAGACTACTGAGATTTAACCCCAGACACCCCTGTACAGGGATGCCGGAGCTACACAGTGATTACAGACTCTTAATGTGTCTACAGGTGTCGTGGACCTGGGACGACCAGTAATTAAATAATCAAACCGTCTATAAACCAGTTGAGTAGAAAAGGTTTTGTGCTTGTTACAGAGGGCTGTTTGATGTCTGTGTGAACTGTCACAATAAAGCTGGTGTTCTGGAAAGGTCTCAAATGAAGCAAGTTTTGTTTGTTTTTAAGCTGTTTACGAAAAAATTTTAATATTGCTTTTTCATAAAGAAGGGGGAATGTATAATAGAAGAACGGTCAGAAACGATGAATCACCTTTTTGTTCGACCTGCCTGGTGAAAGCCCTTTTCTTTCAAACTCAACACCCTCTGTTTGTCACACGGGCTTTCCATTGGAAAAAAAAAAAAAGTAGTCTCAAAGCCAAACAAAGACAAAGCTCTTTCAGTGCCACATTGACATTTTAAATCTGTCTTCACAGCCAGAGTAGTAATCACCATGATGAGATTTTGATATGTAAAATCTGTCGAGTGTCCCTTTTAAGAGACAATATGTCTAATTTTATGTATGCCACAGTGGAAATGTGTTAATTTATATCAGTCTGGACACTTTTTCCATTTGTCTGATGTTTTATAGACCAAAAAATCCATTTAGATTAATTTAGATAGAAGAGAATAATTAATTTTTAATGAAAATAATTAGTTTCAGCCCTGTTTGAGAGTCTACTAATTAATCCTCATACCATATATACATAAATAGAAACCACTGGCTACCTAATCCACTAATACAATCCTGAAATCCTTCAATAAATACCTAAAACTGCAGCTAAAATTGTCGGTAAAATGTCAAATATCCATAGTTTTGCAAGAGGCACAATATGCCAAACATGGTGATATGGTCCTTTTTTAAAGTGAGCTTGCATCTCCCATCAGAGCTCAAAATACAGCTCAGTGATTCTGCTGTATTGTTTTAACTTCACAAACACACTGCAGACCAGAGGAGCATCCATCCTCTCCTGTACATCATGATGGATTAATGATGGCGGTTCTCCCCGCTGCAGCTGAGAGGTGACAGGCGCACGTCTGTCCGCTGACGGGCCGGTGGTTTGCAGCCCGGCCCCTCCTCTCTCCCCCCCCCTCGGGTTGGACTCAGGTCCTCTCCGCAGTCCGCAGTAAACCCGCCGGCGCCCGTCAGAGTGCAGCAGACTGCAGTCTTCATCACACTCCTCCTCCTCCTCCTCCTCCTCTGGCAGGTGGAAAGGACGCACACGCGGCCGGGACAATGTGAGTATCCGCTCTTATATATTATAGTTTAAATAAATACCAGATAATAGATTTGGAGGAATTTCTGCAGACATGTTTGACCATAGCTGATGCACATTTTAGCGACTTTTCTGCAGCGTCATGCACAGGTAAAGTTGAATTCTTTATTTTTTTTGCGTCATTGTTGATCGGTTGTGCGTGCAGAGGAATCCCTCCTTTTCACTTGACAGGTTACAGGCTGCTGTAGCTTTGTGCAGAAACAGAAATACAGCAGCAGATAGACAAATAAATGAACTGGTTATTGTATTTTTGAGATCATCCTTAAATAACCTGAATTTCTCTGAAACGGTCTCGGTTTTAAATCGGCTGTGCGGTTAAACGACACAGTGAAGGAGGTGATAATGGAGATGTGATGATCCACTGAGCGCTGTTCCTCCGTGACCTCGAAACGCCTTTGATTGTCCGGATGATGCAGCAGATCTCTCCCTCTCTCTCGGAGCAGGAGCGCGTCCCATTTCATCTCTGCAGTGCAAACAGCGGAATGCAGCACAGCTCATGAAATCTCTCAGTAGAAATATTTCCTCTAACATGTTCAGTCCTAAATTGTTATTATTATTTTTTTTTTCCTTTTTAATCCTTTTTTCGCTGCACAGCATCAGCCTGCTGCTGCTCTGTTATTGGCCCATGTGCTTTTACTGTGCAGGTACTGCAGGTGCATTTTAAACGATGATGTTTGATTTGTACTTGCCTCCTTCTTCAGGGATTTTATCTCAGCCTTGGCTGTGTTGGCCCTGGTGGTCTCTGCTGAAGGGAGTGTTGGGTAAGTCCATCTACTTCAGATAAATGAACTACATGGTCAAAAGTATGTAGACACCCGAACATCACACATCACAAACAGGAATTTAAAGTTCAGTTCAGCTTAAGAACAGTTTGAGATGTAGACGGTGCGGGTCGGTCATTAATCGTAGGATCGGTGGTTCAAACACCTGAGTTACAGCCATGACTCGTGATATGTGATTGTTGAACACCTCATTTCCAAACAAAGGGCATTCATCTGCCGCTACAACAGCCTCCATTCTTCTAGGAAGGCAGGGATTCAGCATTGGTGGGGTCAGTTTGGCACTAGTACAGTTACCAGATGTTACTTTTAACAAACAAGGCTTTACATTGCCGTGCCCCTCTCTCCCCTTCCCAGTTCTTCTTCATGTGACCTCTGTTTTGAGAAGTGCTACGTGAATAAAGTTTGCTTTCTTTGTGCATGTGGGTGTTGTCATGTTGAAACAGTAAAGGGCCAACCCCAAACTCTTTCCTCAAAATTGGAAGCACACCGTTGCCTAAAATATCACAGTATGCTGCCCAAACCAAAAGTACACAAAAGTAAACAACCCTGTCCATATACTTTTGGCCAAAAGTGCTTATAGGTAATACAATAAATTCTATTATCTCTCTGTTATAGACCGAGCACCAACAGCAGCTTTTGCACAGAGTCAAAGGAATGTCTGGAATATGAGCTGGTCTGCAAAACAGACGAATATGAGGTGAGACCGCAGTCTGGCAGCACAGATAGGCTACCTTCACATGCTGTTACTTCTCAGACAGTTTTGTTCTCTAATTTCACCATCTGTGTGTGTGTGGGTGTGTGTGTGTTCAGGTGCGACACTACAGCCCCACTCGCTGGGTGTCGACAGATGCCGAAGCCTACTTCATGGGCGTGGGCGCGGCCATGGCGTTCAGGCGACTTTTCCAGTACATCACTGGAGCCAATGAAGGAGGTAAGGACGGGACAGATGCAGAAAATCAGCAGTCAAGAGTGTGTTCATTCTGTGTGCGTTACTCCACGTGTGTGTGTGTGTGCGTCTGTCTCTCCTGGGCAGGTATCCAGATGGAGATGACCGCCCCTGTCCTGGTCAAGATCCCAGAGGAGACCAAGATGTGGGAGCCGGCAGTCTACACGCTCAACTTCCCGCTGCCGGCAGCCTATCAGGAGAAGCCGCCCGCGCCCACCAGTGACAAGGTGAGCTGAGACGTGGGAGAAAGAGCCTTTGGGTGCAGGGTGAGGCGGAGTGGGCGAGCTTGCCCTTGCCATTCATGAGGTCAAATGCCTTTATCCTCCCAGTATCTGTGAGTAATTTGATCGTTGCTTTTTGCTTTAAGATCAATAAACCGCATTGATGGATGTACAGTATTTAGTGCAGCTGTCGCTGCTTTCACTCACTCAGCAGAGTAGAAATAGATGGTGCTGTCTCATGGTGGTATCAGTGCTGCTGTCCTGTATTTGTTTTATTATTTCATGATCTAAAGTCTGTTTATGTGCACATTCTTTCAGAAATGGGCTGTAGACACAAATTAATTAACATCAAATTAATTAATAACCTAAATATACTCAGTAACAGTAGGTCTAATGGAGTTTAATGTTTTAATGATTTCTATAACATATCCATCGTCTTGATCAACCATAACTACAGACTATACCTAATAATTAACTAATAGTACATAACATGTAATATATTCATGTTTCAGAAACCTACTAATCCAAGGACATTTTCAAACTTGCAACCATAAGAGCTATATGGTTACAGTAATGCTGAAGTGTCTTAAGCTTCAATTTTACTATTAGTCACTTAGTGTCTATCTGCTGTGACATATGATGTGTCGATGCGTGACTGCTAATGCTGCGTCCGTGTGTCTCCTGCTCAGCTGTATTTCACTGAGATGCCAGAGATGGACGTGTACGTGAGGAGTTACGGAGGCTGGATGCTGTCAGTCACCTCCAGGCTTCACGCTCACCTGCTGACTAAAGAACTGGAGAGAGTTCAAGCTTCCTACAACCACAGCTACCACTATGGAGTCGGCTACGACAGGTATTACACACGTCCACAAATACCTCATCATTTCTAAATTTCTTCTTGGGAATCACATACGAGTAGTTCATGTTCTAGTTCTTTAATATTGTCTTGTACATACAATATTTTTGATATTCTGCATAGTTTTCCTATAATTGGCTGCCAAATTCCTTTAGGACAGGTGCACAAACCTACTCTGAGCGTTTCTGTAAAATTGGAAAGCATTTCACTTTTAGGCGGTGCGACACTACCACGATAAATTTAAATAGACACTCATGAGTGGGCATTAGTCTGGTTTACTTGTAATTTTGCACAAGTCATCCTTGCACAGAGACCTCATGTTCCAGGTTTGATTTATTTTCCCAAAATAACAGTTAGTTTGCCAAACTATCACGGTGTATTTTTAAATTACAATTTTCTATACTTAAAGTAACAAATTTAGAAGATTGTGTAGCCTGAGAAAATCAGTCTTGACAGATTACATATACACGGCATACGTTACTCACTTCTAACTGTTGTGTTCGTCTCTTTTGCTCTTTCCCTGTGTGTGTGTGTGTGTGTGTGTGTGTGTGTGTGTGTGTGTGTGTGTGTGTGTGTGTGTGTGTGTGTGTGTGTGTGTGTGTGTGTGTGTAGTCCTTTGAAGCTGTTGAACAGGCACAATGAGGTGTGGTATGTGGCCGAGGGGCAGGTAGTTTGCACAGATCCACAGGAACCGACCCCTGCGCACACACCCAGGCCGACCCTGACCAACTCACCCACAGACTCTGCGTCTGACCCCCTCCCTCACACACTCTCCGATTCCCCCTCACTCGCTCCCTCCAACCTGTCCTCATACACAACATCCAACTCCTCTTCACAGACGCCCTCTGACGCACCCGCTATCCCCGCATCTAATGCTCCGCCTAGTCCCTCATCCCACCTGCCGGCCGATGCCGCGTTCAGCCACCCCCCCACCTCCGCCAAGATCCTGCTGGACCCAACGACCAACTCCTCCGATCCCGTCTCTGTGAGCCCGTCCCTG
Source organism: Lateolabrax maculatus (assembly GCA_031216445.1). NCBI lineage: Eukaryota > Metazoa > Chordata > Actinopteri > Acropomatiformes > Lateolabracidae > Lateolabrax > Lateolabrax maculatus. The sequence goes on along the minus strand of CM062204.1, from coordinate 5,874,428 downwards.
GAGCCCCAGTCTGACGCTGCCCCGTGGAACAGCACAGCCCACAGCTCTCTGGATTCACAAGCTGACAGTAACGCCGCGGCCGAGCCAGATGACGCTCATTAGTGACAGTCAAGTTTGATTCAAGCAGCTATTCTAGGTCTATTAACACGGAATCTAAATAGAAAAGAAGCAGTCGAGGTGTTGCAGAAAAATGAGTGAATGTGTGTGATAGTCGGACAAGCTGTTCTCTTCCTCCTTATCTCTCTATTCCTATGTATTACACCAACTTCTTCTTATGGCACTTAGCGTTTAACTATATGTTCTATCACAGCTTTGCACCTGCAGCTTCCTGTATCAAATACATGCCTGTCCACTTTGATGTACTGAGGTTACCATACAGCTGCATTATAGAATTACAGTAAGATGTATGTATTAGTTAGAAAGTTAGAATTCAAGGTTGTTGTGTTGATTTGCCCAGCTTGAGCTGAAGGCAAGGATAGATGCCGTTTAACATCAGTTTAACCCTAAAACTAACTAATAAGACTTCAGTGGAAATCTGTCTGTAATAGGTAAGTGAAGTGTATGCTGGGACTAACCACAGTAGGCCGATATATCAGAGGAAACTTAATCATAATGTGTTCTAGTTACTCATGTAAATGGACTTTGATGGTGTAATTAGTGATTCTTCAGTGTTTCTGTCAATAGTTTCCAGCCATAGCATCCTACCAGCTTCTACTCTCTGTTTAGCTTCATGTCAGTTAATTTCATGATATATGTGGCAACATATTGGTGAATCATTATAAATTCAGAGTACACATTCACTGGGATCTTTGGTGCAGCCTTAAACCTAAGTACTAATACTGTATGGCTAATACATGCAAACCATATTAATATTTTTCTTTTTTTCCCCTTATATTTCTGCCTGTAAAAACATTGTCCACATGTTTTCCATTATGACAAGAATACAGGAAAATTGCTTGTTGTTAGATTTTTTTTTGCTTTCCAAATGTTTTATGAGGTATGTTTGTCAGGCCTCAAGGATATAAACAATGAGTTTTAACAAAACCATATTAGTTTCCAAAGGAAAACCCCACAGGACCATTGACCTAGTTTTTGCACACTGTAGAAAGTAAGGCCCTAACTCAATTCTGCCTGAATGTTAAATCCTGAGTATCAATACCCAGAAAATAATTCCTCAACAATCCCTAATCCTAATTTTTAGCCTTGGTGGTGGTCTGAAAAATGTTTGGTAAGAAATCATGCAAAAGATACCCAGACTCTAATCTGTAAGTGGTAGGACTGCCCCAAAGATCTCAAAGAATCACACCTGATCAACCAATGCAATACGAGTTACATAATTGAATAAATGACATTCTCTAACTATGTGTATCTGAGCTACATACTGTATGTTCTGAGGAAGGTGCAATAAAAACCCACAACAAACCCTTGTCAGACTCATTGTATTATTGATATCTTTGGATGTAATTAACCAAGAGAATAATTTAGTTTACTCGAGCAGGTCATTATACGTTTTGCCTTAATTTTTAGAATTTGAAAATTCCTCACTTTGTCGCCCTCAGGTGGTGGAATCAAAAATAACACTGTGTTAGATAGCAGCGTGCACCTACCTTCATCTGCTCGTTGAAGACATCTTTTCACCAAACTTTGTCCAGTCTTGAGAAATGACATTGTTGTTAGTGATTCTTCTCAGAGCTCCTGAAGCTGCCACTGACTCCTCAATGGACCTCGTCAGTAGCGGTCATGTGACTCCCAAAAAACGCAGAAAGAAGCTGGCTGAGAACTTCTGTTTACAGGCAAGAATTATGCATTTCTTCACAAATGTTTAATTGCTCTTGTTAACCAGTGTCCCGTCTTATCAAGACACACACAAGGGGAGACTACCACTTAAAAATCAATTGACTTTAATGCACAATAGCTTGCCCTTAAAACTAAGATGAATTGAGTGAGCGAAACAACAGGCAGTGTGGGTGGAGCAGGAAACCAGGAAGAACTCAACAATATACCGAGAGAGAGGGGAAAAGAGGACAAAAGAGAAACAGCTTAATCAGTGGAGTTTAATCCAGTCTGTTATTTCATACATGAATGCTGGTCTGAAAGACATGAATTTAACTGTGTGCACTCTACCAAAGGTAGGGATGGGTTTCCATAGCTTTTTATCCAACCAGAATCCAGTTCTGAATGTGCTTATCAAATCCAGATAATATTGATAATAATTCTATTTTATCATTCAGAAGATATCAACTAAATCGCATATTTCCCTACAAGCACGATGCACGATGCACTTAACGTTGCCTGGTGGGAAATTTGCTGTTGCTCTGCTAAACGTCACAGGACACAGTGTATAGGCGGTGCACTCATCCTTCTCATGTTATCAAAAATGCCCCAAGCTCCTACTTTAACATGATGGATGGAATATAAATATTTAGCAAGGGACCTTCGTTGCAAGTACCCTTTCACAGTTGTTTTGTTGACTTTGGAACATTTAAGTTAAGGCGGTCCAACGTGTTCAGTCAGTCTTGTGTCACTGAGTTAGCATGCGTTTGCATACGTCACCAGTTTTCTTTTCTTTGCAGATTTGAATCCGGGTATTTTACCAACTTGGAACTGGATCCGAAATAAACCCAGCTATCGGAACCCATCCCTAACCCGAGAGCGCAACAATCCAGGTACTTTTAAATGTAAGCTTGGCATGACACATCATCCTCAATATGTTATTAGTCCAGTGTTGTTTAAGTGGCATCTGATGCTCATAGGTATATCCATTATCAACATAGTTTCATCAAACCACACGTTTTATGTGATATTATTTTGAAATTAGCTTATACCACATACAGCAAATAACCATTCATGCTGTGGTTATCATCTCTGAAAACCACTGACACATTTACAGCTTTCTGAGTTCACTACTGCTCTCTGCATCATATGGTTATGGCTATCTTTCATTTTGAAAAACAAATGTGCTTTGATCCACCTACTGACAGTTGTTGGTAGAATTAAACTTGAAAGTCGTATAAGATAAAAGTTCTGCCAGACACTCTGACACAAGAAGGCATTTTCTCTGTTGTTTGGCTTAACGTATAAAACTGGTGTTCGACTTGACTTCAGTCCACAGAACCAGAGAGGGGACGAAACAGTAATCGGGTGTCTTATGAAAGTCAGTGTTTATCAGTAAACAACTTCCTTTTCTTCATTTTTGAGTTTGTACTTCACACAATGAAAGTACTAATAATGAGACTTTTTAAAAGTAACTCTTCCATGTGCAATTCAAATTTTACAAAACATTCCTCTGTACACTCAGTGTGTCTCTGTTCAGGAAAAGAAAGTTGTGCTGTTAACATTTTCATGCACATGAAGGGGGAGTACAAATCATTTTTTAATATTTTGTATTCATAGTAAAATCCAAGGGCAAGAGAGGTAATGTGTATATATACACACACGTGTCTAAAGGCTAATCTGTGGGCATATAACTTCATATTTGACTACAGTTTTCACTGTAATTATAGTGTTTTCTTTAATTATCTGCCACTGTGATGTGTTATTTCCCTCACTTGGAAATGACTGCCATCTTAGTATAGTTGCTTTCCTGCTTCTACCAGTTTTTCATATTTGACAACAGTTTTAACTATAATTACAGTGTGACTACAGTGTTTTTTTTAGTGATCCGTCACTGCAATGTGTTATTTCCTCACTTGGAAATGACTGCCTTCTTAGTAATGCTCGCTCTCCTGCTTCCTCCTCCTGCTGCTCCTGCTCCTCCTTGCCAAAGATGGCCGGGGATGGTGAAGGCGTCCACACTCATGCCCATGGTTTTAGAGGGGATGGCACTAAACTGCTTCCTGTCTGAACTGTACTTGTAGATGGACTCCACCTGGTTGGAGCTAATTGTCCGCGGGCCCATGCCAGCCAATCGTACGAGCTCCTGGGAGTCGGTGTTCATGGTGTAAACGCCCCTGAACTGACAACTGGAATCACGGAAGAGGATGAGGAAGTGGTTGGCAGGACTCTTCTCCATCTCCTAAAGGTTAAAAGAAGGTGAAATTAAGAGAATGCAAAATATATTGGCTAGAATTTGCAATATTGTTTAAATGATTATGTTAGAATTTTTGATTGAAATACCACTGTAGCAAAGTGGCTCATAGTAAAGTAAAATGTATCGTCTACCTCAACTATCCTGTTTTTTTGTGTCTCATTGACTTTTCCAGCGAGGCAGCAGCGAGACAGAGCGTTGTGAATGATGAATTTGTTGGATTTCAAGCTTGGTTCTTTGAAGAGCTTTGGACCTTTAAATAGAAACATAAGCACACTTGTTTATGCTATACCATGGGTACCATTGTAAGCATTTTGGCACTCAATTACTGGAGATACTGTACTGTGTAGTACTGTACCTGTGTATTCTGGGGCAGGCGAGGTTCCATTGGAACCACTCTCCCAGTCCTTATCTCCGTTCTGGTTGACCAGTCTACTTGGTGTCACACATCCTGAAGGTGAATCAGGACGGCTGATGGAGAAACAATGTCAAACGATGAACCAATAGCCAATCACATCATATCTATATCATACTTGAGAACAGACTGGATTCACAGCTGTCAATAAGAAAGCCAATACCAAAATGTTGGTCACATGATATCTGCATTGAAATGCAGATATCATGTGACCACCATCTCTCAAGCCATGCTACCATCGTGACTAAATTCTGTACAAATTACAGTAAAGAGGCATTTAAAATGACCTGTGCAGCAACGTACCTGTGGGGTTTCTTAGTGCGGTCACCACATCTGTTTCCTGGCTCATCGGTGGCTGCGAGGTTGAGGGAGGAGTGAGAGTAGACTTTGGTCAACTTAGAGCCTGGAGAAACATAAATATTAAGACATTAAAACATTTTAGTCATTGAAATCATCTACAAAACTTTGTGATAACTTTTCTTTCACTTTTGACTTTACCAATTTTTCCCTTGGCTGGACTCAGAGACAACCGTGTTTCCTCCCTTGTCATGCTGCGAGGCCGGGAGTGGGTTTTCTTGGTGGAAGATCGTCCTTGATTGGTTGGTTTCCTCTGAAGCACTTTGTCCAGGTCTTCCATGATCTTGAGTTGGTGCCGCCATGCATACTCCACTCGCGTGAAATCTCCCCAGCGGCCTGGTGTAGCAGGTGTGGGTGAAGATGAGGTCATGCCTGCAGGAGGTGTATTGGAGGGAGATGCCACTCTTTTGTCTGAGGATGCTGGTCTAAAACCAGGAGAAATTAGGTTACTTTTACATGGGTGCATCTCACCTTTGGACTTATTAGTTGACAAATTCAAGCACTGCAAAGTTTGGATGTAGACTGTAGGTAAAGATCCTCTTTGAGCAGGTACATTCATAAATGTGTTTGTGTGCGTTACCTGTTTTCCCTTTCTTGCTCATGCCACTGTCTCCTCTTCTTCAGCTCCTCAGTTCTCTTCTGCTGTTTTTCCAACAGAAGAGCTCTACGCTGTGCCATCTCCCCCTCACTACGTACCTCCTCCTACAACCAGACAAGCACAAGATCTTATATCCAAGTGTCACGACTGTCATGAGTTAATCATGCAAAAACAAACTCTTCTTCCCCTTCCACTCTGTTTGGAAAGCACTCACCTTAAAGAAGAACTGAAGTCCTCCTCTTGTCTCATTCTGTTCTTCGCTTGGTTCTAAAGTCTCAGTCTGTCTTGTCTCTTCTCCTTTGGATTCAGTTTGTTGCTCTGGCAAATGGTCGCCTCCTGTGGCCAGCTCCAGCTGCTCTATGGGATCGAGGGGTTCTGAAGCGAGTCCCGTAGCAGGTTCAACAGCAGATTCTGTGTGGTCGCTCATGGAATCAGAGGAAAACTCTTGCCCTTCATCAGTTGGTTCATCACTGCCCCCCTCTGGCCTTCCAAGAGATGACAGTGAGCCCTCAATCAGGCTGCAGCGCTTCCCTGCACCTCCACCTCTTTCTCCTTCGCCTCCTGCGCTGTACGCAGCGGAAAGGGACAAAGTCTCGCTCTCAAATGAGCATTCAGAAGGAGCTCCAGAGCTGCTTCCACCAGCAGCCCTCGGACGATTTTGTCTGGGCTGTTGGAAGAACGACAGCCCTCCTACAGCCTCCATGTCCTCCTGCTCCAGCTCCAGGCTGAACTGAGTTGGTGTCTCGCTAGAGCCTGTTTCTGAGGTGCTCTCTTCAGGCTGTGGCTGCTGGATCGGTTGAGGAGACCCTTGAGGAGTCTTAGGCCCACCGATACGGAAGGAAGAGGTGGTCTGAACCTGACACTTGCTGGGGGACACACGCCGGAGGTGGGGGAGGGTGTCCACATTATTGGTTGCTGTCAAGGCGCGGTTGAGCGGGGGGAACTTGAGATCGGAGGGCCTCGGGTGAGGCTGATGTTGGGGTCGTGGGTGGTGCTTTGGGCTGCGGGGAGTGGAGGAGGAGTTGATCTTTGTGCGAGGAGCTGGACAGGAGGAAGAGATGATAGTTTTTGGGGAGGTAAGAACGTGAGAACGCCGTGAAGGGGAGGAGGCAGAGGGGGCTGCAGCAGGAATCACCCAAGCTTTAGTGGTACTCTTTGTAGGAGTCTTTGTCGGGGTTCTTGGTGGTGTCTTTGTTGGGGTATGAGGAGGAGTTTTGGGTTGTGTTTTGGCGTTACTTCTGGGTGTTGATTTTGGAGTGGTCTTGGGTGTATGTCTGGGTCTTTGGTTGCTCATGAGCTGCTGCTGCTGATCTGTAAGTTTCTGCATGTCCTTCTGTAGCGACTGCAGAGCTTCACTCAGTTTCTGCACCACTTCATTGTACTCTACGAGGACAGTTTCACCTCCTGCCTCTTTCTCTGCTCCTTTTTCTTTCTCTGCCCCTTTCTTACTTTCAATAGAGAATGTGACCTGCTTCTCTAACCGAGGAGGATTGGAAACAGATGGCTTCTCTTTCTCCTTCTCCTTCTCTCCATCTTTGACTTTCTCCATTTCTTTCTCCTCTTCCTGTTTCAGTCGCTCTTCCATGCGAGTGAGGCGCTCCTCCAGGGTGAGATTATCCTCCTCAGCTCCCTCCCCTCCTTGCTCTCTTTTCAGTTGAAGGAAAGCCGTTTTTCCAAGCCTCTGTCTGTGCTTGGCAAAGATGGCTTCAATACGTCTTTTTTGGGCTTCAATGCTTTTGCGTTTTTCCTCCAGGCGAGCCCCCAGCTCCCAGGCCTCGGAGCCTGGCTCAGGGCCCCTGGGACCTGGGCTGTCCTGGTGACCAGGTGCCCCTGTTGGGGTGGAGGGTGTATGTGGAGTGCCTGGGGTTGTTGGGGTCGGCGCAGAGGCTGACTCCTCCCCGGGAGCAGCGGGATGTCTTCTTCTGCTGTCTCGTCTCTCAGCAAAGCTTGTCATGCGTGGACTGTTGCTGGCGCTGTGGTTTCCTTGGCGATCGTTACTGGGTCGAATGTTACCAGGGGCGTTTTTTGGGGTATCGTCTGATGCTTCAGAGGAGTCAACGCTGCCATCTCGTAGAACAGAGTCGTCATCACGTGACATATCGGAGGTGCGTCCTGATCTCTCCCTCCTCTCTCCCCTTCCTTGCCTTTTAGTATCACCCACTTCTCCTCCAACAGGACGATAAAGGACTCCAGAGCGACAGGGCGCAGAGCTACTGAGCTGGGGATTAACCTCCTCAGGGGAGTGTAGGAAGAAACCAGCAGGGGCTCCTTCGGGACGTAACCTGGGTTCTGGCCTTCCTCCCAACACTCCTCTTCCACCTTTCTCTACTGTCTTTCCCTTCTTCCGATCTTTGCTGCCAGGAGTATGAACCACCTGTAGCGCCTCCTCGATGGTCGGCAGCTCTCCCATTGGCGTCGTGTGTGCGTAGGGGCCCCAGGACGAGCGCTGCGATGGTGCAGAAGCGCTGACCAGGTGGCTGAAGTCCTCTGGAGGGCTGTACGGGACGTGAGTCATCCCCGCTGATGTCACTGGTGAAGTCATTGCGGGGATGCCGGTGGTGAGGCTGTCAGTGCTGACAGAGCGAAAGACAGAATCTATTGGGTTTCCCATGACAATGTCAACATCACTGTCCAGCCCAAATGGGATGCTGAAAGTCACTGCTGACAGAGGACGACTGCAGGGGTGGATGACGATGGAAGGATGGACAAATGGATGGGTTGTGCCGGACAAGAATGGAAAAGCAGAGACCACAGAAGCCAAAGTAAGAAGATTTAAGAAATTAAGATAAACTATGAATGCAACACAACATTTACTGTAGAAATCATATGGCGTTTTTAGTATAACTACCTGATTTGTTTCTTTGTCCAACTTTTGTTTTCTGGAAAGAGATAATAAAAAAAATGTAAAGTCATAAAGTCTATTAAAGTCTATTTTGGTTTTATTTGTTCAAATAAAATATTCTGTGCATTCGCTTTCTATTTCTTACCTGGTGACACTGGGGAGGAGATGGGCACAAAGGGTTGTTTGAAGATGAAGGAAGGACAACCACTGAAAAAGAAATATACAGTAAAATGCTGTTCTTTCATCAAAGCAAGTGTACATTTCACAACATTATTACAGCTTTGATATTAGGTCTGAACCATTTGGCTGGGGTCTACTTTGAAATGTTCTTTAAAACTTCTCCTTGGCTCAACCAAGTCCTATTGTCAAGGTTATTTAGGTTTTGGCTCAATAAATGTAGTAGTACTTTAGGTTCAGATTGGTTTAGAACAGATTCCACATCAGACTGAGTTGGGTCATGCCTAATTTTTCTACCCTGACCATATTTGTATTATGGGCGGCTGGTACCTGTTGCTGTTTCCGCTGACAGGACTTGTACAGTCTAGTAACCCTGAGACATCTGAAAGACATAGAAACACTGCAATTTCAGAGGCTGATCATTAGTGTGATAGTTATTCATCAATATAACAGTACCACAGAAATGTTCTCAATACCCTATTAGAGGTCACAGACCTGTGAGGTCGATGGGTTGTATGGGCTGGACAAAATCAGGCTTCTTAATTTCAAACCACTCCAGCAGCTCAGCTATGAAACTCATGATGTTCAGCTGAGGAAAAGAGCATATTAGGTTACCATGGAGGTGACTCACATGTGGAGAGATTATAAAGGGCAGAATAAGCAAAACGTCTTGGTGACTTTGATTCACAGATTTTCAGTAAAGATAAAAACATGGCAGATTTATCATCCCGAAGAGCAAAAGGATGATGCATGAAGACTAAGGCTGAAAATGCTGCTTGCACTGTTGCATCCAATAAACTTGAGCCTTTGAAGTCAATGCAGCAATACTATTCCTCCGTAGTGAATTTAATGTGGCTTTTAAACACTTCTATCTATGAAACTGTCTTGCTCCTCACGTTAACTGCACTGATGCGTCTACATTATATTTATTACAGCATAAATGTGAAGGGTCATAATGCTTACATGCAGAACCGGTGGAGCGTAGAGCAGGTCCTCCACAGCGAGGGGGCAGCAGCTCTGTAAACTGCTCTCACAAAACTCTTTGATGAGCTGCAGGTTGTAGAGACTGTCAGCCACTGACATGGTGTCCTTCAGACACACATCTGGAAAGAGCACAGAAATAATACTTAAACATAAGAATGCTTTGACAATTACAGTTCACTGAATTGCAGCAGCAAAATACAAATATGAAACATGAAATGTATATTACAAAATATAATGTATACTACTATTAAGAGTCAAAATGATTGTACAGATGTAGTAATAAGAAAAGTTTTGAGTGCTCTCCCAGTGAACATAACATCTATTCAAGGTATTGCATTTATTGGAAACCCTTTTTTAAATGATGGGTCCGTCATTTAAGCTGTTAAGTCTTCAGAAGCATACATCAGCCAAATATAAATACTTAATCATTAAATGTGTTCCTGTATGCATGTGTGTTTGCGTCGGAGTACATGTGTGTACCCTCTAGAGGCAGCAAGCTGGAGCAGTAGTAATGCAACACAGCAGCTATAGCGCAGCCATTAGACAGATCTTTGACCGCAGAAACCATGGGGAAAGTTGGAGTCAGCTTAGACTGCACTTTGTCCTTCCTATAGCGAATCTAGGGAAGAAAAGAGAGGGAAGGAAGAGGACAAGGATGAGGAGAGAGAAGAGGGTAAAAAGAGGAAGAGTTGTGCAAAGACAAGTGGGGAACAAAAACAGCAAATGGGCAAGTTAGGGGAAGAGAGGAGGGAGCATAAGGCGCATACATATAAATTACAGTTTACCATTACTTTAACAGATAGAAGAGTGTGAAAAGAAATGTAAAACCACACAGGATTGTCCTTCTTGCAGATAATAAATAAAACTTGCAAGGAAGAAAACCCACAGAAACAAAGCGCAAGACCAGTGATGCCTCAGTTAAGAAACATCTGCACACACACACACACTCACACACACCCACCAGAAGTTTCAGTGCAAAGGTTAAAAAATACATTGCAAAAAAATATAGATACAATGAAAAGAAAAAAATGAGTAGAAAAATGCCAGTGATTATAAGTAAAAATGAGGACGTTTGTCCTCCGGTGTCCATGCAGAAGAAACAGGCACTGACGACACTGTGAGCCTTAAATTCTGATCAAGTAAAAAAAATACATAATCAGATAATAAAAAGTGAATTTTATCAAAATGAAAAGCGCTTATACTGTATCACAAGAGATAAAATACACCCAAAAGAATCCAAAACAAACACTGCATGTGCATCAACTGTAATTTAAGTTGAATGATGTTACACAGCCTTGTTGGAGGAGGACATTCAACATCAAAGAGTAACATCCAGTCTTATTCTGCCTCCTATAACATGGCTTTGTAATTCACACTTTAAAGAAAAGCAGTAAAACAAATAAATATGGATAAATACTGTTAAAGCTAATGAGTTTTAAGTGATCCATCCAACCTCGGGGTTGGAATAGTGATTAGTTTGCAGTCTGTTTGTCAGTGAGTCAGTCATTGGTCAGCAGCGTGGGAGAGGTGTGGCGATCGGTCAGTCAGTCAGCCAGTCGAGTGCGTTGCTACGGGAGACGTGGAGGATGAGGGTGAGAAAAGAGCGAGGGGTTATACGTTACCACTGGCGGCTTATTCCCCGACTCCTTCAAACAAAAAGCGATAGCATGCTGGATGGGGGATGGCAGAGAGAGGGAAACAAGCATAAATGACAAGGGGGCCGGTCATCATGGGAACCGCCACACCACAAAGTCACATGGCACTGCTCAGGGAGAGAAGAGCGACAGAGGAGGAGGAGGAAGAGGAGGAGGAGGAGAGGATGGGGACAAACAAAGGGGGCGCACAGGTAGTTTAATAATCAGCGAGGAAGTGATTACACCTCCCTCCCTCCTCTCCAACATCTCCTTCTCCCCCTCGGCTCTGATAATCTGGACAGTTTGAGATGAAACCGATGACTAAAAGTAACAAAGTCATAAACACCCCATTGTCCAAAACAACATCAGTTATCAATAATAATAATAATAATAATAATAATACAATTAATAATAATAACCATTTACAAAAAATTCAGTGACATCTAATTGGTCAGTTGTAAAAGTCAGCAGATATTTAAAATGATAACCGTCATACACAAAGGCACTTTTCATAATGGGACAGATAAGAGTTATGTGTGGTATTTCCAGCAGGCACAATAAAGTCAGCCATAGCAGATGGACAACACTCATAGATAGACAGGAGAAGAGTACACTTACGGGGACTAGTTTCCAGTACCAACGGGTGGACTGACACTGCCAGAGAGCAAGGCATGACAGAGACAAACCAGGAGGAGAAAACAGAGAAGGAGAGCAAGGTCGGTGTTAGAAGCTTCAGCGACACAGCTGCAGTGTGAGAGACAGCTGCTTATTAGCTAAATCATCATGCATGTGTGGTTGTAATTGTGTGTTATTTTACCGCGTCCTGAGCAGACTGCAGGTCTGTACAAGTCTGTGACTTGGGGGGCTCTTCTTCTTCTGTGCTTTCTCTCAAACTCTGGTTCAGCTACAGGAAGTTAAAAGGATGAGTTCACTGTTTTTCCAACCCAAGCCTTGTTAAAATATTGTCCACAAGAGAGGGAACAAACTTTAATTCAAGGCACACTGCTGTGTGAGACTGACTGTTGGTTAAAAACATAGGACCTGACCTTTAATCAAATAAATTAAAGAGGGTGACAATGATTGAAGGAGACATCAGCACTGTTGTTGTGATATTGTGGTCTCACCCTGTTCACCCAGAAGAGCAGAGCGTTCTCCCACGGAGCCCCGACACCCATCTGCTCCGCCTCCACCGCCATCTTCACCCGGCCCACCGTCTCTTTGGCAGCCAGAGTCATCAGAGCGTCAATCAGGGCGAGGTGGGCTTTCTGCACCAATCACAAGAGGGACAGTTGAACCATCCAAACACACAATGAAATAAAATCATAAAAAAACAGTGGTGGACATTTCCTTTACCTTTTACTACAGTACTGACTTTGTAGGTACTAGGTGCTTAAGCGTTGCATTTTTTGATGCCTTTCTACTTTTATTCCATTATATTTTTGACAGAAATACTTTTTCTCTGTACTATATTTTCTTTTCTACTTTGCAGATATTTCACACAAGGTAAGCTTAGTAAATATCACTTTATTTCCTTCCTTCTTTTGCTCCTTTCTCCTTCTCTTCATCCTTCTGTCCTTTCATCTTCCTTTGCTCCCTTCCTACTTTACTTCCCTCCTACCATCTGTTGGTCCTGTCTTACTGCTACTCCTCCTTTACTTGAACTGACAGAAAAGCAAAAGCTAAGTCGTGTTTACCTACTTCTTAAACAGTATTACTCACCGGGTATTTATTTTAAACTACAAGGGCACTTGGAGATCGCAGCCCTCCACCAAGGCCAGTCTTCTGTACACTGTAGAATTTCTACAGTGGTGATTTGAGTGTGAGTCAGATCTGGAGCCGCTCCAGAATTTATGTTTAATGTTACACCTTTCCACAAAGTTTCATGAAAATTGGGCCAGTAGAACAAACAAACAAACAGACAAACAAATGGCAAGGAATAAATAAATAGTGGAAATGAAAGAGGGCAAAATGAACAAGCAAAAATAAAAACTAAGGACGGCACATTCCTTTTCCTCCATTCATGAACAGACACAAACACATCACACCACCACACCCACCGTCTTGATGGGGACGTTGCTGAGGTCCTCCTCTGTGATGTCTGCATCCTGGACCTTTGGGGTAAAACCCTTCTTAATGAGGAACTGCAGCAGGGCGGAGTTGTCGGCCGGGGACCCCTGCGACGCCGGCAGAGAGGCCCCATGCGCCTGGTCCAGCAAGGCCTGGGCTCTGCAGTAGATCTCCGGGGAGCGAAGCAGCTTGGAGACGGACGGTTTGAGGTGCTCTTGTTCATACTGGTCCTTGTATAGAGGCTCCCGCAGCTCCACAGGAACATTTTCTGAAAAAGGAAAGAGGATGGTCGCATTGAAGAGTGAAAAAAGCATCAGCTGCACTTTGTGTTTAGTGCTGATTAGCGTGCTGAAGTTTAGTGCAGCCTCAGAGAGCTGCTCCGTGGCTGAAGACTCTTAGTCTTGTTAATGTATAGAAGGAAAGAAACAACCGTGCTTATGAACTCAAAAGGTCCGAATTAATATTTCAGTGGATGACGTGACTATAAAGAGTCCAGTCGGTCATTATCTACAGGCGGATATAATTACTGAGTAGAGGTACCCATTCATCTACTAAAGGAAGTTCTCTGAGCTGCATGATAATAATAATAATAACTTTATTTGTATAGCTCTTTTTTAAAAACAGTGTTTACAAAGTGCTTTACATACAATAAAACCCAAAAGCAGCAACAAAAGAAAATAGGAATACAATGGCTGAAACTGATTTAGCGAGCCTAATTTCCAAAGTCCAGGCGCCCAAAAAGAGAAAGTGCAGTCACCTGTAATCTGAGCCTGGACTGTAGAACAACCAAAAAAACTGAGGATCTAAGGCTGCATATGAGGAGAAACAGAACCATGAAGTTTATGGTGCAGATATGAGATATTTTCTTGCCTTCCTGCAGATATAAGAGGTTGGCAAAATGAGTCAGCTTCCCTGCATTGTTCTCTGAGAGAGAGAACAATGCAGGGAATTGCTTTGTCAACGCATTGTCCCATGTGGAAACCGTTCCAAAGGTCACACAGGCTGCTGCCAAGGGAATGCATCTCCACTATATTATCTGTTCTGGAAGAGAAACCTAAATAACTACTGGATAAAAGTGAAGAAGTTTTCGAACAATGGAAAATAGGTGACAGATAGTGACAGAGTCTGACTGCGGGGAGCCTGCAGGAGAAGATAATATCATCATCTGCATGAACAGCTCAGCTAGGCTCCCCACACAAGTGGGTGTGTATGTGCATGTCAAGTAATCTATGATGTGCAAGACACTAAGACCACCATGAGTGGGTCATTTCACAGACACATACACACTGTGGACGCAACAACACACACACTTCCCTGACTGACCCATATTCCAACTCTGCAGCCTCTGGAAGGCTGTAAGAGGAGTCGGGGTAATCCTGAAGATTGGAGTGGACTGCTTAAATATCAGAGTCTACATCTCCTCTATTTACTACTACAGTCAATCTTCTTTCCCTCTAAGCCTTGATCAAGTCTTCCCTACTCCTTCTATAACTCGTAATGAGGGCTACAACTCCTCTTCTTTTCTTTCTGTAACCTCCTGTCATAAGGCTTTCTGATCTAACTGCATTTCTCTGTACTACTCAAATAAGAGAAGAGAAGAGACAAGAACATCTATCTGTGTCACTACATACACAACAGTTTAAGCACACACTCCACTGCAGTGTGACACACACTGTTTGGGGTTAAACCCTCGCCTTTCACACTCTGCAGCAGTGGGAGGAAATAGGACTGCCGTCGCCATGGGAATGGTGGAAATGGAAAGCGGCCATTCTGTCCCGATCACAGCCTTGGCGATGAGACTGGACTGCAGAGTAGGACCCAGCTAACCCATTTAACATAATACTAATTCAATCAGGAAAAGAAAAAAAAAATGAAACAGGCCTGTGCAGCTAAAAACAGCACAACAGTGTTACATTGCATTGGATTTTATGAGTAGCAGGTGCTAGAAATCACCAAAAAATGAAATCATTCAAATCTCCCTTCCACAATGTCCTCACACATATGCAAACACAAATCAGCTTTTATTATATCAATTAATTCGCCAATTATTTTCTAGAGTAATTGGTAAATTATTTTGTCAATAAAATGCCAGGAAACATAACGCTAATGATAAATGCTCATTGTAATAATGCCCAAGTTGAATTCTTCCATCATTCATCATCTTTGAGTCTTGGCCATCAGCCCAAGACTCAAAGATGTTGAGTTTACTCTCATATAAAATCAGGCAATCTTAACATTTGAGAAGTTGAGAAGCTTGAAAAATGACTGAAACAATTAATCGGTTATCAAAATAGTTGCTAGTAGATTCATTTTCTGTCAATCAACTAATCAATCAATATACTTATCGTTTAAGCTACACACTTGTTGACACAACTTGGCAACTTAGGGGCAGCAGAAACAAGATATGAACACATCATTGTCCTGCAGTATCGTTGCCTTTTAAGTTAATATTGCGAACTTGTTTGCAAACAGTTGCCTATTTGCACATCCAGCAGATATTGAGCAACATAGCATTCATTTGAAGTCGAGTTTCTTGGCCACCTGACAAATGCAAGTCTAATGTTCGCTCTCTTTTAGCTCTGTTTTTAGTCTCCACCAACTATGCAGATGGTTTTTAGTTGCCTGGGTTTTGATATCCATCAATTTCTGCCTGTCTTTATATACTCATTGTGGTATTTTTATTGTTATTATTTTGTCAGTACATTATCCTACTGATCACATCTGTTGTAATCTGTATTTTATTTCATTCACTTGGAAGTATTTCTTATTTGTTTTATCTTATATCTGTGCTTCTACAGTATCTTGACCAGGACACTCCTGTAGGAGAGATTTTTAAACTGAGTCAGGTCATTTCTGGGTCAAATAAAAGGAACATAGCAGGGCAAATCATGGAGTTTTATACTAGTAAAATTATTCTTCACTTGACTGGGTAAATGCTTGTTGTTGATACCATAAAATGACACATGGTTCACTGATTCTCTCTATTTTTATAAGTGACTTTGAAAACATGTTCTCAAAAACAACAACAAGAATGATTTTTTTTAAGAGTTGACATCCTCTGGCCATGTCAGGTAGAATATATCTCAGCTGAATCAGGAGTGTGTAGTAAATCCCATACGACCCATTGTTAGTGCTACTTTCTTCTGGGCTTCCATTAAAATTATATGAGGCACCCAGTGGGCATTTTCCAGTTGACAGACAACAATGAAGCCTCCCTGCTGAGAGGTTTTCAGCTCATCTCTCCTCCTGTCCCACTGACTGCCAGACCGGACACAAATATAACATGAAATTCTGTCTAAAGCTATTACTACAGCAGGAAAAAACATGATTACAAAGAGAAAAACCATGCAACTTTACTATTGCAGTATTACCTACTGTGTGACATCACTGTGTTAGTCAGCAGAGCCTGAATCCTCATACAGCTCTAGTCTTTGACTGGAGCGTGTCATTTGTAACCAAACTGGTTTCAATTCACAGAAACAGCACTGAAACAATTTTGATAATTGTTATGGTCGATTATCAAACACAAAATTAACAAATATTCTCTGTTTCCAGCATCTCAAATGTGAGGGTCTACTGCTTTTCTCTGTTTTATATAATTGTAGATTCAATATATCTTTGGGTTTTGGGGTTTGAAGACATAACTATGTGGTTTTGGGCATATTCACTATTTATTATTCATATTTATATATTTGCTTTTACATGTTAAAGATCTAAAGATAGTCATGATAGCTAGTGAAAATGATGATTGGTTGCACCTCTAAAAAGGAGCACCCTACAGTATGATGTCATCCAATACAACACCACCACAAACGAAAGACATCATTAGAGATCTCTGAGACAGTGTTAACAAAGCCTCAACATTATGAGCCAAATAAAGGTGATATTTATCGCAATGATGTTACATTGGATTGTGCAGGTGTTACTGGTCTTTTGTAAAATACACATTACAAAGCTGACAGGTGCAAATATGCTTTTGCATCTCTACCATATTTCTTTAAAGATATCTATCTATATATAGATATATATATGCATAACCTATTCTTAAATGAGTACATACATTTGCAGCAGTTTTCACCAAACACACTCCATTGTCTTAGAGACCTACTGTGTCACCTTCACTGTACTGCCACGCGCCTCAGCACAGCGTGCGTGCGTAACACTGACACAGATTTTATGCGGTGCTGACCCATTTGCAGCCGCGCCAACACACATCTGCGCACTTTTTTTTTTTTTTTTTTTTTGCGGTGCTTTTGTTAAACTCCAGGCTGTGAAGCGGCTGTTTGTGTCCGGGTTACACTGAGGCCGGTGAGCCCGCCCGCAGGCCCGACGGAGCCCGGCTCTGACAAAAGGCTTTGTTGCATTGCAGCGGTGACAGCCTCCGGTGCCTTCATGCATCACGCAGCACGGAGGAGATCCCCTCGGACCGGCCTCATATTCGTGTCAGTAATTGGCTCCCACATCTGCAACACAACCGACGTGCAGCGTTAAAGCTGCACAGGAGGGACGAGGCAGCGTTGACTGGAGGCACCGGTGGATGGAGGCGGGGGGTGAGGGGTGGATGCGGGGCAGGAGGATGCTGGAGGTTCCCACTGATACGCGAGATAAAACGACGGGTCTAACTCAGAGCTCCATATATAGCGGGATTAATTATGAAGAGCCCCACCCAAGCGGCGCCTCGGTGATGTGAGCAGCGAAGGGTGGACGGGAGTCTACCTGCAGAGCCGTACGATTTCGACAGCAGCCACCGGACGCTGGCGCAGATCTTGGCCCGGTTGAAGTCGTACTGGTCCAGCGGTTTGATCTCCGGCACCGAGAAGGTCTTCCTCATCGCGCCGGGGGAGTCCACCATGGCCGCGCTGCGCCGCACGGAGGACACGGAGGACAGCGGCAGCAGCACCGGGGAGATGTGAGGAGGAGGGATGGAGGAGGAAGAGGAGGGATGGAGGAGGAGGAGGAGGAGGAGAGAGGGAGGGAGGGAGGGAGGAGGACCCTGTGATGCAGACTCAGATATAACAATGATGACGAGACGACAGAAAGTTACACAGAAAAGGGTGAAAATAGAAATATGAGGCTTCACATAAACCAGTAGCTGAATCAGAAATCTGTTATGGAGAATAAAACACCTCACAGCAGGCTGCCAACCCGGCTCCACGCCCCCGTCAACGTCACATCTCGGCCAACGGGGATGAGACAGAAACAAATAGTCCTCCAGTGTTTCAGGTTTCCGACACACGTGAAAGCAGCAGCAGCTGCAGAAACAGGCCTGATAAATGTTTTGGGGATTTTTTTGCCTTTCAGTGCAGACTAGAGTTTCCTGCATGTGCTGGGAGCTTAAATGTCAGTAACAGTGTCCCGATTATTCCACATGGGGCTGCCCTTGAGCAAGACACCGACATCACCCCCAGCATCTCACCTGACTTGTGGCCTAGTCGGCCCAATCAATGGAGGGATGTGGTTGTTTTGCAAAGTGCTGTGAAGGAAATATAACTATGTTACATAACCAACCGCAAGCCAGGTTAAATAATCTGGTCTTCGACTCTAAATCCTGGTTCATTTCAATCTGTTTGGTCCTCTACAAAGTGTTCCCAGCACGACTGAATAAATCAAACCCTCATTTATTATCATAGGCAGGTTTTAAAGTCTTCTTAATGTCTTTGCTATCTATTAAAACTTATAGTGACCTCATCACGGCATACATCCAACATACAGGGGAATGGTTGATTGTTTGAGCTCCTTTTCATGCATATGGCATATAATTAATAATATCTGAACTTCTACTGTCTATTTTCTTCTTTCTGTCTATTCTGACAAACATTTTCAAATGGGCTGACACAGTTTATTAATAAAGCCAGTCTTACATTATGTGAAACACATTGGAAGTATGAATGCTTTACTGCTGTTGAAGGTTTTTCCTATTGCAGTACATAACACTGTAGTGCAGGAATGCATGCTTACAGACAGCAACACAACAGTTACATTTTCACAGCAATAGACACATTTAGATGCCGCTTGAGCATTTTTGAATATACTGTTTCGGGAAAACCAAAAGCATCACACCAACGCGTCTATATGCTGAGAGCAAAAACTGCAGCAAACAAAACCCAGATCTTGTATCTACTGTCCACATGCAAAACTCAGCGACTCAAAAAGAACACAGCCTTCTCCTCCTTTCATTAAAGCGTTATTTGCAACCTGAACCAAGTGTTTCTGACTAAAAAGAAACAATTTAAACTGTATTCTTTTCTCAAGGTTGTGTGACATGCAAGAAACAGGAATCTGCAGGAGGGGCCTCTCGTAAGTGCCAAAAGATGACAAGCCGCAAACAAGAAGAAACTCTCATTTGAGAAAGTTCACAATCTAAAGTACAGAGAGCAGGACGGGTTTTGTGTCCATAAAGTTGTTTTAGTTGCTGTGCACTGTCTAAATAAAGTGCTCGTTGTTTCCCCCGAGTGATGTCAACACAGAGTAAACAAGACGGAGAAAGTAGAGGAGCAGTAGGCAGAGAGTCCTGTCATGCATGTGTGAGTGAGTGAATGTGTGAGTGAATGTGTGAATGAGCGAATGTGTGAATGAGCGAATGTGTGAATGAGTGAATGTGTGAGTGAATGTGTGAATGAGTGAATGTGTGAATGAGTGAATGTGTGAATGAGCGAATGTGTGAGTGAGTAAGTTACCCTCTGGATCAGTGAGGTCAACACTCATTCAGACGGTTAAACTGAACTTCTAGCGAGATGCTGCCACTTGATGATTGCTGTGAGAGAAGTTAAGACAGAATCAAATCTGCCAAAGTGCCAAAAACAAATAAAACCAAACAAAAAAACAGAAGAAAATAAAGAGAAAACTGCTGCCCTTGTATAGTTTAAAGACAAGTGGAATAAACTGCCCATATGTGTAAATCTGTAACTTTGTTATCTAGTCCTGTGAAATATCCAGGGTGTTTCCGGCACTCGTCAGTGGACGAGTACCAACAGTGTCCTTTAGTTTGGCTGTAATCAGCACTTGGACAGCCAGCACTTAACATTCATACCTCTTTCTATTATAATATTCATTTTTTGTGGCAGATTGAACAAACAACAAATAACCAAGGTCAAATAACCTTTAGACTTCTCTAGTGGGCTCACCGCCCAGCGATGAGACTGCACATGATATTACTGATGGCTGAATTCCTTTTAGTTGCTTCAGTTTCAGGGTAACATCTGTGCTTCTTCCTACAATGACAAGTCAAAATGTCTGATGTGAAAACGAGACCATAAAGTCGAGTGTCCATTGGCATTTTAAGAGCCAAACATTTCAGGCAGCATGAAGAGGATCAGCGTCAGCCACTAAAAATGTCACAGAACCAGTTTGTCCTTTCCCTGTTCGGCTGCATATTAAAAACATCACGGAAATGAGAACACAAGGCTTCTCACAGTTGATCTTTCTATCAAAGCTGGTGTAAGTGTAGACAGCGGTGCTATCTGCTCTGGTCCATTGTATACCTTAAACGACGACAAAGATAAGAACTGGTTTCTTTAGTGTTAAACTCAGATTTCAGCTCATGACGGAGGACAAAACCGAGAAACACTATCTTCTGTTCTGACTGCGGACAGGTAATTAAGTGTGTATGAACATTTTTGTGTGTACGTGATGTGTAAACATGAGCACATGTGGACTTACCTCTTTACTCAGACTACCGTTTTCTGAAGTTTAATATTGGACAATAAGAACTTTGGAACATACATATTTTTATTTTACAACATTTTCTTCAGTTTTGTTTTTTAATTTCTGACATAATAGTGTTGTTTTATCCTGATGCTAATATCTACTGGTAGCTATTATATGTACAACATATTTGGCACGATTGCTAAGCACACCTTTGTGTGATGGAAACCATGTTTTTTTTTCGTTTTGAATGTTTACATGTTAATTTAGAACAGAATCTAGTAATCTCTTTTAGTCTGGAAGAAAGGTGGCCACTGCTAAACATTTCATATTGAATAGAATATTAAATCATTTACTTTGAAAAACATTGATATGAATTTATATGGTTTGAATTTCCCTTTGACATTTTCATAAACAATTACACGACTTGAAATGACCAACTACAAATTTAAAAGAGGGGAATTCAAACCACATTAAAGACTGAATAGATATTCAGCTCTTTCTAAGGTTCATGTTCTTTCCTTGCTTCCATACTTCTGCTGTGAAGAAACAAACAAATATTTGTATTCATGTTAATCACATTTTTCTTCTTCCTGCAGGTCAGCTGGCTATGGGCGGCTCCTCCTCTAAACAAACCTTTCCCTGGCAAAAGAAAAAGAAGTCGCCTCTGAACAAAGCCTGGAGTCAGCTGAGGGGGGCGCTACCA
Organism: Lateolabrax maculatus; assembly: GCA_031216445.1. Taxonomy (NCBI): domain Eukaryota; kingdom Metazoa; phylum Chordata; class Actinopteri; order Acropomatiformes; family Lateolabracidae; genus Lateolabrax; species Lateolabrax maculatus. The sequence goes on along the minus strand of CM062204.1, from coordinate 5,852,977 downwards.
AACAAGAAACGCAAGAAGAAGAGTGGCCTGTCACTGAATAAACTGAACCTGAATAACCAGAGGAAGCCTTCTCAGAAGAGATTCTCACTGTCAGCAGACAAGAAAGAGCCGCTTTCGCTGAAAAGATTCTCTCTTGGTAACATAAGGAAGGAGTCGATACCGCCTGCTTCATCGGAAAGGAAGGAGAAGGATGATGGAGGGCTGGGAAGACTAGGAGAGCAGATAAAGAGGAAATTTTCTCAGGAACCTAAGAAGGAGCTCGGTACTTAACAAGAAGTTCTCTCCCTCTGTGAGCCTGAAGGACACAAAGGAATAAAATGAGACAAATTAACTGAAAAATGGAGCAACAGCGTCTTAAAAGAGACTCAATGAGATCTATTTGTCCCAGACTCCCTAACAGGACACAAAGAAATTGGACAATTTAGAGAGAAAGAACCCTGAATTTGGCAGGAAGACAATAGAAAATATGCCAGTAAACAGGCCACAGGAGAGTCAGAGAGATACATGTATTCAAAGTTTTTAATGACGTCACTGTCAGTTACTGTGGGCAGATTATCATGACTGTAAATAAAATACAGGAAACCAAAATAGAGCATTACAGACACAGGTTATTTCCTATAAACACTTTGACATCAGTTTTAGTCAATAGTAACATAAATCGGATGCAATATATTTAAAAAGGTTAATTAAAAAACTAAAAACAACATTTCTGGATATTATCCTAATGAAAAATTAGCTTGATTTTCCTTTATGATGTTTTCTTTTTTAAGATGCCCAATGGAAAATCTGTTGAAGTGCACTAAATACTGTACATAAAATTACAATGTGATCATAAATTATATCACAAACAATTTACAAAAGGAGTATTTTGTGTCATTCCAGCACAGAGACAATTTACATGATGCAAACACCACAGTGCCCGCTGCATAGTGACAAAAAAAACAAAAAACTACAAATAAAAAATAAAAGCTTGAGGAAGAAACAGCTTATAGCATACAGTCTATAACTGCAATAAAACTGTTAATAAGGAGCTTCAAGAGGTTCCTGATGGGTACTGCATGAACGCACAAACAGGAGTGTGTTTACTACAGATTTATGAGAAACAGTCAAATCTAGAAAAAGAAAAGTGCCTCTTAACATGAACATCAGGAGATTTTTGTCTCTTCCACTTCCATAAAAATCACAAAAATCTAATGTGTGTGTCATACACTTAAAACACCAGTAAAAACTATAAATATCCTACATCTAACATTTTGCAACAATCTAACCAGAATCATAAACCCAACAAGAGGATTTCGATTTGTTAAGGAACAAATGAAAAGAGGGGTTTTGGTCACCACTTTCAACAGGAATACTTTAAAACAGGCTTTATTAATGTTAATAAATCAGTTAATTATGGTTTTAGATCAGTAATAAAGCACCAATTAGGATAACTAATGAGGTGTCAGGTTGGGAAAAATCCATCATGTTAGCATTTATCCTGTTTTCAGCATAATTCGACTGTCAATCTAAAAGTAAGCCAATAAAAGAGTTTATGACCTAATAGTAAACCATCACAGTTACGCATGTTGTAAATCCCTGATGAAGCGTTCTCTCAGTGCAATAATCCTTCAGGTCTTCAGTTTAATAATTTGTTTTATACAATCAAATAATCCAAGAAATGCAATAACATTCATGCCACTTCTGATACTCACAGTTATGATAGGTAAGTTGGACAAAGTGTTGGTGGCAATTACAAAATAAAATACAAACTAGACCTGCAGGCAGGTATAAACTGGGTACAAACCCACAACACAACTCAGAACCAAAGTCAGAGAAACCAGGAGGCGAAGACGATGGTTGGACCATACCTTTGAGTAAGAAGCAGCAGCAGTAAATATTAAGTTGTTCACAAATGGGAGTTTGGTCTGGATGCTCTGCAGCTTTACAAGTGGCCAAACCGTCCATACGAGGGGCATTCCTGCATGCATTAAAAAGCTTTTTAAAATAGAGCAAGTCACACATTTTCCACAACCTGGCAACCCAAATGTGGCTGTTAATAATAGCCTGTGACTGATCAATAAAACATTGATTAATAATTTTTTAACCATTAACAAATCCATTAGTTTAAACCTGTAACCCTTTAAGTTCAGGATAGAGTGGTGCTGGTTTCCTCCCTCAGCTTCAGTAGCCTTTAACCGCAACTTGTGTTTTGAGGCGTAAATGAACCCTGGTAACAACAAAAACATTACAACCTTCATGAAGGGAGTATTTATTGCAGGACTGTTATATTAGGCTAAATAATAAACTCACTTACAAATTAATCCATCATAAAGGATATTACTAAAACCAAATGTGGTAAAAACCTATTTCTTATACTGCCAGCATGTTACATTTGTTCCGTGGTCGCTGCTTCTTCTACGACCATCTGTTTAGGGGAAAATTGGCGGTTCATTTATGTCTCAACAGGAAATGAGTTCTCCGGTGTCCCCCCATGTTGTTTAAATGGCTCAGTAATGGAGGGCTGGCTTGCTTCCTTATGTCTGCTGAAGGTCATTGATGGAGCTCAAATGAGCCACTTAGAATTAGAAGATACGTCCACTGTCTTGTTTTGTCAAGTGATATTGGAAGTTAATCGAATCTTCTTTGTTTTAACAGACACAAACAGAATAGCCACTGTCTGCTGGCAGCAGAGTACATTTTTGACCCTGACACAATGCTGGCTGAGAAAAAGCAGGTCTTAAGGCTTGTTTATGTGTGCATACACAGATCGGTAGATTTCAGTGTCATGGGTGTGTCTGCATGTCTTGAGTGTGTTGAAAGTTTATCGTTGTTTGAAGTTAATTCCACTTTTCTGCTGAGACGGGTGCGTCTTCTCAGCCTTCTTGGATAAGAGGCGTCCCGTTGCTCCTCTCCACCATCTCGGCAGAACGAGACTGATAGTTCTACAGACAGAGGTGGAGACACAGATAAGAATATGAGGCGAGAGTTGAAATGAGGTAAGGAATCAGGAGGGAAAAGACAGAAAAAAAAAAAACAGGAATGGGGATTAGGTGCAGCAGAAAGTAACAGAAAGTGAAGAGGAAAGAAGAGAAAATGAGTTAGTCATGTCCAAACTAGCAAAAACAGTAAAACAAGCAGAGAGAAAAAGGTATGAAGAATGTTTATCCCTAAGAAAGTGTTTCCACACAGTTTGATGTGATTCCAAGTGTAAATTTCATTGGTTATCACAAAGAAGCAATCAAACTGACAAAGCAGGCCGACAGACATGACCAAAGAAATCGCAGATGTAGGCAGATTTATGCATTTATTTACATTGGTTATAACAATGTTTGTACAAAAATAGACCCTAAATAATATGAAAATGTTTCTGAACTGTCAAAACAAAACCAACAGTTAGCCTTTAATAATATGAAAATAAGTATCAACATGAAGACAAAGAACATAGTTTGAATATGCGTTTATCCCTTTAATAGTTTCTTTTAATGGTATTCCCTTTAAGAGTACTTACAGTTAATGATTTGATATCATCCATAAATGTCTAACTTCCTTTTAATTGGTGACTCACTGCATATTTTACTATCAACACACAGAGAGGACAAATGCAAATGTGTCCTGACAATCTCACTCCTGCCTCCCCCTTCCCTCAGGCATCCTTTCTAATCTTATTGTCACTAACAAGTATGTAAAACAATGTTTCTGTGAATCATTGTACGCACATCCACACACACACACATCCACATCCACATCCACACACACACAAGACCACACACACGCATGACAACACTTCCTGCTAGCAGCAATAACAGGCTGCATGTGTGTGTGAGAGAGAGGGAATAACAGAGTGCACATCTCCAACATACACACATGCCAGAGTAACAAGTCAGAGGAAATGTGGCAAGGAGCATGACCCACTCCAACCACAAGCACACATCTGGACTGCTTTAAGACTGTACAACACGAGCACACAATCTAGCACACAATCTAACACACGCACACACACACACACACACACACACACACACACACACACACAAACACACAAGCTAACAGCACCAAAAACATAGAAATGTTGTGCTCCCTATTAACTAAATAACAATTGCATGAGACAACACTGTAATTCCCAGCATTTGGGTAATTCCACAGCAGAAACCTGTTTATAGGACGAGGCAGTGTGACCATTAAGGCCTCGTTTTATTAGAGTCTGATGGAGGTCACCTCCTTGATGTTTCGCTAAAGTTTGCCTCATGGAAAGTTTGACGTCTTGCCTAGATGAATGCACATATGTGTGGCATTATATTTCTGCCAGAGTGCATGTTGGGACACATTTTGAGCACAAAGATTATTTGCACGCACACAAATGATATTTTGTAGAGAAACTATTATCAGACAAAGAGCAATTGTTACAAAGCAATTATTCTTTGCAGGATGATAATTTCTCAACAAAAAAATAATTTATGTGCATGCAAAAAATACTCCTCTGTGTTCCGTGTATAGACACACGTATGAAGGAAGTGGGGAAAAAACATCACGCTCAACCAAAAAAAAAAGTGTTGGGTTGACTGTTGGGTTCACACCTACATCAATTACTCAATCAATTATCAATCATTTTTACTTTCCATTCTCAGTTTTTATGTTCAGCACAGGGGAGTAAAAGGCACAGTGGTTTTGTCTGTGTTCTACAGTGTGTAATAGTCATTGAAGGTCAACAGGAACAATATTTAATGGCAAGTGGTCATTTATAATACGTTCAATTGACATTGTTGGTCAAAAAGATCTCCACTAGGATTAATCGACTGATGACAAAGAGCTGAACGCCTGCAATTTTGATAATCAGTTAATCTTTACAGTTATTCAGTAAAAATCTCAAATGAGTTTTTTTTTTCTTTTATTTACATAATTTTTTGTACATTAAATATTTTTGGGTTTTGACAAAACTGAACAAAGCTCTGGGAAATTATGGCGTTTTTTTGTGCTATTATTTGACATCAAATAAAAAAAAAGAGCTAGAATACATAGAAAACAGCAGGCGCAGGTGTTTTGACACATATTGCACACTGCCTTGATACTGGACCACACAGAACTAGTACATTTAGAGTGTATCTTCTAACTCTCCAGACTCTTTTTGTTCTTGCTGGATGAATATACGTACAAATGTTGCGTTATCAGATACAGGACTGTGACACTACCTCTTTTGGTTTTGTTCAAATACACTGTCATGACATACATTCTGAGACAGGAACTGAAAAAAGGAAACACACAGATAAGAAATATGCAGTTTTAACAAGAAGCAGCTATCTAGAACAAGATCTGCTGTCACTGTAGCCACATAAGGTTCAATGTTCTGCAAAGTTGCTTTTTTTCTGTGCAAGTTAACTACAGGTTCACTGTGTTGAATGTGTTGGGTTTTGGCTGTGAATTTTCTCTGCTTTTGTTTGGTCAACCATGTGAGTTTATACTCTAACCAATGCTGTCAAATAAGCTTCAGGCAGAAGCACTGCAACATTAACTAACAGTTACATATTCTCTTACACCTGTCAACACAGTGATACTGCAGGACAATAGAGTTAATAGTTATGATATATAACATAGGGTTACTCTTGGCAATCACACCCAAAGAGCACCTAAAAAGCAGAAGCATGTTTGTTTATATTTGGTCAAAGCAAAGCGAATCAAAACAGGACAGTCAAAGGGTTAACAGTAATGATTTAACAGTTTTGATACGTATGACTATAGTACACAAACCAATCAATTTGAAACAATAAATGACCACATTTGCATCTAATGATGAATCTGAAACAATGAGCTGAAACTCGCTATAAAAGCTCTGTAAGCCGAGGGGAGCTGCAGATTTGGGTGATAATTCTCTGTAGGTTCCTTTCACAAATTGTTTTAACAATTTTATACGAAACATTGTGATTGTGAAATTATAAATTACAGCCACTTTAAAAATATATTTTTTGGGTTCGTTTACATTTTTTAAAAATTGGTTTTGCACCTTGATGTTTTTACTTTTGATTTTTTAAATCAGATTTCACACTTTAAATATTCAACCATGATTTTCTGATTTTTGGGAGAGAAAAGTGAAATGTAACCTTAAGTTGTCATGTCGGCCAAGTTGCTTGGAGGTTGCTTAGTTGTGAAACTGTTGTACTGGTCGTACTGTATGTAATCTCAGTGTGATTTCAGTGGTTTATTTTTATGAGTCCTTTAAGAATGCGAGTGGTTGTTTTGTTTGTGATTGCTGCTGTCGCCTTCGTTGCTCTCGGACAGTACCTCGTGCTCCAGGGTGTTAAAGTGAACTTCGGAGTTGCCCTTCCTGTTGCCTCCTCGCCGGCACAGACCGCACAGCAGGATCTCCTTGAAGGTATTCCTCATCTCTTTGTCCCTGAAGGAGTAGATGATGGGATTGACGAAGGAGTTGCACTCGGCCAGCACCAGGAAGTACTTCTCGTAGATCAGCACCCTACACTCTATACACTTCAGGCCGTCGAGCAGCAGCACCACCAGGCCGGGCGTCCAGCAGATCACAAAACAGCCTGGGAGAGGGAGATCAAGAGTACATAAGGTCATTGGAAGACTTGCAATAACATGGAAATCAACAAGGGAAGTCACAGATAAAAAAGGAGTTAATCGGAAGAGAGAAAAGGAACTGACAGTTATAAAGAATGTGAATAAGTAAGGGGGTAGCTAAGGGAGGAAGGGAACCTACTGTAAATTCCTCTCTAGACAATGTGCGCGCACACACACACACACACACAGATACATAACATGTCAGCATGTGGACTGGGTTTAGTCTGTATGATCAGATTTCATTATCATAATACTCGATTAGGTAACTCAGGAATTCATTATGTGCACACATTCGCAGCACGTTCAGCAGATTTATACGCACCCGAACAAGACGGAAATGTGAAAACGAGGTGATAAAACACACTCACAATGTGTAATGCATTCCCCAGCCCCTACCATAACCTTAACTGTCACAACTACATGTTAACTTCAATCTAAATCTAAAGTCTTAACCCTCAAATAGCAATTTCAAGACGTGATTAAAAAAACCCACCTCACAAAAATATCCTCACTGTCAAGTACAAAAACGCAAGTTGGTCTTCACAAGCATATAAGTACAAGATTACACACCCCACACACACATTCACTCACACACACTCAGATACACTCACATACACTCACATACACTCACATACACTCACATACACTCACATACACTCACATACACTCACATACACTCACATACACTCACATACACTCACATACACTCAGTGGTGTCATATGGGCAGGAGAGAAGCTGTTTTTCTGTCACAGTAACTGAACTATGCAGCTCCCTGTCAGGACATGCTCAGGGTTTTTCTCACCCTCCTCACATGCCAGAGGTGCTGAATCCTGGCTGCTGAGCAACGGGAGAAAGACGAGTAACATTTTAAAAACGTTGAGGAATTTAATCGTAAGTTCAAAATGCGAGAGCAGGGGAGGCTGGGAAGGAGAGCAGAGGAGCGAGGGAGCACGGCCAGTCCAGCAGAAAACAAGAGGAATCGGTGGGAGAAGGAGGGAAGGAGTGAATGTGTGAGGGGAGTAAAGTCTGGTTGAACAAGAACAGACAAGACAAGAGAGGAGCCTGCATGCCAGACTGTGTGTGCAGTCATGGGTTTAAGAGGCTGCCAGTGTTTGTCATTTCAAACTGTGAAGATTCAGGCGAGCATCTCCCTGAAAACTGCATGCATCTCTTTATATCCGGATAAGTAATATGCACATGTAGTAAATTAATGTCTGTACAATTAAAGGCCTCAAAAAGGAGGTCATGAGATTGATTGATATTGGCGTCATAGTGTTGAACGGTGATAACTGATTAAACCGCATCCGTACATTTCCGAAGAAAGACTTTTATTTCTCCTAACATGAAGTTTGATCATTGCATATTTAATCACCAATATTTACCTATTATAGAGAAATACTTCTCGGGGTATTTAAGGCTGACCAGTTTCAATTATCTACAAAGGAGCAGATCACTGAATTTTATAATTCCAAGCATCCAAAATTTGCTGTGTTTTCTGCTGCAGTAGGACTAAAAATGTACCACTGCAGTTTTCAGTAAAGAAGGATAGGTCTTGCACACCAAAAAGTCTGTCTGATAAGTGAAAAAGTTTTGACTGAACAAACCAAGAATCCCCCACGCTGATACATTTTTCCTTTGTGAAGGCTCAATGACTAAAACATTGATAACAAAGTGAGTAAAAGTGATCGACAGTGTGAGGGATGCTTTAGTTTATAAGTATTTTCCTCAGTTAACAAAGTAAAAAGATACCTTATTAAAAACACCTGTGCACAAAGTTCTCCATCCAGTTGACTTTCAAATAAGAATTTAAGATGTGTGGTTGTTTGCAAAATGTAGAAAATTAAAAACTACTGTTTCCAAGTCATTAATGAACTTTAATGCTCAATAATATAGATTAATTTGGGCACATTTATGGCATCCACGTTTCATCCAATCTGCATGATGTATTGTGATATTATATTTGAATAAGACTGCTGCATCTGAGCCCTTGTCAAGTGTGCGCTTTTAGTGGTTACAGGGTCAGGCTACAAATGACAGTCGATCTGAAGAAATCTATCTGCCAAACATACCGACAAGACTTCAATTAGGTGGGTGAAGTTCATCATGTAGGTTTAAGTAAGTTTTTGGTTTATTGCCCAGCTCTTGATGTGTCTAACTAGTGTGAGTGTGTGTGTGCTTCCTCACCCAGGATCATGGAGACGGTCTTCATCAGGTTGAACACCGTCTCTTTGTGTCTCATCTGGGAGGTGTGCTGCGACATCTGCTTGCTCTTGTGCCTAACGTAGATAAAGATCCGGGTGTAGATGGCCACCATGACGGAGAAGGTCAACAGGTTGAGAACGGCCCAGAACACCAGGTAGCTGCGGCTGTACAACGGCGCCATGGTAGAGCAGTTATCCAGGTCGCACAGGCAGTGCCAGCCCATAGTGGGAACCAGGCCCATGATTATGGCCACCAGCCAGATGAACAGTATAATGATGAAAACACGCCGGGTGCTCATCTTACTGTGCAGCTGCATGTTGAAGATGGTTTGGTGGCGCTCCACGGCCACAGCCAGGAGGTTGAGGACTGAAGCTGTCAGGCTGGTGTCGATCAGCCCCTGCCGCACAAACCACTGGTACTTAGACAGCTTAATGGTCCAGGGACCGGTATGAAACATCAAGTGGAGGTAGGAGACACCTGGCAAGAGGAAAGTCAGTTTAATTTCAGGGACATTGAAAAAAATAAAGCGCTACAGGATAATTCAAACTATTGCATATTATGTTTTAGTTTAGGAAGAGTAGTTTGAGTTTTAGTAAAGATTTCCTACCTACCAAGACTGGGACAAACCCCTGAAAATCCAAAAGATGTCTAACTGAACTTCTGAAGGTCACTAATTTCACTATTTAAAAAAAGACGAGGTTTTAAAATGTCCCATTCAGTTTCCATTAGCCTGCACCTACAGCTTCAGAAACAGTAATTCCAAGTGACAATGTTGATAATCGGATATCATATTATCTTATATTTAAAATATTAAATTATATAAATATCTAAAAAAAAAGCTCTCAACACAGGTCCAACTGGTCAGAATAATAAACCTTCAGCATTAAAAGCAGCCCCGATGTCTTAAGGGAATATGATGCGAGTCAAAACATCCACAGCCATTGTTCTCTACAGTATGTAGGTCCAGCGGCATCTTGACATGCATCATTGCAGATTTGAGGTATGTGTCCAGATACCCATCAACTCTTTATTTTTAGAGAACAAGTTTATCACATTTGTTTCCCAGATGGTGACAGCACATGACGCACGACACTACTGTGTGTGTTGCACTCATTACGTTAATTTAAGTTTTTGCTGTAATTGACAATCCCACTTTTAGCTCAAAGATGTAGAACGTCTCCCGACAGCCCACAATCAGATACAAAAACATTTCTGACATTACTGCCTGAGATGTTTGTGAACTAAATGTAAGACTACAAAATGTTTCCTTTGTTTGAGGAAGCTGGATTCAGACCTGCAGATACCCTAAAATCTCTGTCCCAGTGCTTTGCTTTCTGACTAAAATATAAATATAGAATATAAATATCAGATGTTACAATGCAGTTTAAATGAGGCCTGGGTTCGCTGTTAATTAATAAAATTTGTAGTACTATAATAATGTCGAAGCACATGAAGTAAAACAATTGTACCTGAGAAGAGGTCTGCCAAAGCTAGGTTACCCAACAGGTAGTAGATGGGGTAGTGGAAGCGTCTGTTTTTTAAAATGGCGCTTATGACCAAAAGGTTGGAAAAGATGACGACGAAGCAGACCGTCATGCCCAGACTGACAATCACATAGTCACGTTGGCGCCAGTGGTCGCTGATGTTCTTGCCACTCTCCTCATAGAAAAATTTGACGGTACGGTTATAGTTGCATCCCTTAGTCAGTTTATCCATGTTGAAATGTCCGGTGGATGTGGGATCAGAGAGGAGTTGGAGAGGAGAGAGACGCTGCAGATAGGAAGCAGAGGGGAAGGTCTAGGGTGGCATTCAGACTCGCCCTCTCTGGTGGGTTGGAGATCAGCATGCCATCAGCTGGACAGGTGAGGGCCGGAGGGATCCAGACTGGAGTCTGAGGACTTTGCTGTATGGCTGTCTGGGACTCTGGGTGCACTGGTCTTCAATCTGTGGACAAATGAAGTATTACTTTAAGACAACAAACACAACCACGATGCATGACTTCATTCCAAAAGCAATGTGCTAGTGTTGAACAATAACTACCAACATTATGAATCTAATATCACTTTCAGTGCCTAACTGTGATTAAATACATTTTGCTTGGTGAGATGTATCATCTGGTTTAAAAAGGATCCTTCTGTGTTGGTAACGTTGGATGCAATGACCAGCCAATCAGCCCAGAGTCAAGTTCAGAGGTCTAGAATCTAAAATCTTAATTTCTCAAAAAAAAAAAAAAAAAAAGTGAAACATTTTCTGTTTCCAGCTTTTCAAATTAACTTTTTTGATTGTCTCAAGTTACAGAAAATTTAACATCTTTGGGTTTTAGACTCAGTGGTCAGATAAAACAAGACATTTAATGACATCATCTTGGGCTCTAAGGGCAGTTTTCAAGGATAATCACTATAACATAGAATCATCACCCAGCGCTAGTGATTCAACACAACATAGAAAATATCATGCACTGATGCTTTTAGTAGTCTCCCTCCACTCACAAATGTGTCTTACTTAGTGTGACTTCACCCGGGTGTTTGACCTTCACTGTCACTATGCTTATAGTATACTATGCGTGTAGAGATTTTTTTATTTGTATTCATCAAAAGATGCATCATCTGTTTCAAGATTAAACTGTGCGAACCCCACCACAGTATATCATGTATATCTCAGTGGTCTAAATACACACAAGGATATTTTTAAACCAACTAGGCTTACATAAATAAATACGGTAAATGAAGCTTGCCAAAGATGACTTTTTACTGCCTGAAAAAAGTCAATTATCTTTTTATGCGAATTGCAAAAAACATATCTTACTCACAAAGCTGACGTGTTAAGGAAGTTTGTTCTCCATAAACCAGAAAATACTGATCAGCAGCAACAGCCCTATCAGCTTTATCATAGTGCTACCGAGTTCAGTGCCAAACGTCTATACAGGCTGACAAGTCATGACAGGAACACTAAAAGCTTTATGACTGTAACACTGCACTTAAAAAGCACAACTCAGAGCTCAGCCATCGCTTTATTACACGCATTCAAAGTGTGGCCAACAACAACGGGCTTTAATCCTCTATTTACAGTAAACTTGTACGGGTCGCATGGTGCGTTTGGAGTCAACAACACTCCCTCACACATTCTCCATTTTCCTGCCAGCGCAGCACGACGACACACACTGTACGCCGACTCCAACTTCAACTCTCTCAACAATGGAAAAGCAGAGCAGCTCCCTACAGCTGAGACACACCTCACAATTACACAATCCAGCTATGTAACTCAATCTCAATCCAAACACACACACACGCACACACACACACACAAGGAAGGAGCCTCAGTGACCCACTCTCCTACCAAGGGTGTGTGGAGAGAGATGCCAAATCAAAAACAGAAAAATGTGGAGAGAGTGAAAACTGTAGAGGCTTGAGAATGAGAGGACGGATGAGACAACTGCAAGAAAGGGGATTGATTAAAGAAACAATGTAAAACAGTTGAGAACAGTGAAAAGAAAAAAAGTGTAGCAAGAGAATGTGAAAGCACCAAAAAGTCAAAGCAAGAATACGTTTTGAGTGTCCAGGAATATAATACTACAAATAAAGTGTGTGTGCAAATGTGTGTCTGTGTGACTGGTTGAACAATGTCATTCATACACACTGTGCAGACAGGAAGTGCTGAAAGGTTATTTTGCCATTTCTCTGGAACGCCTCTGTCCCTGTCAGAGACACGAGACGTCAATCAAGCACCGGTACTACAGTTGATCTTTGACCCCAGACCCTTCACATCAAAGTCACGTGCACACAGCCGCTCTATTTCCTTCTTACGTCAGGACATCCCTATGAACTCTTTAGTCTACCTCTCCAACTGTCTTTGTCTTAGCTCAGGGGGATGACATACAAATAACTCCAACAACTATGCTGACTTTAGTAAGAATTTGGCCTTTTTTTTTTTGCACTTTATCATGTTGCAAATAGAAAAAAACCAAGATCATCTCAAGGCAAACAAACTCAGGAGGCATATGATGCCCATCAAAACACCCGCATCCATTGTTTTCAATGTAAACCCACTCACTAGTGATGCACGGGATCAGGGTTTTTTAAATACTCACACCCAGCTGACCCGTTACAAGAGCCAATCTGGCCCGCCCAACCCACAAAAACATGTGTTAATCAACCACCCGAACTTGCATTTTTCCCCACACCTTACTTTTTTGGCTCACTTTGCGTGCAACCTTAGCATCGCCCGTTTTGAACTCTGCCATATCAACAGTGGTAGCCTCTTCTTTCTGACCAATTTCTGATAAAAAAGGAATTTTGGCGCCTGGCGGTGTAAACAAAAGCTACAGATACCACTTAGGGAAAAAACTTGTAAGTAAACCCTCAACACTGTTATTAAAGCTGGTATTAAATCTGTTATTATTTGTGTGTGTGTTTTGAGAGAGAGTGACAGAGGGGAAGTGAAGGTGAACTATTTCATGCAATGTTTCTGTACGTTCTTAATAACACCGGTCTGACCTATTCTCAACTGATACAGATTCTAATACTGATTACTGATGTGAAACCAGTTCTCTCTTTTCCTAAACTTAAAATCTGTGTACTTCATTTTCTGGAATTTTCTGGAACTCATTGGGATCTTTTGTTTGTTTACAGGTCTTGGGGAGCACAACTGAATTTGTGAAAAGTGTTGTATAAGCATTTGGTGAAATCTGAAAAAATTGCCTCAAACGATGTCACTTGAGTCTGTAGACTACAAGTTTGAACATGAAACAAAATGTGGTGGTGTGAAGTTTCTGCTCCTCGTCTCTGTTCACGGCTACAGTAGGCGCTACATACATAACACACCCAAATCTCCAACCGACCAGTCAGCAGTCGAGTTGCACTGTGGGTCATGTACCCACCAGGTTTTGATAAGCAAGAAGACTGCATGGAACAAAATAGATATTAAACTGTCCACCGTAAGTCCAACAATGTTATAAGAGCAAAATGTGTTACTCTTAACATGAAACCAGAGATTGCTTTGAGTCTGCAGCCCACCATGACTGAACTGATTAAAGTCATGACTGGGGTCACTAAAAGCCGACATGTTATGATTAAATAAGAATATTATACCAATTTTAGACTGAATTGTTGCTTGTCTTTGGTCAACATTTAACATTTCAACACTTGGGCTTCTTTTGCTGAATGTTTTAATCTTATTTTATTATATGCAGCTGTAGCTGTATTCAGCCACCAGTCCCGTGCTGACTCTACAATAGTTGCATTTCAAGTGTGCACCTTGAGGCTAAAACGCAGCCTTTGATCTTCTCTTCGGTTTCACTTTGCAAACAGACAAACAAAGCAGCCGCAAACCAGTCGAGTGATTTGAGTCATTTCTGTACCAAAAGGTTACAAAACAATGAAGCTCTGGGTCATAGAAGTGCAACGAACTGCTAACTTTAAAGGATCACGACTGAAGCCATTTTTAAAAAAATTTTTTTACAAGTTTGTTGCATCTGGACAGACGCAGTGGGGGACAAACACCAACTTCATGTCTCATTCGTGAGTTTTGAGAGGCAGAATACACTGTGTGTAACTTATTTGTTATATTTGGTCAGGTGCAGTAATAACATGTCCTTTGCTCTCGTTGGTGTGCACCTTTTGTAATTCCAGTCCTAAACAATTATTAATTCTTCTCAGACACACATTATGCGGCAGACGGTTCGGGACAAGTGCAGCTGCCGGCGCAGGATGTGGAACCACAGAACAAAAGTAGCAGCACAGACTCCCCATAGAAACCGTGCTCTCATCACACCTGTTTCCAGGCCCAGCGGACAGTTGTTTTCTACTGAAATGCTAAAAAAAACATCGTCTTCCTGCCCAGCACCAAACAGCAGACAGACAAAGTTAGCAACTAGTTAATGAACATAGTGGAGCATTCAACAACTAAAAAGTCAGATATTTTTCTTCAGAGCTGGAGGAGACAAAAACAGAGCTAAAATGAGACTGATATTAAGGTAAAATACCTTAATATTGTAATAATAAGGTTTCCACACACATGACTCCCGAAGTATGTTAATGCTGCTTTAAAGAATAGTTGAACAGTTCGGGAAATACACTCATTCGCTTTCTTGCCGAGATTGATACGACTCATGTTTGTACAGTAAATATGAGGCAGCCAGCACCTGTAAAGCTCACTAATTGACATGACGGATCCAAGTTGTTAACCTGTACAAAATTTGAGCTTACAGACATGAAAGTGGTATCAAAACAGATGTTTAATTACAGCATTTTCAGCGCAGCTCATTCAAACTTTGGGTACATCCCTAAACTTGACCTCACTGTGTCTGAGCCGAGTGTCCCCCTCCCAGAGAAACTGACCAAAGCCTCCGCTTCCCCAAACTCTGGACACCAAGTTCACTGCTTTGCTGTCACTGTGTGGCTCTAAGGGACTGCATTTGCATGAGTGTGTGTTTTCATGCTTCATATGTCCCTGTTTGTGCGTGAATGGACTGGGCTGAATCAGTAAACACCAGTTTGAATGCAAACCAGTCATTACCAGAGCAGCCACACCCGAGTCTCTTCTTCTCCCTCCTCCCCCCTCTCTCTTTCTCTCTCTCTCTGAAAGTAGAGCCTTGGCACATGAACTTTAGCAAGCACTTCTTTGCAACAGCAAAGATTTACACACACAGACACCTCTGACTAAAACAAATACTGAAGCGGAAGTGGTGCGTGAGGGAACTGTTTGAGACCTCTAATTCCAGGTATAATGGAAAGTCTGCTCGTCTGGTCAGGAGTCGCCTACTCTCTACGGGTATACTTGTTTTAATAAATTGCTACCTCCAAAGAGACACAGACACTTCCTCTTTTAAAAAGGACCACGTTGTCCTACCAGAGAGGTCTTTTTTCTTTTAAACAGGACACGCGGTTGCACCAAAAGCTGCAAAGCAAACTACACGCTTGCCAGTAGAAGAATAAATACAAAACACACGTTTTTGTTGCTGTGCATCTGAACAGCTTTCATTTAATTACGGACCATTTAGAATTAATTTCCTCATATAAAATCCTCTGAGACCCTGTGACAAATGAACAAAAGAGCTAAATATCCTTTTAAAAGAGATCTGAAGGGGCCGTAAGGTTGTTTGTTTAAATCCCAGAATCTTACTAAAGTAATCTTACAATCAGTAATTTTGTCGACAGAAAGTCCCCAGAGTAAACTATTTTGCCGCGATGATCTTATTTGTCAAAATGAGACATCCTAGTGTCTCATTCTCAACTGGAGGTGTTATATGAAACAGGATGATAATAAACAGGTTTCACTGACGAAAGGAAATAATGTCAGTGTTTTCCCTGGTTGACTCACTTACAACTTTTGACAAAACTAATCTGATCAGCTCTGATCAGCCCCCGGACACGAGACGTGACAGTAACTCAACTGTCCCAGATCATCCACATGCATGTCAACACATCAAGAGAAAATGACAAAATCTACAACTTTGATAATCAGTTAGTGTTTAAGACATTTATCAAAGCAAACAATATCCAGTTCCATCATTTTATATAACGTAATATATTTGGGTTTTGGACTGTTGGTTGGACAAGAGAGATAAGAGAGACTTCATTGTCATCCATCTGTATACAGCGCAGTACACTACATAGAGGAACAAAATTGTGTTTCTCCTGGTCATTGGTGAAAAAACAAGCATTTTAAGAAAAGTCACCTTGGGCTCCGGGCCGAAGGTAGAGGTGAGTAAGTTGCAGATGAGAGCCAAGTAAAATAACCGAGATTCATTACAATACCAAAATGAAAACTATTTCTATACCTTACTTTCGCTGAAGAAAAAAACTGAAGATTTGATGAGTTTTTTCTCACATTTTATAGGCTGATTGATTACTAAATTAAACAAAATGATCAACAGCTTAATCGATAATGAAAATAACCATTAGTTGCAGTCTTAAAGATGTGCTTCTTATACTTATGACCCCTCGAGACCGTGAATTTTAAGTAGAAATTTGATGTCACTGCAGTCCAACACAACTTCACCAAACTGCCATTGAGTTTAGTCAACACTGTGGCACTGTGTCAACACAACCTGAACTTTATAACTTTCACAATGGTAGGATTCATTGCATGGCTGTTGTACATGTAGATAGATAGATAGATTACTTTATTCATCCCCGAAGGGAAATTAGGTAAGTAACTAAAACACTACTAACACCCGCACTGTAAAATGATCCAAGCCCCTCCTGTTGTTTGCCATTTAATGCTGTAGGATATGTGCTGTGGTTACACCCGGACAGATTCAAAAGGAAGAGACAAAAAGTGGAATATTACAGGCTATACCATATGTTGCATGGAAGAAGGATAAGGCTGCCTTTGTATGGGATCACTTCTCAGAAAGGGCATGGCCACAGTGACAGTGTTGAGGATGTTCAGGCTGTAATGAACTCCAGACTCCTGCCACGGAACAACAAAGCCCACAAACACACGCGCACACACACACACAGAAAAAGAGAAGATGTACAGGGAAGAAAAACGAATCTGAACTCACCTTTCCTTGAGTCTCTGAGCTCGTTGATCAAGTAAATCCAGATCCTCGTCGGGTTGAGAAACAACGTGCTGGCGTACCTGAGGTCACCTCCTGCGCACTTTCGACACCCTCTGCGCACAGGGTGGAAACATGCGACAAAACCAAAAGAAAAACTATTGTTTGCGGTTATTTTTTTCCCCTCCTCCGCTTTCTCCGTTTCCTTCAAAGCTCCATTCCGGCTTCCTCTTTTTCTTAAATCCTACAACCTCTGCGGACGGTCAGCGTCACCTGTGCGCGGACTCCCTCCGGTTTCCGGTACCTGGCGCGGCTGTTACCTGTGCGCACTGATCCGATCTGCGCACAAAGGGTGCGGCCCGGTGCTCCTCCGCTGCTGCCGCGTCTGAGAGGAGCGGCTCCGTGCGCCGCTGCTGCAGACCTGAGCGCCCAGGACCCGCCCCCAGCGGCCCGGCCAATGACAGGCGAGCTGAGGAGTGACTGACAGCCGGAGCAGCGCAGCAGTTCGGCGCGTATTTATGGTTTTGATGGTGAATAATCGATGCTCCCCCCCCCCTCTTGTATACTGTGTATACTAAAGTGTTGAGGCAGTACTGGAATAATATGGCAACAGTACGTGAATGTGACATTTGTATAGATTTTCATTAAGATTTGGTAACTTCAACAAACATTTATTCCAGAGCTACGAAGAATGGGCGTTATTGTGCAAACAGCAGTGGTGGAAAGGAACTAACTTTAGTACAATTTTGAGGTACTTTACTGGAGTATTCCCATTTGATTTGCTACTTTATACTGATATATATTGTACTTTTTACTCCTCTGCATTCATTTGATAAGTAGAAGATAAGCCACACCATTACCAGGGACAACAGTAAGAGGAGGCTTACACCTAGTGCATCAATAATCCCATAATATCATACACATTATTCTGAAATGGGCCATTCTCCAAATTGAGTACTTTTACTTT
The DNA here is from genome assembly GCA_031216445.1 of Lateolabrax maculatus. Classification (NCBI taxonomy): domain Eukaryota; kingdom Metazoa; phylum Chordata; class Actinopteri; order Acropomatiformes; family Lateolabracidae; genus Lateolabrax; species Lateolabrax maculatus. The sequence goes on along the minus strand of CM062204.1, from coordinate 5,834,755 downwards.
TGGTACTTTAAGTATATTCTGATGCTAACACTTATACAATACTTTTACTTAAGTAGAATTTTGAATGCAGAGCTTTTACTTGTAACAGAGTATGACTGGTGGTTAAAATCCATAACAAGTATGGCGATTGCAGCCTCCCTGGTGTGATGTAGCTGTGGACCTCTTTTGTATGCTATACCCCTCTTCCTGTCACCTTTCAAGTTGAATTTATTGAATAAAGGGGTATATGCCTAAAATACTTAAATCTACCACTTTTAACTGTGATGGGTACGTAGAAAGTCTCCAAAGAATTAAAACAACCATGTAAAGCACAGTGTCCATTGTCTGTCCATTGCAGGTTTCTTTAAATCTCAGAGCAGCTGCAGCTTCTGCTTTCCTTTTGAGCTTAACTAATCAATTTCATGGTTTGAATCCCTTCAGTTTACTGCATTGTATAAAGGAGTTGTGTGCATGTTGATGTGTGTCCTTTTTTAAATTATTTAGCATATCAACCTCATGCAAACATTCCCCGTCTGTAGGCTGTAGCTGAATCGTTGGTTTCAGTTTAGATGCTGTTTCCTTGTGGTTGACATCAGGTTTGTTTTACTGACATTTTGTTAAAACAACGAGCTGTAGCTTTTGGGAGGGAAATATTTGAAGTAGATGCTGTTGCTTTGTGATGTCAGAAGCTACTGTAAATAAATGATAACCCAAATACATTAAATGGGTCAGGACTACACCACATACAACATACCACATAGCAGAAATATTGTTATCTTACCTACTTTAGAAGGTGGTAACTCTATTGCACCATATACAATGCGGAATCATTTAAAACCTTTTTAACTCCATGCTTTATTCTCATCAGGCCTACTGACCTTGTCCTCATCCTCATCACAACCAATTCTGCCGCCCGTACAGTGCAATAATGACAATGACAGACACAGAAACAACACCACCAACCTCCAGCAACAATGGGTGTCAGGCTCATCTTTTATTCAGAAGATGAGGGCACGAGGCCCGCATGCAGCCCAGTCCACCACCCCAGTGAGAGGGCAGAACCCAGAGAGGCTGTTTTTACATGATACAAATGTCAAACACAAAACAAAGCTCCATCAGATTATCTTATTCTGCCATAGTTTGGTTCAGGACTACGGGAGATGAACCTGTAGCTTCGGATGCGCTGTTTGCACTTGAGATTGTTGCAATAAAGTGCAAACTACTGTCTCGTAATGAAAATGAACGGAGAAAATAAGAGAAAAGACAAGGAGGAAATAACAGGACGATTGCACGGCAGACAGGGATCAGAGTGAAGAGGCAGGAACGAGGAAAAAGCAGATCCCCTTTCCTGTTTACACAAATGGCCGACTGTGTGGAGGTTAGCGTGTGAGAGTTTGTGTGACAGGTGTGTTTGTTCAACATGTACATGTCTGTTTTCCTTATTAGGTGGGTTGCGTGCCTCAGTGTGCAGCCAATGTGTGTGTTCCAGCGGACATAGTTTCCAGTTGGTTGTATTGAGCCTCTACATTCTCCTATTTCCCCTATTTCATCTCAGCGTCACAAGCAGCTGCGCTGGAAGCTGCGTACGCCGTCGCGATGGCAACAGGGATGCTGATTGGCCTCCATGCCTTCCACACCTGTTTGTCACTGAACATGACCGAACAAGTCTGTCAGGGCGTAATACCTACCAGGCCAGGGTTACCAGCAGGCCAGAGCAATGTACTATTACATTTAAGATTTGAAATGTGCTGTTATTGCAACATGAATTATATCTTATGGCAGTTTTCTTTGTATGGCTGAACATTAAACAGTGGCAAGAGAGCAGGGTTTGTCTGTCTATTTATCAATAACATCCATTCCTAGCTGATGGCAACATGGAAAAATGTGATTGTGAAACACCTTGGATGATCATCTAGGATCAATGGCTCAACTTTATGGCTTATAACTTGGAACCGTTTTGCTATCTCAGCGTCCCACCCAGAAGTCATTGAAATGACGTTTGAACAATGACAAATTTGTTAGAGTTGTGTTTTGCAATAATACACCATACAAACTGATCTGACAGCATAATGACTAAAGTAAAATTAAGAACATTGTGATATACTGAAAGGTGTTGCTATTATTTTATCCATCCCATTAATATCAGTGGAGGTAGGCTAAATAACAGAAACACCTGTATAATGCAGTACAATTCAACAGCAACACAAACTACATCTTCCAAAATAGTTTAAACAAAAACTGAACATTATAAGCTTAATGAAGCTACTAAAGGTCAGCATAACACCAATCATCAATGTAAATTTGTTGTTTCCTATTCAATACAAATATGTGAGTATACGTATTTTTTCAAATTAGCGGAGTTCCTTTACAATCTTTCCATGTACCCTCGGGCAACTGCAGACTTTTACCCCGTGGGTGCAAGTACCCCTGGTTGGGAATCATCACAACTGCTGGTGATACGATTGAGAGGTCAACAAAAGCTGCTGATGGGACCTTGGTGAGATTATTTTTTCAACCGCTGTTTCCAAGTTCAACTTCAACAAGTTTTTTTCCTCCTACTGCAGTGTTAATCGTCTCAAAAGCCTTTAACTTATCTTGTTGTACCTTATTGGTTGGGAGCAACTGCTCAATAGATAATGTAGACTACTGGTGCTATCTATATAACCACGGGCTCATAAAGTAGTAATGAAACAACAATGCGAAAACAAAGCCAGAAGGTTAGTTCAAAAAATAGTGCTCTGTTACTATAAAAGTCAAAACAGACAAAAGGAAGCTCTATTTTCGAACAGGAAACAGAAAAAGGAAATGTGTGGATCCCAAGACAACAACACAGGAAAAGCAGAAGTGTTCCTGGAGTGATTTATTGAGGAGGGCGTGGACATTTTCAACCATTGTGTGGTGAAACGGAGGAGACACAGAGGGAAGGCTCAGCCAACAACTGAATGACAGATCAGTAATACTCTGTTACCAGATCACCTCCCACAGGCGACCATGTGCGCAATTAAACAAAGATCCAGAGCATGAGAGCAAGTTGCGTGTGAGCAGCAGAATGTGTCAGCAAGTGTGTGTTTGTCAGAATGATGTGGGGTCTTGTGCAACGTGTTTGAAAAGACTGAAATGCGACTGCATGTGTTTGCGTGTGCATAAATCACATACGGATGTGCTCATTGTCATCTGGCATTGATTTTGAGAGAGCCTTTATGTCCAAATGATTGCCTCCCCCCCCCCCACACACTGCTTTTAATGCCATTAACGGGAAAACTGCAGCGGTTCTTACTAAGTTTGTGGACAGGAAACCGTACATGTGCTACAAGCTGCTGGCATGTGGTACTATACGTTTGTAAATCCCCTCATACCCACATGAACCCACAAATAACCACATTTTTCTCTCTTAAAAGATGACGTGTCACAATGGACAAGCCCACAGAGAATTATCACTCGATCATGCAGTTCCCCTCAGCTCTATGGAGTTTTTTAGCATTTCACTGTTTTGGTTTTACAGCCTTGTTCACGCCACGTCATATTCAGACACTGCAGGCAGTTGTTTTTACTGACAAATCTCTGATAACCCCACTGCATGTTCCCTGCCCAGCAACACACAGCAAACAGACAAAGTTAGTGACTGGCCAGTAAACATAGTGGATGTTAGCAACTAAAGAGCCTTATATTTCCCCTCAAGGGTTGGTGGAGACCAAAAACAGAGCTAAAACAGAGTGAATATCGGACTCAGGCTCAACAGGTGTCCAGAAACACGACTTTAAATTAATGCTGATGTTGCTCCATAACTGCTGTATGCAATCAAGTTCACCAGATCAACTTTATTAGGTGATGATAGACTCAGTTGCCAGTTCATTGGGACCACTAAACTAAAACTAATGCAGTCTAATACAAAAGTCCTGCAATAAATCCTCCATGAAGGTTCTAATGTTCATGTTTAGAGACATGTCGATTCAACTTTATGATCATTTTGGAGGATGTAGTTTGTGTTATTTGTAGTTTGTGCACAGACAGGTGCTATCCTAACCTCATCGATTTAAATGGGGTGGACCAAATAATAGAAACATCTTTCAGTGTCCGTTTAAGTCCGCTCCTTTAAAAAGATAAGTTGAAATAGTTGTACTGGGCTGCTTCCATTGATACTCTTCCATGTCCAAACTAGAAAAAAAGAGAGGCCTCCACATTAGTGTAGGAAAGCAGAAAAAATCATTTCTGCTACACAATATTTTTTTCCTCCATTCTTGCCATTTCTCTCGATAATTTTACCTCGTCAAAATGCAACCACTGACACGGTTGCTTTGTTTAAAGGGTTACAAGCCATAAAGCCTTTTTCCCTTCTAAAATGTAAAAGAGAAAAAAACATTGTGTGCTGAAATACAAAATACATGAGTCAATGTACCTTTCTCCTATAATGGCAAATATAAACCAAACTAAGAGAGAGCTGTGCTTCTCTGCCTCTGTGAGAGGATCACATGACTGCTCCATGAACACTCGAAGCTTACTCCATTGAGCCAGCTCTCTAGTATCTGTTGCCACATTGCAGTATTAACTAATGTTTCTCATTTCTTCTCTGCTATTCATTCACCTTTCGTCCTCCCTCTGCCTGTCATACACGTGTGTATCTTGGCAAATTTTCCAATTCTTCATTCATGAAACCACAAACGCTCCCGGGTTCCCTCTTTTTTAAATCTCACTTTCATGTAACTGCAGACAGACTTTGCCACAAATGCTCAGTCTTTATTGTTCTCACATCACCAGACTTTGTAGGTATGCTTTCTTTCGCTCTTATGTGTTTACCATTCTTATCTAGAGAAAAAAGAAGCATGTGCAGTGTATCACCAACATCCCTTATCTTTATGTTGGCCTTTTATCATCCTCACCTGATAAATTCAGGGGCCTGCTTGGCATCTTTCCCACATTTAGTTTCACTGACCTCTCCTCCAAATGGGGGTTCTGGAAATGCAGTAAGTTTCTGTCACACCCTGGATTTGATTTAAATGCTATGCAAAAACCCTAAAGACGCTCATTTGAAAGTCAAAGGCAATAGACAGGCAAGGCTTTCTGCTTGCTGAATAAGATAAAAAATGGTTGAACAGAACAGATCCTCACAACCGCAGGGTTATCAGCGTACTATGCACATTATCAGGCTGCTCAAGGCCACAGGAGACACAGTTTAGGATACAGTTTAAATAACAGCTTGTACAGTATTGTTAGCAGTGTGAAGACTTCAGATGTGTGATACTTGGGGGTCGAGGCTTGATTAAAATACAAACTGGTGTTTAAACTTGCCTCAGATCTGTTAAAATCATGTGACTGATGGCATTTGAATCTGTCTGCTGTTTCTTTCCAACATGGGGCTGGTTTGAACTGGTCTCAACCACAACATCCTGTTGCTCTGTTGTAGAAGTGCACCATGCACTGTAGTCCAATTACAGTATGACTCCTTTTAACACCTTCAAGTTTCACTTGAAGGTGCTTTTATTTCTTTTATTTCTATTATTACACTTTCTTCTCACATTGGAACAGAACTGTGATCTACGATTGGGGCGTCAAATAGAAACGCAATGGAGTAAACTCCAGGAATTAATGTTTTATTGGCAAAGTATTTTCTGTATATTTGACCTTAATTTTTGTCACCTGACATTTTTTTGGTTTATGGACAGAATTCTAATAAATTCATTAAATACAACACATCATACTTTGTCCAGGATAACATGACAAATTCCTGGACTTCTTTTTAATGTCCACCAACCATTCATACAGTCTAATATACATGTAAGTGGTTTATAGTCACTTCAGATAATTTCAATGTGCTATTCAAAATGAAGTTTTAGATTTAATGCTACTGCTATCTTATAATAAAGGTTCTCAAAAGTTTCAGCTTTTTCTATTTTATTTTCCTCCCTTTCCTTCCCTCCCCCATTTGAATCATACTTGATTTGTGTTTTGATTTTGTCCTTACTGTTGTATGTTGCAACTTAGACTTACTGTGTTCACTTATTTTATTACTGTCAAGCACTTTAACTTAATGTTTTATATAAAGTGCTATACAAATAAAGCTTGAACTATTATCATTATTTTTACATGATACATTATCACAAGCTTTTTATTATTCTCAAGGACTGATATGAATTTGCTCCCATTTAGCCACAATAGCATTAGTGGGGTCAGACGCTGATGTTGGTTGATTAAACCTGGTCCAAAACTACACAAAGGGGCGCCCACATACTTGACTATATAGGGTATGTTGAGTACATACCAGTGAATGAGAGTTCAACTGTACCTGTTTACCTCTCTTTATAGCGCCCCCTTCTGGCTGAAATGGGATAATTGCATCAGGGCTCAGCAGAAAGTGTGTGAATAAACTCTCACAGTGCAGAAGACAAAAACACAAATAGACAACAGATTTTTCAAGATTTTTTTTAAATATTATTTTAATACTTTTCTTAAAAAAGATGTTGTACTCCATAATCTGAACAAGATGAATCTATTGACCTCAATGCCTCACTCACCAACATACCAACAGGTTGTTCTGGGTAAAATAAATCAAATAGCAAAGGGAAAAGAAAACAAAATAAACTCAAAACAATCAAATATGAAAAGGGAAAAGAAATGAATGGAACATAAAAAAAAAGTGATTATAGAATCGAAAACACTCACAGATCTCTGGGCCAACCTAAGGAAACCGGGAAAACCTCCCGCTTCCAGAAAAACACAATGGCACACGACATCCCAAAACAGTTACCATGGACAATGAAAACATTTTAAAAATAAAAACTAAGAGACATAAAGATGACAAACAAGAACCTATTATACAGACTGTAGAAGCTGTGAGGATGATAGTGGTGGACGAGATGGCTAACAAAGACTAAAAACATGTACATGATGAAAGGAAATTATAAAAAAAATGAGAAGATGTAAGTAATGAACAGTTAAGTGCAGATATTGAACAGCTACAAAATGATGGGGCCTAGGAAAGTAGTGACATACAGTGATTTTGGAACCGCTTCTTCAAACTATTACCGAGCAAACTGCTGCATAACTTCGGATTTAAAAGGGGGTAAAGGAAAATTAAATAGCAATAAAATCATAGCCTTTAATATAAAGTGAAAAGAAGATGCATTTTAAATGTAAAAAATGTGAATGAACTTTCAGCACTCAATAGATTGGTTTTGGCATAGAGTCGAGAAAAAAAAAACAAACAGAAAAGGTATGAGAGAGAATAAGACAGACGAAACAATCCTCTCAATAGAATCATAAAAAAGTTTTTTTTCTTCTTTACAGTAAATTCTACAAAATCAAAACCAGAGCTCAGAGATGAACAGAGACGAGCTTTGCTCCCCGAAATCCAAATTCCTCTCATGTTCTTTATCGTTGACTTTTCATTGTATATAATATATATTCATGTATCTATTTATATATATAATATGTATAATTTGTAGGGTATGATTGTTAGTTTACAGGCCAGAGCGCTAAGGCAAAGGACACACTCTGAAACGTGCACACCGACCGAGCATCACTGAAGCCTCCACCTCTCCAATTAGTGACTGAAGAGAGAGAATTAGAAGGAAGTGAAGGGAGGATGGATGTCTTAGAAAAGTGTGTGAATGTGGCCAGGGTGTTGCGTTCCCACTGCGTCCTGAGAAAACAACCGACCCTCAGATGACCGCTGAACCTGACAAACTAGACCACACCAGCCCACCCCTCCCAGTTAAAATCCAACGTAAAATAAAATTAAAAAAAGATTAGGAGAGAGGAAGAAAAACAAAAACCAAGTGATCTGTCCATTTACAATTTGTTCACCCGTTCCTTTTAAACCCACTTCTCTCCTCTCAGACATTAGAGAATAAAGTTTTTCACTTAATTTCTTAAATTAAACTCCTCCTCTTCGCCGCCATTATTTTATTTTTTCTATGTAAAAGTTCTGTCCCTCCTTTTCATTCTGCCTTTCTTGTTTTCATCGAGGGAGCCACTTTCTGTTTTTTTTCACTGTCTGTTTTTCGACCCAACAACCATAAACACCAAGCCAGACACCAAAACGTATCTGAGGTTGGAGGAAAAGAGGGTTGCTTAATTCAATTTCACTTCCCCCCCTCTCATTCACATGACACAAGCCAGCTGTTTCAACTACTGAGAGAAAGGGACAGTTACTATCAAGTCTGTGTATGTGTGCATTTGTGTGAGCAGCGACCATGTGTATCAGAGCATTGTGGTTTATATGTATGTAGATTTGCTTATGTGTGTCTATAGGTCCTTCTCTCACTCCCATCATCTGCTTTTTCCCTCTCAGAACAGATTCTCTTCAAAAATGGCCATCAGGTCGCTCTGGAAGTTGATGTCAATGGTGTCGGCCATCTGCAGAGGAGACGAGAGAACAACAACAAGCGTTAAAGACCATCCTTAAAAAAAAAAAAGAATCTGCGTTCTGTCTTTCACGGTCTTGTGCGTACCGCCTCCCTCCTGCGCCTCTCCTGCTCGCGGCGGCGTGCCATCTCCCTCTGGTCGAGAGCGTTGGGTGCGGCTGAGGAGGACGGGGGCGGGGCTTGTGGCTGTGTGGGTGGGGCCTGTGGGGAGTGAGTGGGTGGTGTGGAAGCCGGGGGTGTGGGAGCAAGCGGTGACTGTTGCTCCTGACGACGGCGGGCGGCGTCTTCTTGTACTCGACGAGCCTGCTCAATGGTATCGTCGTCGTCACGGCTACTATATATTTAAAAAACAAAAACAAAGTAAGATGGCTGGCTGCAGCTGGCCCGTTAACTCTTGATAGTATCCTATGACATCTGTCAATTACTGCCATGATAATGAGCTGATATTCCCACAAACTGTTATATTTTATATTTATCTCTCAGATATTTCTGTGCTGCAGTCCTGTTACCCATCAGCAGACATATACACCAACACTGACATGTCTGTGTCCATTTAACTCCCACCTACCGTAGCTTTTCTTGCTCTCTCCTGGCCTGTTCAGCCTGTGCTTTCAACTGTCTCTCTCTCTCCTCTTTCTCCCTGGCGGCTCGTCTGAACTGTTCGAAGCTGTCGCTGGAGGAGCGCACCGAGGAGGCCGGCGTGGACTGGGACCTCTGAGCCAGACTGGCCCAAGAACCCATGTTCTTTAACTTCACATCCTGGGAGAAGAGGAGGAGAAAGGGGGAGAAAATGAAGGCGAGAAAACAGACAAGCTGGAAGGAGTAGTGTAATTGTAAGAGTAGGTAAGCAGCTATGGACATTATCTTCTCATCTCACACTCATACACACCTGTGTCTTCTTGGGAGCAATAGGAGTTTTGGGCTCCTGCTTGATTTTGTTGTCTTGCTGGGAGCAGGGTGGTGCTGGGGAGTCTGGGAGGCGGGAACCGGGGCGAGAACCATCCAATGACTTCAGATCTAGCCCTGAACGAGACATAAATGGAGATTAACTGCACATTATGCACCATAAATCAGTGGAGCAAAAATGCTTCCGGAAAGTTGATTCAACATGAAAGAGGAACCGAGTTTCTGCTGTTTCACATTCTTACAGTTCAGCTCAGTTTTGACCACCAAAATAAGAGTGATTTATATTAACTACCAAGTAAATGTTGCCTCTTTTAGCTTTAGATGTGATGGATTATAAAGTAGATATAACAAACTGTTTTTGCTCACTGTGTTTGTTGTCGGGTTTGTGTGTTTCTTGACGCATGGCAGGGCTGAAGGGCGAGGGGGGCAGAACTGGCGACTGGGAAGGCTTCTCTTCTTTGACGCTCATCAGGTTGGACCTCTGCTCCTACAGGCAGACACATAGTACATTCACATACCAAGAATCAAAAACAAAGCCGAAACAACATTACAACATCAAAATTGACGAATTTTCCTTTAACATTTGTGTCTCTCTAACCTTCAACTGGCTCAAAGTACACACTTATGTACACAGCAGATTTGGTTTTGTTAGCACACACAGCATAAAGACATCGTAGGTCACTCACATGTTTCTTGGTCTGTGAGGGTGACTGCTGTCCCATTGTATGGAACTGAGGCATCTGAGGAGAATGCATCATCAGAGGAGAAGGGCTCTCACGCAGGCAACCTAGAAAACCAGGAAAAGAAATATTGCAAATACACTACTATTTAATAAATGCCAAATTTAACTAATGTTGCAGTAATACTGTTATGTCTAGTGGTTCCCAAGCCTAATGGCCAATTTTCAGAATCTCCATCTCAGAAAAAAGTAAGTATAGTAAGTAGTGCTTTTATTTTGAAATACCATTTCCACTGCAGAATATCTTGCAAGGCTTCAATATTTAACAAGACTCCCGAACGGTAGAGTCTTCAGCTGCATCCACTTGTCACAAGACCCCCTTCTTGCAGGTTGCAGATGTCCTTAGAGAGGAAGCTAGCTTGCTCCACAGTCTTTGCTTCACTGGGTTTGAAGTATTGAAGTACTGACTTCAAAATTATTTTTGCATTTACTTGCAACTTAGTTACTTTTTAGGGCAGCAGCTGTTTAATTGACATTTTCCTATTATTATTGAGTTTAACAACATGTTAGTGTGCAAAAAAAAGTGGATAACAAAAAAATAAGCCTGTATTAGTTCTTTCTGTTGCAATGGTTTTAATATTAGTATGGTTTTTAAGACTTAATGGCACCTTCCTGTTGCAATTATGTTTAATTAACTTGAATTAACCCTTTTTACTTCAAATAAGAGAAGAGTCAGAGAAAAAGAAACATTTGTGTAACATAAATATAAGTTTTATTTTTCCAGGTCCTTGAGTCTTAGCCTGGGAACCAGATGAATCTGCGAGCTCATTTCATTAATTTTCATTAGCTCTGGCAGATACGTCTGGCCCCTCTCCCATTCAAACTGATTTCCCTGCCGATTTATTGGTCTAACCAATCACAAATGTTTATCTAGTACGAGGCAAGTTTAATACGATGACTGACAGAGACGAACGCCGTTCAGGGATCTTTGTAAATATCCAAGATGGCGCTGCCATGTTCTCCGGCCGGCTACAGCGGCAGTACTAAATGGACTGGATGGTAAATTTTCTCTAAGAGATTTCTCTCTGATTGGTTGTCTCCGCCCGTCAATAACGCCCCTCGGAAATCAACAATGAACTGAGAGGTTCCAGACTATACTTGATTCTGCCTTGAGTATATAGATATCTCACCTGTTGAGAAAGGCTCTGCTTTGCTGCGTGGTGATGGCTGTTGTTGATGTTGTTGCATCTGTTGTACCTTCTGCTGCAGGGCCACCCCTTTCTGCTGCTGTGACGCTGACGTGTGCGTGTGTGGGAACGGCTGCCGCATGTGTGCGTGGCCTGAGCTGTGTCTCTGAGTCAGGGCAGGGGTGGATGTTGTCACCGCCTGCGTGTGCATCGACGGCACCAGCTGAGAGGCGACCTGCATGGGCGCATGTGTGTGCGCGTGAAGCTGCGGCGTCTGCACGGTGGGTCGAGCCTGGAGCGACTGCAAGAAGGTGTGAACTTGACTGAGCGGCGGGATTTCTGAACTGGTGGGCGTCGGCTCTTCGTCGTCCTCCAGCAGGGCTTGGGGAGGTTGTGCCGAGAGGGTACCCAGGATGCCGTGCGATGGGGGGGAAGGGACGCGGGGGCGGGGGACAGGCTGAGGGACAGGGAGTGGAAGCGAGGGCTGAAGTTGGGGTGAGGGGGATGGAGGCAGGGAGGGGAGCGAGGACGGGAGAGGCTGTGGGATTTTTGGAGGAAGTGGCGCCGCTCGGTTGCTAGGTCTTGATGGTTGCTGGGGAAGAGCATTGTGGATCGCTGGAAACAATGCAAGAGGAGAGGGACGGAAAAAAAAACAAAAACAAAATAAGCTTTTTCCCCCTTTTTTGACAAAACACCTGTTGCTGCAACTTTGTCTTTAATTGTTTTTAAAAGACATGGTCCACAGCAACAGCTACAGTCCCACAAACAAAAGCCAGACAATGAATGCCGGCAAGACATGTTTATACAAATGAAAAGCATCTGAGCGGAGCAATAAGTCGACAAATTGATAAACAGATACAAATTCTGATGATACAAATTCTGATGATCAAAATTCTTTAAGTGATTTATCAAGCATTAAATGTCAAACTGTGACTCTTCTAACATCAGATGTGACTTCATGTTGAAAATCATAAAAAGTTTATCAGCAAAATTTTCCTTATCTTTTAACTTTAAAGACTTAATAATTAATCCATTAACCAGAAAAACTGTCAACAGATTAATTGACTGAATGAATATAATCTTTACTAGCAGCCCTAAAATCCACGAATACTGGCACATTCATGATCATTTCTAAAATGAGCTACAGAGATGGAAGCTGTGCAAAGTGTTACTGAAGTGTTCATACCTGGTGAAGGTATGATGGGATGTTGGTTTAGGAAAGGGTGCGTCTCAGTGGGCGTCTGGCCAGTGGGTGTAGTTGCGTTGAGGAGGCCAGACACGACGGGAGCACCGGCAGTAGTAACGATCGTATTGGGCTCTGTGTTCGACTGCACCAGGTGAGGGTTCATGAAGTGAGCCAGAGGATCAAATCCAGAGCCCATCAGCTGGGAGGAGTCCAGAGACGGGACAGACACGTGGACAGGGGGAGGGGGGACAAACGGTGGTTTGGACTGGACCACTTGAGGCTGAATCTGAGGCTGAGGAGCAACTGGGACTGATCCGCTACTTAGGGACTGGTGGAGCGGTCTCTTGGTGTCTTTGTTAGTAGAGATCTTCTTCTGCTGCTGCTGCTGCTGCTGCTGCTGCTGCTGCTGCTTGGGAACCAGCCCTGGTAGACGAAGGTACATGAAATATATACAGTAAATACGAGGAAAGCTGATATGCTGAAGAATTACAGCTACTGTTTCTATAAATAAGATGAGATATGCTGACAACTGTTTAACGCTGTGGGTGTACACATTACCATTCTCAGAGTCTTCACTATCGGAGGAGTCGCTGCTGTCTGAAGATGAGGATCCCGTCTTCATCTTTGTCACATTTGTCATTTCCAGAGGCTTCTCTACTGCAACAAAACACACCACAACATTCAGAAACTGACAGACTGACAGCCTCTGTCTCACTTGTGTACACACAAGACATTTAGCCAGTGTGAAGAACATGCAGTGATTCTGGTGATTCAGGTCAAGAATTGTTGGCATGTGACAATCCTTTTAAAGAAGTGTTGAGCACAAATACGATTCAGCCCACCTGACGGCTTTTTCTTCTTCCTAAGGCAGCTGGAGACGTATTTCTCCAACTCTCTCAGCGTGGAGGGCTTCAGCGTCTCAAAGTCAATCTCGATCTCGTCCGGGTTGGAGTTCTTCAGCGAAGGTTCACGTGTTTGGATTATGTGCACGACGCGGCCCAGTTTGTCACCGGGCAACTTGTTAATGTCCAGGCTCAGCTGGCGCTTCTCTTCGTACGACATCGGCTTGCTCCTGTCAGTGGACATGCCACTGAACACATCTGAGGAGGAAGGCATAAATCAAGTTGACATACTTTCAAACAAAAAAAACATTCTCAACATTTTTCTCACATACATACCCATGTCATCCTCTGCTTCAAGAGAGGCCGAGGGGACGAGAGGGGTTGGCCCAGGCTGAGGGGGCACAGCTGGGCGGCTATTTTTAACTCCTTCTTTCTTACTGTGATTGACAAATGATTAGATTAGCCCCAGTTAACGCAGCTGCAGTAACAGTACTCATCTTATTACCTCTGTAACACCTACCCAGGCTTTTTCCTTTCCTTCTTTACAATGATTGGCTCCTTGCTGCTCTTGTTCTTCTTAGAAGTCAGAAGCATCACAGGGGGAGGGGTCTCCACAGGATCCTCTGCTCCCATCTTCTTCTTGTGCTTTTCTTTCTTCTTCTCCTTCTCTTTCTCCTTCTTGTCCCTCTCTTTCTTCTTGGGCTTGCTGGCTTGGGGTTGGGAGAGTGCTGCCAGCTGTTCATGGACAGCTTTAAGCTAGAGGACACAAACACACACACACACACAGAGTTGTGGTCTTAACAGACGAAAAGACAGCAGCTTGCATGTTTGCTTCTCCGTGTTTCAGCATTCACCCACGTTCGGCAAAGCTGTTCTGCGTGGCCCACCCACCTGTCGTGTCTCATAAGCCTCCCTCCCCCTTCATTTTCCATCCTCTAACCTGTTCCTGTAACTCAGCCAATCGGTGTTGCCTTTCGTGTTCTGAGTCTCCTGCCGAGGACTCCGATTCGGAAGTACTGGAACTGTCGTCTTCCGAGACAGCAGAAGGAGGCAGGGCTTGTCGAGTGGAGGGGGCAGGGTGGAGGGCCGATGACGGGGTTGGAACAGGGGCCGGCTCCTCTGGCTCATCAGGCATTTTGGCAAAACGCATCTCAAACACGTCCTGTTAGGACGGCAGGAGAAACTGTGAACTCTACTTGAACCACAAACCATGCCAGCATAAACCACGCCAAAGAGCAAAAATTGCAATGACAATTATTATATTTTCTTTTTGTACAACCCCGGTTCCCAAAGAGTTGGGAAGCTGTGGAAAACGTGAATAAAAACAGATTGTGATCATTTGGCTTATCCTTTCTGACAACAAAAGACAGGGAAAGTTGTGGAGAAAAAAACACGTGTTTGGAACATTTCACAGGTAAACAGGTTAATTGCTACAGGTGATAGTATCATAATTAGGTATCAAAGGGGCATCCATGAAAGGCTTATTTGTTCACAAGCACGGGTGAGGCCAGGTTTACAACTTTGTGAAAAACTGAATGGGCAAATAGTCCAACAGTTTTTCTCAATGCACAATTCCAAGGAATTTAGGGATTTCACTATCTATAATCCATAATATCATTAAAAGATTCAGAGAATCCAGTGAAATCTTTGCACTAAAGGGGCAAGGCCAAAAAAACAACACTGAATACCCGCGACCTTTGATCCCCCTCAGGTGGCACTGCATTAAAAACGACATGATTGTATAAAGGATATTACTACATGGGCTCGGGAACACCTTGGAAAACCTTTGTCAAAACAGTTTGTCGCTGCATCTGCAAAACGCAAGGCATGGGTAACTTGTACATCTTTGAAGGCACCATTAATACTAAAAAGTACAAACAGGTTTTGGAGCAACATATGCTGCCATCCGGACGATGTCTTTTTCAGGGACGTCCATGCTTATTTGAGCAGGAGATTGCCAAGCCACAGTCTGTGTTACAGTGCAGCTTTGACGTGAAAGAGAATGGGTTCTAGACTGGCCTGTCTGCGGTTCAGACCTGTCTCCCATTGAAAATGTGTGGCGTATTATGAAGCGCAAAATATGACAAAGCTGTTGAGCAACTGAAGCCGCAAGAATGGGAAAGAATTTCACCTTCAAAACTGCATCAATTGATGTTCCAAATAAAATTAAAATAAAGTTTAGCAGTTTGAATATGAATATAGTTAGAAAAGGATTTGCAAATCATTGCATTCTGTTTTTATTAACATTTAACACAGCACCCCAAGTGTTTTTGGAATCGTGGTTGTACAAGATTTCCTTTTGAAAACTGAAAAAAAAAAAAAAAAAAAGTCCAAACCGTATATATATAGTATATACAGTATATATAACATACTGTGAAAACTCCATATCATATTTACTGGTACTGAATTCTTAAACATGTCAATGAGAGATTTCATTTATTTTTATAAAAACTAAAATAATGCATTTAATAAAAACATGTTAACATGTTTTGGCTTTGTCATTATAGGTTATTGTGTGTAGATTGATGGCAAAAAAATTTACTGTAATCAATTTTGAAATAAAACTAGAACACAAGAAATTGTGCAAGTCTAATTTCTTTCAAAACACCCATGTACTGTGCATTAATTGACAAGACCTTGCTACAAAAACGCATTGTACTGTATGAGTTATGCAATTTCAGAAGTAAGCCAACATACTTAAAAAAAATAAATCAAATAAAACAGCTGTATTATCTAGAATGTAAACAAACAGGGTGAAGTGAAAGTGAAAGTTGTATGACATCATCACGGCATGGGGATACCATTGGTAGATGTGTTTAACAAGGGAATAATAAACAAGGCTATTATATTGACTTGGAACGGGATCTGGGTATAACCTAGATACGTGGGGACACCCGAACATTAAACCCAAATATGATCCTGTTGAACATCTCATTCCAAAACAATGGGCTTCAATCTGCTGCTATAACAGCCTCCACTCTGCTGGGAAGGATTTCCAAAGGATTTTGGCACCTGGCAGCAGGGATAGCTTCAGGGACACAGAGGCCCTGTTCAGACCTGGCATTAACATCCGTCCTGGGTGATCCAATCACAAGTGGACAGCTCTTAGTACATGTTGAATGCACCCAAGACGGATTGAGGATTCACTGAGATCCGATCACTTGGACCATTATATATTCAACTGTATGAACACGAGTGTGTCGTGGGCCACATTGAAGGACCGCCCACTCAGCTGATGTCCTCTGTGTAAGCGGAAGTTAGTCCCGTCACCCAGCGCATAAAGAGCGGGGAAGTGAGATCTGATAACAAGGGGTCACTGGAGACACATTTTAATGCCAGGTGTGAACCGATGGACTGAAAGCTGTCCACTTGTGATCGGATCACCCAGGATGGATGTTAATGCCAGGTCTGAACAGGGCCAAAGGTGTCCATATACTTTTGGTCATATACAAGGGGATTCTAGATGCTCAGGAGCCCCAACGTCTCCAGGTTCACCATGTGGCAATAAACTTGTGGTAATATAAATTAACTGCAAATTTGTTAATATTGTATGCACCACTAAAGGACATTAGAAAATGAAGTGATATCACCTGCATTATTATCTTGAGCCCACTTCGTGTAGAGGGGCCCTAAATTAAATTTTACATTAAGTTAAGTCAATTTTACATTGTGCTTAAATTATGTGTTTTCCTAAATAAAATTAAATAACAAAAACGACTTACTAATAAAAACACACTGCAGATAGCTTGGGAAAAACAGGGACGCCAAGGGGCCCACAGGTCAGGTTTGCCCTGGGCCCCCTCGTAGGTTAATGTGGCCCTGGTCATATAGCGTATACCATGTTGATTAAGGATTGCTTGACATGTATGACAAGTTGATTACCTGTAATTTGCGCGCCATGCCAACCACATCATGGTCAGGGGGATTGTACTTGTAACAGTTGGAGAACATCAACCGGACATCTGCTGCAAATTCTTGAGCGTCTCTGTATTGTCTGTTGTCCAACTTTTTCTAAAGGAGACAAACAAATGCACCACAATGATCGTATCCAAATTCTTTAAAGTTCATTTTTTGAAATAAAAATAAAGGTAGGTGTTGCTGAAGGGAGGGTATTTCAACCTGAATATTTTCTTTTTACCAACCAAGTTGTATCTGTAAAAACAAGTATGGAAAGCTCAGACTTGTGATATTCTTTACGTATTTTAGACTATATATTACACATTTTCATCCTTCTCCTGATTATTTTACACTGCATTTTAGGGTAAGTTCTTGTATAGGTAGTTATTTTGCTCCATGAAAAAAGGGATTTTGAAGAAAAAATATATGATTTTTGTGTCTCTATCAAAATTCAAGGAATCTATTGGCAGCCACACAAGTCTTTTACATGTTAGTCACCAATCCTAATAAAAATCACCTTGATGGTGCTGAGATCCATGGGGTGCTTGATGATGTCGTGGTAGTCGTGGAGGCCAAGAGCTTTCACATCAACGGGCTTGTAGAAGGGCCAGGCATATGCTACATGTTTCTTGGACAGCATCTCTCTGACGAGGCGTACACAGGAACGCAACTGCTCCTGACGCTTCTGCGTACCTATCCCTCCCGTCTCCAAACCACCTCCCAGGTGATGCTGAGAGTCCGGCTGCAATGCGTCTTTTTTGGGTTGCTTAGACGGGCGACTGCTTTCTCGGCGCAGCCGAGTCTCAGCAGAGACAGGTGATGATTCACTGAGCTGGTCGTTGGCTGTAGGTGTGGTGGTGTCTGCTTTCCTCTTCTGGCTCTTCCTTTGCTGCTGGAGCATCAGAGATCAGAGGTTAGAAAATGACAACAAATCAGTTTATGATTAATAAGAACAGCTGCTGACTTCTTCCTACCTTGATGAGGGCAGGGGAGCTCTGCAGCATCGGAGCGGGATGGAGGCCTGGGTGTGTCTGGGCTGGAGGGGGAACAGAGGTCATGCCTTGGGCCAGGACATCAGGTGTTGAGAGGGGAAACGGAGGTCCCAGATGGGGTGCGTGGGAGGTGGGTGTAGGAGGCACACGTAGGGGCTGAGGCTGAACCATAGGCAGGACCAGGGGCTGGGCCAGGGCCTGGACCTTGGGCTGGGACAGGGGCTGGACCATGGGCTGGACCATGGGCTGGACCAGGGGCTGGACCATGGGCTGGACCAGGGGCTGGACCATGGGCTGGACCAGGGGCTGGACCAGGGGCTGGACCATGGGCTGGACCAGGGGCTGGACCAGGGGCTGGACTAGGTGTTGGGACAGAGGCTGGGCCAGGGGCTGGGACAGAGCCAGGGTGGGAGGACCTTGAGGGGCGGGTACGGCACGGGTCTGCGGGGTGGTTGAAGGGGATGAGAAGCCTCGTGTGTGGGGGGTGGTGGAGGGGGACGATGAGTCTTGGCCTGAATCTGACTTGGTGATCAGAGCTTGAATGAAGAATATAAACACAAGAAGATCACAAACATTAATCAAGGATAAAAACACCAAGTGTTTTTATGCAGACCTACTTTAAACCTGTTGGACAAATCATGTCATGTTCAACAATTGTGCTTGGACAAGCCTAAAAAGTATAAAGCAATAAAGATTTGATTTAACTATGAATGTTTCGTGCTAGGTGTAGGTGATGAAGAGGGAGAATCAGTACAGACAATATAAGAAGCTTGACTTACAAGCTTGACAGGATAGGCTAGTACCATTTACTTGTCATCACAATCGACTAATAGCACCTCATCATCAAAGTCTTCAGAGTATAACAAGAATACACATAATCCCAACCTCTGTCATAATGCTGTAACGCATTTGCCTGAAGTTAAAATGGAGACTAGAAGTATTATATTGACATTTTTAAGCCTATGTTACATCCAAAACTCATACCTGTGTCTCGTCTGCCCCCTCGGCGTCCCTTGCTGACCACAGCAATCTCCGTCTCCTCCTGCGGCATCTCTGTGATCTTTTGGAGAAAGTGCTTCTCCAAGGCCTCCGCCATTAGGACAATATCATCCCCAGGCTAAAGACACAAACACATGCACATGTTTAGAAGGCTTCAGCTCTTTGTACAGATGCTTTCTTTGAGTAGGATAATGTCTTGCTTTATCACCCGAACTTCATGTTCAGGGAGGTCACATGTAACTAGAACTGATGGGGCCAGTGGCAGACCTTGTTGTAGATGTAGCAGTTTGTGAACATTGTGTTGAAGTCTTGGATACACTCCTGGGCATTCCAGTAGTAGTTGTTCTCCAGACGTTTTTTTATCGTGCCCATGTCCATAGGGGTCTTGATGATCTTATAGTAGTCCTTAATGGAGAAAGAGAGCAGGTGGAGAGTATTAGATTAGTATCTTCTCTAGACAAAAGTAAGTGAAGAATGTGAGAAAACAAAAGACACCATGTATGTTTATGGCTATACATATGGCTATTATCAGAAAAACAAAAACCACGATTAAAAACACATCTATGAGCCATACTATTATATTTGTTCATGATGACATTATTGTGCTGCCGTAAATGCTAATATATACAAATCCATGGATAATGGAAAATCCCCAACAAATACATTAATTACTGTTACGTTTGCTAAAAATACAGTGCCCAGCTTTTGTTAGAAATTATCTAGCCTTTTTTTTTTTAAATGTAAGTATCTATTTGTGACCCATTTAGGCTTGGGGCTGAAAGCAAATAGGAAAGTATTGATTATTAGTTTGTTTTGGTCTTTTCATGCGACTTGTTGACAACAAAAATATTGAATATCAAAAGCCATATCCTTTAATAGGACCACACAGCATATGAATCAGAAAATAGAAAATATTCCTCCTCTGAAAAAAAAGCCAAACTCTGCACTAACAACAATGGACTCCAGGAAGAGTAACTGTTCCAGGTATTTTTCAACCTCAACAAGTTTCTCCTCTTTGACTACGACAGCTATGAGGCCACAGAAGAAGTATTATTTCATTTATGTAATACATTTTTGATTCAAGTAAAAGAAGTCAATTCAGCGGTCACAATGTGCTAAAAGAGGAAGCAAGTACAACTTTTTTGGAGCATCAATTTAAATAAATAAATAAAGTATTTTGATGCTATCAGTGTGTTTTGGACCACACACTTTGATTACAGGCACGCAAACACAAACACATGACTCACAGGCAAATTGAGTTTGATGGCATCTACAGGAGCTTGGAAGGGCCATGCAAAGTGGTGTTTCCATAATGACTTCAACACCTCTTTAAGCAGGTACTGAAAAAGAGCAAAATCATACAAAAATCAATCAGGTTTAAGTCCAAAAACCAGGCACAGTTCACATGTATAAACACACAAACAGAAATGTCCTTACCTGTAGCTGGTTGGTCTGTCGTTTGGGTTTGGTGGGGTTCCATGTTTCAGGGGGTGGAGGGTTGAAGGGGAGAGGCGGTGGGGCAGAGGGAGGGTTGTGGCTGCTGCCTGCCTCCAGTCCGTCTCCCATCGCAGTGGTGGGTTGCAGTAGCTTAGCAGACAGTTTAGGCAGATTGGACCTGGCAGGGGCAGGCGGGACCGGGGGGAGCCCCCTCAGGCCATTACACTCCTCACTCGACTCTCTGGAAGGACAACAAAAGCATCACTGGACTTGTTAAGGAAGCCAGCGCTGATTCAACTTTCAATACGAACCACAGTCAGCATCGTTATCACACCTCAAATCTGAAACCAACCCAACCAACTGCCACATCGACTTAATATCAAGCAGTTTCCTTCATTCTCTGTCTGACTCACTGTCAGTTCGCAGTGTCTGCATGTTGCTCTAAGAACTCAGCTTCAATAGCATCGGTCTCATCGTCTCATCTTTGGCATTGTAGCTACTCTGACTGCGGGCAAAGTAGTCTTAATGTAGTCGACGTTCTCTCCCTTGTAGTTAGTTTAAATAAATAAATAAATAAATAAATAAATAAATAAATGTATCATGCACTAGGTCTCTGTTTACATGCGCTTAAAATATGCGTGCATTCCAGACCAACTACAACCTGTTAGATGTCAGATGCTTAGAATAAATATTGACTCATGGCTTAAGATCAAATAAAGACTGTTTGCCTGCAGCCTTTCTGCCTCATCAGGTAGAAGTGGAATTGCAAAATGTAAACACATTACAGATTTCTACACTTCTACTAGCTCTGCCCGACATTTACTTAAAGTTCTGAGATATTAGATTCAGTAAGAAGCTTTCAAAATGCAAGAACACTAAATATTCTGGTTGACAACAAGTCATATAGTATTTTATTAGTTGACTCAATGCACAGCTAGTCTGAAGCAGCTAAAAGAAATATCAGTGCCTGTGATAATACAATACAGTTGCATATAAAACCTTATCACAATTTAGGGTAAAGAAACACCCTATGATGTTGGCATGGCATTACCAAAAGATATGATTCTTCATGGTTAGTATTCATTTTGATGTACAGATTGTGTGCCTGTATTTATTACTGAATTGCAATACAAAATATCAATAATATCTACCATCCTAATACTATTCAAACCAGCTCAGTGATGGTCAAAAATGCTGAATAATTAAGTATAGCTTAAAATTCAAAACATTTATAATAGAAATAAAGAATAATGTACGATGGGTAATGTGCAGCAACTGAAAAGAAAGTCAGGAGAACTGTTAGTTCTGACATATTTAATTATTAAGAAGGCTAATTATTTTTTACAGACTCACATGTTTGTTGCCGTGCAGCTGTGGTCTAATCCAATTGTGTGATCATATCTCAGTTGGTGAGGCGCGATTTCCTTAAGTAACACCGGAGGTTTGTCCGTGACACGCTGTGGGGGCAAGGAAACCACACGACACAGAGGGCAGAGTGTCACACCTAAGAGAGAGATGTAAAGAAAAGAGGGTTACTTGATTAAAACTGAGGCCAACATATCACATGTGGGTTGTTTCCAACTAATACTAAAATACACTAGGTAAAAGTTTGGGCATGTTGTGTTGTAAGCAGCTGTGATCAGAGCCCATACTACAAAAAGATGAGATTTTGATTCCACAGGAATGGAAGAAAATATTGTTGCATTCCTTCATAACATGGTACTTTCATGGAAATTACCTTTCTGTAACTGTCCAGATGAACTGACTTACACCGTACACAATAAACACAGTACACAATTCTTAGCCCAAGACTGCCGCTTTTTAAGCTGTCATAACCCTCCACCTTACTTCCTGTCTTATGTTTCTACACCCCTGCAGCACTTGATCCATCTGCTCTGCAAGCCAGAGACCATAATGAATGTGTTTTTTGATTCTGCTGGCAGTCACTGTCCTCCAGGACTTTGTTCCTCCAAGTTAAGGACAGAAAAGACCAAATGCCCACATGGTTCATCGTATATAAAATGTATTTGTATGTTCTATACTTTATTCCTCACTAAGTACAATGAGCGGATTTGTAAGAAGAACATTATTCTCAGTATCATAGTGGCTCTTCTATCATTTTTAAGTGGTATCATGTACATGTAAATAATTGGTTGTTATTTTATAGATTTTTGTGCTATAGTTTATCTTGTGTGGACTGATTTTCAGTGACTCTAAGAGAACCAAACTGTCAAAGATGTGAGTACTGCATTTCCACAGTTTTTATGGATGAATAGACTGAACCCTAACCTTGCACCATGACACTTTCTAGGTGCCTTTTGATTGTGTTTGTCCTGGTGATCAAAGGTCCTTTTTAGGAATTTCTCTATGAGAAAATCTGTAAGTGCTCAAACACAGACAACAGCTGTTGTTTCGTCTGTTGTGAGCTGACATTTTTGTCCCTTGATGACTGCTGAATTTCCTCCACCAAAGACCTATATCTTCATATTAAAAGTGATCGACTTATCCAAGCTTGTGCATGTTAAATACACATATGCTTTCAAATATTATACGACAAAAGCACGTCTCCTGCTACAGGTCCATAAGACAAAGTGTTAAAAAGATTTTCAACTGCATCATGTCTCTTTCCTACAAGAAACCAAAACAAACACCAGATAACTAAACTGTTGTTGTCAACAAGCTTCCAGACATTAATCTACACCACAAGAATCTCTAATACTATATGGATCTCAAGTGGACTGTGTGTGGGAATACATTTCTTAATAATACACGTCCAATATTGGGATTTATGCCAATTAAATATGAAGGTACCAAACTACCTAAGCATTATCAAAAAAATGATATTATTTCTTACTGACCAGCAGACTGTGGTTGATGCTTGAGGCTTTAAATAATCCAAATAATCCACCTAATAAACCCAGTCTATCCAGTCTTGACATTATGCAATTGCGTCCACGTTAAGTATACAGGTAACATTAGCCGCGAGCCAGTGTCGCAGCTAATATAAATAAAAGACCAAACATTTATACCGTGAAGCGGATAAACGTAATTTGACACCTAAATTAATTATTCTACCACATTTATCAGCCATTTTGGTACTATTTCGTATCACGTAGCCAGCTTCTTCACACTCCCGGTAACGTTATCTGAGGCACGAAAAGAAGCTCGCGAAGCCGGAGTGCCTCGACTAACGTTACAAAAACACCAACGACGAACACAAAGACGCAATTTATTTATTAAAAAACACACCACTTTCCTCCACACCTCTGCCGCGCTAACCTTCCGTGTCAGTGCGTCGCCATGTCCACCGAGACCAACTGACAGCTCCGCACGTAAACGCCTTTCAGAATACAACTTGGTATTCTCGAACTGACGTACGTCGCCGTCCACACACGCGAGCTCCTGCGCCACCGTGCGTAAACTACGCTGCCGAGGGGACGTAACTTACGTCACGAATACGGCCTACGGGGCTACAAACAAACAGCCTAGCAGCTAACGGGCTAGCACGACAGCGACCTGCGGCTAACGTGCACACTGACAGCGCGGAGTGCTCGGTGCCACGAAAACGACCTTGACGCGAGTGTTGAGAGAGGAGAGACCCAACGCGGAATATGCAAAAATAACGCCAAATCGCGCTAACTTAAAGGGTAAAAAAAAAAAACATCCATCTCGTGTGTCCGAACCGGTGCAAGGCCTGCGAAGGCAGCTCATGCTCCGCTTGCCGAAGCGCACACTGACAGCGCGCGAAATACGCCCCCGATGTCCGTTTTAACGCGTTTACCGGATCCCCGGGGTCGTACGCTTTCGTTTGATATACCAATGACACCCGCACAAAGGCGTAAAATGCTATTTTTACCTTCTTCGGTCGGTTGTCAGCGCTCGCGGACCTTCCTCGCCCCAAATCCAGAACAAACAGTCCCGTTTGACGTCGATGACGTCAGACGCACGGGGGCGGGCCGGAGTTTGTCAGCGCGGCCCCGCCCCCTCCCCCGCTAACATCATGCAACAACATGAAACGATTTCACCGAGGAGCAGCTCCGCGTCTCTCCAGGACCGAGTCTTTCATCCATTTGCTTGTATTAATAAATAACGGAGTTAGAGAAAAAAATTTAAAAAACTGTCATTATGCATGTTTTTAGTCCACCTCAGCGCAAAGAGTGTGGTATGGTGCGCATTTTAAATGATGTTCACAATCCTCAGAGCGTCACAGTACAGAGAAACTAGAAATAAAGCTAATGAGGTAAATAGTGTACGATAAAAACAGCAGATTATTAAATTAAGCCATTAGCAAGACACAAATTTAGTCTTGATAGCTTTCTTATTTGTTCAAGATTTTTTCAAGCACTACTCAGTCTTTGCGGTAAAGAGAAAAACGTTTTTGAGTCGGTGAATGTCCTGCTATATTAAAAACAGCCTAAAATCAGCCAGCCGGTAATAAACTATAAAGATAATAATAGTAATAATCCAAGGAAGCTGTCGTGAGGAGATATTTTAATTACAGAGTTGTATTACAAAGACTCCTCACTATGTAAACACGACATTACTGCCAACTGCGAGCTAAACTGAAGTCAAAGTTGTGCAATTTAGACAAGACATGTTTTACCCAGTTGAATATTGAGGTAGTGTCTTTGTTTTCCATTGATCTGATATTTGAACGTTTGCCTGATGCTCTCAGATTGGTGATGCTGAGTCCAGCTGCAGTTTGATCAGAGTTCAATGTTAAAATCTTCAATACAAAACAGTGAAACAGTGATTTATTCAACAAATTTATTTCTTACTCAGAGTGAAACAAGATTTTGTTACATGGTTGATATGAAGTCTGAATATTCCATACCTATTCTACAGTCACGGTCCCCTCAATTATCTCAGTCACCCCAGCTGTAGAATAAAAATCGAACACTGTTCTCGATTTTACCAAAAGGTTGGAAAATCATCCATTCGCCATCATCAATTCTACAAATGGACAGAATGCCGTGGTATTATGTAAACTCTGACAAGAAAAAAGTACACAATATCCCTCAACTTTACAATACTCATGATTTCTTAAACAATTCTAAACAAATTAATCCAAATTAAGAATAGTTTGAACAAAGGCACAAAAAAAAATATTAAAGAGGAACAGTTTGACATTTTGGGAAATACATTTATTTTCTGTCTTGTTGAGTTAGAAATGAGAAGATCGATACCGTTCATGTCTGCATCAAGTATGAAGCTGGTGCAGGGAGGTGATTAGTGTAGCATTAAGACGGGGGAAAACCTACCAGCCCGACCCTCTCCAAAGTCAAAAAATAAGTCCATCACCTCCCCCTAAAGAGAGTTGGTAGGTATACATAAAACAGTGATGTTAGTGTAACTACTTTTTTGACTTTTAATCTTCTCATCTAACTCTTGGCAAGAAAGTGAACAAGAATTTTTTCTCAAAATATGGAACTATTAATTTAACGAAAAATAAAATTATACAAGCTCAGAGTCATTGGACAGTGAAAAACGTTGGGAGCAGGTTTGTATATTTCTTAATATGCCTGGGGGGGGGGTCATCATTGACTGGTCCGGACAGATGCTAAGGTCAAGATGTCACACGCAGGGTGTAAAAGTCATTCATCATTCTTGTCTTCCTCTTCGACCTCTGCTGCCTCTACTCCTTCCTCCTCCTCCTCCTCCTCTCCCAGCTCCCCCTGTATTCCCTCTTCGCCAATCTCATCGTGCACCACATATCCCTCCTCCTCATCTTCCTCCTCTCCAACTTCAAAACCTTCCTCCTCTTCCTGGTTTCCCTGCTCCTCCTCTTCCTCCATTCCTAGCTCCTCCTCCATCTTTTCCTCCTCTGCTGCTGCTTTTGCTTCTGCTGCTTCCACTGCTGATGCTGATGCTGCTGCTTCACCCTCCACTACCTCTTGGCACGTCTCTCCTTCAGCCACCGGCTCCTCCTTGACCGGTGTCGCCTCTGTCTGGCTGTCTGCTGTCTCACCAGTTAACTCCAGCTCAGACACGTCCATCACCATGGAGTCCTCTGGATCCTGGTCGTCTTGGTTACCAGTGAACGGGTTTTCACCCTGTCAATGAAAGAACGTTTGTAAGTACATTTGTTTGTCAATGAGCCCCTACATCCACGATCAATCTGAGAGATTTAAGTCTCTACATATCATGTCCATGAGACAGCGTCTGTACAGTTCCTTGCACAAAAGCTCATCTTTTAGTTGTGGCAAGATGATCCATAGACACACACAATAAAAACATGGACTGGGCTTATTCTGTGCATGCATATTCTGTACTTAAAATGCATTACATTTTAATTGATGAGTGCGTTTCCGTCATGGCGTTTAAAAATATGAATGAGCTAAATATGCCCTTTATTTAACCAAGAAGCTCTTTTAAACAGTACTTCTACATATTTCTTTTAAAAATAGGAAAAACCTCACAACATAGTATTAAAACTATTCTTAAAACTTTTACCATTTCATTAATGAGCTCAGATTCTGTGTGTTGCAAATAAAGTAATTTTAAATTAAAGCCATTAATTATGATTTTATATTATATACTTTGGTGCTCTTAACCCAGCACCAAAGTCAAAGTGTGATGTCATGAAACTAGTGAGGGATGTACACTGGTTTTACCAGTACTGTGGTTGAATTAGTAATCATGGTTGCTGTTGTGTTTTTTCTTTGGAGTTGACAGGGTTCTGTGCGGCTATGATATGTGTGTTCAAAGGGGTGTGGGGAGAGGAATCTGGGTTTTGGGTGAGACGTATGTGGGTTTTGTTGTTGAGTGTTCATGTATGTTGGATGCTGATGTTGTGTTTTTATATGTAGACCCCAGGAAGAATAGTTGATACCCTGGTAGCAACTAATGGGGATCCAAGTTAATGAATAAACAGCTGGAATAAATTTAGTGCGATTTAGTACATGACACTGTACATACCTTGAGGTAGCTCTCCAGCTTTTTGCCAATGAGTTTGTGGTTAAGGATGCTACGAGCGACTGACAGACTGGCCCTCTTGGACTGCTCCATCATACCCTTGAATCACAGAAAACAGTCCCAATTTATACATAGAACAGAGTGCAAAACATCAATCATAAGAAGAACAATCATTACAATAAGTCATCCCCCGCCAGTCTCAAACAACACTAGTTTGTGTCAAACACAATCACAAACATTAAAAAAATAAATAAAATAAAACAAAACAAGCAGCTTGTAGTGGTTTATATTGGTCTTTACAGGGTTCTTCTCTTCCCCCACTCTCCTTTTTTTTCAAACGAGTCAATAGAAGAAAGGTACATTTAGTTTTCTATACAATAATGATCAATTTAAGGGTGATGTGCCATACCTTCCGGTTGTAGTTATGGTCAGGAGACTTGATGTGTTTCTGTATCAGGTGTGGCTGCATGGGAATGAAGAGGTCACATGCTGCACAGTGGGCGGCTTCCACCTTCCTCATGAAGTGCTCCATACCGAGATCTACACAGACGTGAGAAATATCTGCAATGAGCAATCACTCAAGTTCTCCCCCTACTCCTACTACTACTACTACAACAACAACACACACTTACCCCTGGTGAGGTCCTGCTCTTTGTACACCTGGCAGATGGCAGCACTGTGGTTTTCCAACTGGCTAACCCTCTGGTCTGTCTTCTTAAACTTGTTCTGCAAATACTCCTGCAAAAACAAAACCATGCTTTTATTAGTTTACACTTCATGCAACTGATTTTTCAGTGACTCAGACGACCTTGCTGCATGTACAACAATAACAACCAGTGCATTCTGAGAATTTCAGGGTTATTCACTCTACTACAGTGTTTGTGACTTCCTACTTTCAGCGCATTTATGTGCTATTTTTAGTTCAGAGAATGAGCCACCAAGCTAGAAGCACACCATGTGAAAGCAGCCAAATCGTTATAGTTTGCCCAAGTATTGCA
The DNA here is from genome assembly GCA_031216445.1 of Lateolabrax maculatus. NCBI lineage: Eukaryota > Metazoa > Chordata > Actinopteri > Acropomatiformes > Lateolabracidae > Lateolabrax > Lateolabrax maculatus. The sequence goes on along the minus strand of CM062204.1, from coordinate 5,806,378 downwards.
CCCTTGAGCGGAGCAAGGTACGTTGTACTTGGTTCTGTGTATAAGCAATAAAATGTTTATATGCCGTTTTATTGAAGTACTATGCTACATTATCTGGTATCAGAAAAAGTCACCTTTGCTAAATGCACTTACTTAATCATTATTGTCAATATACAAGTGTTTTGTTATTTTGAGTTGCCTCAACTAATTTAATGTACAGTGTGTAAATGCAAATGTTACACTGTAAAAATCAGATGATTTGTTTCCAATGTTGTGTTATGTAAGGGTGTATTAATAAGCTGCCATTTTTGTGTTTAGTTTTAGTTTTCCTAGTGCTAGAAGTGATGCTGGTCATGCTGCCAGAAGAATAGAATGATTGCACCTGTTGGAGACTCTTTACTTTGATTATTGATGCCAAGGGATCATTTCAGTCCTTTGAAAGAGGAACACCATCACATGGTGGCCAAGGCAATGCAGAAACTTTAGCTAAGAATTTCAGATCTTGTATTGCATAATTAACTATACTATTATTTTAGTGCATTGACAATAAGCACATCCCTTGAGATTTAACCCACAATGCTAAAATTGACCAAAACATATGACTATCAATGTGTGTTTTTCTGATTTGTGTGAAGTTTGACAGTCACCTCTAGGAAGTCTGTAGTGGGCTTGGACAGTTGGCTAGAAAGGAACTTAAAGTGGTCCTTGTGGAAGCGACTGTCAAGATGAGTTTCCATTTCCTCCTTGTAGAACGAACGAAACTTGCACACAGAGCACGCAAACATCACCCTGAAAGAAAAAACGCCCATCAGAAAATGGCAGTGTGATGAAATGTTGATGAAACAGATTAGAAATAATACACAATCATAGCTCAGTGATCACAACAAAACCATGGATGAAGTAATGTACAGTCACACAGGGCAAAAAAAGGCAATAAACTAATCTCACAAACAATAAGAAAGAAAGCAAAGAAGCGAGATGGAGGAGGGTGGAGCAGTAAATCTTGACCCAGGGGTTTGGGGTATACAGTGTGTCCTCTCACCTTTCCAGGAAGCCCCTCCTCTTCCTCATTTTTGGGTGCTTGTCCTGGCCTTGGGTTGGGGTCTGTTTGCCCTGCGGACTTTTTTTCTCCTCCTGTTTGGGTGAAGCTAAGCACAAGCACAAGAGCAGAAGTTAACCCTTGCTTGTGCATGCAAGTGCGAGACACTGTGGCGTTGACCTCCACAGACGCGTCATGAAAGGATCAAAATAAAAACATTAAAAAAGTCAGTGAGGAGAAACTGTAGTTGGGCTTACCTTTATCTCCATCGCCAGTAGGTTTTGTCTCCTGTGAAGAAAAGTATCAAATTACTTATTTTATTTAGAAAAAGCAGCATATTCAAATAAAGGTCTCAGATCTGTGCAAAAGAATGACAGATAATGAAAAAGGCCCACACAAGTGCTTATTTCAGCCACTGAATCATGCAACAAAACCGTTTCTGTTATATAACAATATAATCTCTTTGCATTTCATTTTAAGGATACTGATTAATTATATTTGAAGTGATTTTGTTTTGTTCAATTTAAGTAAGTGATTTATTTATGGGGTAAATTAACACAATACATCAAGTGTTGATGTAGCACAATAAGGGTACATTTAAGACTTTATAGGGCATTATTTGTAGATCAAAAAGGATCCGAGTTCCTGTCAAACAAGCTTGATTTACTCACCACAGCTTCAGTCTTTGATTCACTGTCGTCACCATTTTTCTCTGCTTGCTCTATTGAAACACACATCATCATCAGTCCAGGCTGGGCACAGAAATGTTGTCTGCTGGGCAAAGTTTTATTTTATTTTGACAAAGTACCTTGGGTATCTTCTGGCCCTGCATCGGTCCTGTTCATTTTTGATTCTGGCTCATCAGCTGCAGTAAGTGTCTGCTTTCTCTTCTTTTGGATGTCACGCTGTGGCTTCACCTGCTACGGTCAACAAAATCAATTTGCACTCTCAAAAAAAAGAAAATAAAAAAAACATGTGGACAATACAACCAGAACTCATCATCAACTCAATGAACTCTAGACTTAATACTTGTCAAAACCAATTAGCACACTTGATACGTCTTCCTTCTCTGGGCTTTTCCTCATCAATAGTGTTAGCCTTTTTTATCTTAACTAACCAGGATTGTGGCAAAAAAAAAATAAAAATAAAAAATTAAAATCAAAATAAAATCCACAAAGTGAAACCATTCAACAACCCCACAGGTAAACAAGACAAAGATTTGGGCAGGGAGAGTTGACACTTGCCTCTACTGTACAAAAAGGGCAGTTCCATGCGGCATTTCTGACCACGTTTAATAAGGGCTGGGCGGAGTTAGAGGGGCAAGTGATGTGTCAAATGTGTGTCAGGGATTATTTGTGACAAATTGCTTTACATGGCACATAGCAGGTACTAGCACTTTAGGCTGACTTGCCAGTTGGTTGAGAATACAAAAAGGAGGGAATCAGAAAGGGCTTAACTTTTGCCCAGTGTCTGAGGAGGTCTTATTTGGCTGGAGGTACTTACTTTGTTGAGGGGTCTCTTGCGGCCTCGCTGGCGGCCAGCCCGTGGGCCCCCTCCAAAATGCCTCCCAGGAAAGTCGTGAGGCCCTTGAATGGAACCCTGATGGAAGCCCCCACTCTCAGGGTACATACGGTTGGACAGGAGGGATGGGAGCTTGCCTCTACCACCTCCTGGAGAGTGGCCGCGGTGGGACTGGGCACCACTACCACTTCCCCGCCCACCTCCGCCTAATGGAGTGGGGTCAGACCTGCGGCTTCCAAACCCTCCTCCAGCTCCTCGACCCCCGGCACTTCCACCCCTTCTGGGGGAACGTCGGCCTGCTCCAGCCCATCCTCCACCTCCAGAACCACCAGAACCTCCTCCCTGGCCACTGCTGAAGGAGTCCCTCATATTCTGTCGCATTTTAGCGACTCCATAGGAAGAGGAGGGGCTGTCAAAGCCTCCTCCTCCCCCTAGCCCAATTCCCCCTCCGAAGCCCGAGCCTCCTCGCTGACCCAACAGCATGTTGTCCCCACGGCCATCGCCATAACCATAGCTACTGCCGCCAGATCTGTAGAGATCTCGGGAGGAGGTGAGAGCGGAGGAGCGCGAGTCGAATGACTCGTACTGGTCATACCTGCGGGAGGGAGGGAGGGAGAGGGTTGATAGAGATGAGCAGAGAGCAGGGGAGGCAGGTCAGGTTTGGATTTCTCCACCTGTTTTTCCTTCTCCTCCATGGTCTCGCTTGCTCCATTTGTTTTCTTGTCACTCCCAGCTTTATTTCAGAAACCACATTAGATCAGAAATTGATGATCCAAAACAAGTTAACACTCCGCTTGTGGTCTTTTATAATACAGTAATGATTTTTCTCTTATCATTAAGTTTACAGAAACTCATCCAACCACATTCTCTGTTGGAGGACAAATAGTTTCCTGCAGATTAGGGGAAATGCAGTTTCTAAGGCATTGAAACCTTGAGCAGACATGAGCATGGTCCATCAGAACCAGTGGTGTCTTGAGACAGGTGGAAGAAGTGAAATATCCTGGGAAATGAGTGGATTATGGTATACTCAATACTCAAGAAAGGGGATGTAACATAAACTGGGCTTTTCCCACCATGGGTTTTTTGTAGATACAGCAGGCGGCCTTCAATTAACAGTTTGGCTTGACAAAGTAATATCAAGCTAACGCCTGTAAACTCATCCATTTTGCGTAACCTAAAGCCAGAACACAGGTTAGGTCACATGGAGGATGAGAGAAACAAAGTGTGTGAACAAATAGAAACAAAGTCAAGACAAAGGCAATGTTCAAGGAGAGCTAGGTAAAGATGGACTGGCTTCATGTGCAAGGATGTCAATCTGACACAAATGGAAAAGTTGGTATATAATTGCAACTCCAACAAGGGGCCATGCATTTTCATGACATCTAAGGGTTTGAGGAATCACAACAGCAACAACATTTTCTTCCCCAGCAATCAGACAAACCACAACATAGCAGATGGGGAGCATTCAAAGCTTCCTCGGATGCTGAGGCATTCAAATGCAGCCAGTGAACAACTCGCACCCTTTTAATCCCAAACAGGAATTGAGGTATACACATTTTCACCAAGGTTGAGTGTAAAGTGTAAATAAATACCTTAGCAGGCTAAGACAGCCCAATTTACTTTAGCAATCTGACCAGTCTAAAAAGAATAACAACTAGATTTCCTAACACAATGGCATCGTCTTTCATTTTTTGCATGTATTTTACAGAACTCTGTTCTACTGCATGGCCACTTCAGAAAGACCTGCTTGACTTTTAAATTACCAAAAACATTAGAAGGCCTAAGCATCTTTATGACAGCAAAATGTGAACCAAGACATTAACTGATACTTTTGCAGATGTATCTATAAACAAGCAACATTTAACTGGTTGGATATTGTCCATATTTAGAGACAATGTTCTCATTTAACCAGATGCCACATTAAGACATATGGTATGTTATTTACTTTTTAAACATGATAGACACTACTAGCAAATGTAATAGTCTTGCTGGCATGGATGTGTGGTAGTGGTTTCTAACTGATGACAACAGTATGGAGCAAAAAAAGGAAAAGAGTTATTACCTGTCACCCCGAGCCCCTTTCAACCCCCCCTCCAACTGAGTGAGCATGTCCAGGCGCTGGTTAATCTTGGCAATAACAGCATCTGCATGTGTGCCTGTGGATGAGAGCAGGGACGTTCCCGAGAGACCTCTCTTCATGTGGCCGCCTCCGCCGCCTCCTCCTCCTCCTCCTCCGCCATAGCCCCCGAGCCCAGACATTGAGTCCTTATAACCTCCCCCATACAGGTCAAAGCCACCAGAACCTAATACAATGAGGAATTCAGAGATGTTAATATGACCAATAACACCACCCTTACCATAATAATACTAGCTATAACAACAGATTGGTGCTGAAACAACAACTAATTTAAGCAAAATCTGACTGATGGAAAATTAAAAAAGCAATTTGGATGCTAATGCAGATAATAGCAATGATTTAATTAGTTATGGTTCTGATCTGTTAATTTACCCATTAATACTGTGATGTCAAACTAAATGTTATCTGTAAATTTGGTATCACAAGCTGAGTGACAGTGAATGCATCAACTTGACTGATGTCCACCATCTCAAGAGATAATGTTATTTTACCCCCTCACAGTTAGACTGTTTCATCCCTCCTATAACAAATTGTTTAAAAGTAGTAGTCATATACAATAACAAAAGCAGTATTCACTCAAAATTACCATCATATCACCATACTCTGGTTTAATTTAAAAAAAAAAAAAAAAACTGGCTGCAGCCCTACAACAGAGCATAAAGTCTGGGTGACCTTGTGTCACTATGCAGTGCAGGAGTATACTCGCTCATTTTCTCACCTCTGCTGCCTGACCCTCCACCTCCCCAACTGGAGTAACCTACAAAAGGAGAAAATACATTCGTATGAGCAAACTGAAAGGCAATACAGGCTAATATACAAACTTGAACAGACCAATAAGACCATGCGCCTGTGTACTCATCCAAGTAGTAAAATGTCAAAAAGAACATAAAGTAAGTGTGGGTGAATAAGTCAGATGTCCCAAAAGTGTCCAACTCTTCACCAGCCAGCCGGCTGCGTTTTCTTTTGCATTTTCAGTCAGACAATTAATCTCTTATCTTTTTCTACCTCACAGCTGTTTCAGAGAACACAACAGTCTCTATGGCTGTAATATTACAACTCAAGTTTCTGAAAGCGTATTTTGTTGAGGCGGCCATTTTATTAACTCGTCTTTTTTTAAAAAAAAGTCAGTTATTCCCCCATTGACTCCATTTTAACCGAATTGACTGGTCAATTTTTGCATAACCACTCAAAACGCCCTGCCAGAACCTAACAATAGACCTCACCGCCCCGCTACGTTTGCATATTTGCAAATAAAAACAGCCTGATGGCGGAGAGGCTACCCTCACTATGTTTCCTTAATGTGAGCCTACGGGGCCTGCTATGCCTCTTAACGCCTTTCTTTGTTTGCTCTAAATTTAAAGATATTCTTTTCTGATTATTACCACAAAAGATGAGATAATAACAATAACACTGAGCAGTTAGCTCGGACTTCTTTGTCTCGAGCTACCGAGGCTAAACGTCTGAAGTAGCTCCGGGCTAACAAACAGCGGCTGGGTAACAAAGCAGGCTAATCAATAACTGTAACCATGGTGAATAAATCTGCGTCCACAGCCGCCAGGGCAAACATTTACCAGAACCGTAGCCTCGGCTGTCCATGGTTATTTCGCTGCGCTGTAGAAACAATCCGGTGGGAAGGAGCGGCGGTGGCTCCGGCTGCGGTCACGCCTCGAGGCAGAGTGTGTTTGTCGGCTCCTTCAGCGCGGCGACGCCGAGGCGCGTCGACGCGCTACGCTCGTCACGTGACCGCCGAGGCCTCGTTACGTCAACGCGTACCGGGGACGTGATGCGTAATCCACGCACGTCTCACAACCGTGGTAATGATACTCCCAGCTGGAGGTCATTTCAGATAATAATGTGCGTGTGGTATAACGAGAGGTGGGAACGTTATTTTAGATATGTATTTGAGAATAAGCTTTCCGTAGCACTTTTAACATTTAACATTTAACATTGTTACAGTCAAGCATTTGATGCAGAAACACAGTGACAGGTGCTGGTCAACGCTTAGTATTGCACACTAACACAAACACTCTCTCTCCGGACTCCTACAGCTTTCTACAACTTTCAGTTACCTGATCCATAACTACAAATTTACAGTATACTTGCATTTAATTTTCCCTGTCAATCCATCTAATAACATTTCTGCACCTTACAGTTCAGCTTTATTCAATAACTACTGTACTTGACTTGCATATCCTACATTACAGTATATTACTGTCATTGTTTGCAGTATATTCAGTAAATTATTGTTTGACCTTTTTATTGTACTTGTTTCTAACCTACCTCATTTGTTTTTTTGTGTTAAGTAGCTGCTGTAATGCTGCAATTTCCCTTTGGGGTTTATATTTATTTATCTCTCATGAGACCACATCTTTGAGAGTTAATATTTTGTTTAATTAAACATTGTATTTTTATGTACGTTCATGTCCGAAAAAATAGGGACGGATAGTGACTCAGACTTACAGCTAAACTTAGCAGTGTCAGACAGTGAAAACAACCAATAAATCCAACTCATGTTTGAAGAATTTATGACAAATTAACTGAATGAAAATCTCATTGAGCCAATCATCAGGGATCACATTCAAAGTTGCCCTCTAAATCAATTTGTCTGGTGTAAAAGTTTCTGTTAATCAACTAATTTACCATATGTCCTTTTTTTGGTTTTTGGCTGATGAACTGTCTACTTGTTTTATTTGTGATGATGTGCATCAGTTTGATTTCTAAGTTTAACAGGCTCAAGTCTCTATTACTACTAAATGTTTGCTCTCTAAGAACACGATTGGTACAATGTCAAAAAACATATCAACTTTTTTTGTCAGCTGGGACAGCAATCAGTACTTTTAATATATTTGCACAATTAAAACATCATGGGGAAAGACATACATTGATAAAAATAAATGGATATATGCAGTGGAGGAACGAAGCAAAGACACTTGTACAAAGTTAGCCCCCAGTATATATAACTCTAATTTTACCAGATGTTATCATTATACAAGACAAGGCAAAACAAACAAGAATAAGTAATACAGAGATAATCATGCCATTAAAACATATAAAATATAACAAGGAAATATTTAATCGTAACATAAAAAATGTTATAAAGCAAAGTAGATTTGTTTTCTAATGGTGGTATGCCACAAATTCACAACTTATTTCACAGGAAGTTCACAAGATCGTCTGACAAACATCAGCATTATTAACATGCATTTGGCCATCATGAACGGATGTGATAGATAAAAGCTTTGCATTCAACCCCCAGAAGTTGCTAAGTCGGAAACATATCACATTTGCATTTGCAGTGCTCAAATCATGTCTTGTGAAATTGAATCTAAATTAACAAGACAGACATTTTATCTACTCTGCGAAGCATCCCGCACAAATGTCTCAAATCCAAGCTGATGTTACACAGTGTCTTCCTGCTGTGCTGCAGGATTCATGGCCACAAGTGCGATGCTCTCATACAGCGAGTCCACCTGAAGGGCAGAGAAAGCAGATGACAGAGCGAACACACACATTGACACACACACCAACAGTAATTTCTAAGCCTCAGATTTTGTACTCACCCCTCCAGTTTGTACAGTGTCCTTTAGCTCTGCATCGGAGGTCAGAGTTTTCTTCTTCCTGGATTTAATTGGTCATATTATGAAATTACTAATGTTTAAAACAGACTCATCAAGTCAACAAGAACACTTCGAATACAGGAAATGAAAGTACAAACATGGAATTTCTCATTCAGTCTTTTACCTCATCGTCAGGTAGAGGAGAAATACAACAGGCAGGATCAGCAATAAAAAAGTCACTTTTACTGCATTCACTATCATTGCTGATTTATCTGGAGCTGGAGAGAGATTGATGTGAGATGTGAGTCTCCAGTGCAACAAATTTGAAAACAATAAAAAGTAGGAAAGTAATGCTTTTTGAAGGTTTTGACCCTGTACTTGAATCATAATCTCCACAATCCTCAGGACTGAAGTGTCTGCCTGCAGCTTTTACTGCGGCTTCAATTTCCTTCTACCAAATATAAATGAAGTGTCTTTGGTAGTTTGGTAGAGTCACAGCAGCCTATTGCTTGGCCTTTTAAAATCATTTTTGTACAGTGAAACGCAGTTATGTTGATATACATTTAATCAAAGTCAGATTAAGAGTGGGTGAATTATGCTCTCATGTCACAGAGGACTTAAAAAAATAGATATTTGTTTCAGTTTCAAATGTTTCAACTAATATTAAATTAAACTTTAAAGCCATGCTTACGTTTGACGGTGAGAGTCTCTTCGGGTGAGCTGATGTTTTGGGGAGTTTTGACACCACAGGAGTAGTTTCCTGCATCCTGACTGCTGACTGGATCCAGAACTAGCTGTTTGTTTTGGTTCTCTGGCCGGGTCAGAGGTTGACTGTTCAAGTACCAAATGTAGCTTGTGTTGTCGGTCAGAGGACAGCTGGTGCTGCAGGTCAGTGTGGCTCTCTGGCCCTCTGTCACCTCTGCAGAAGGAGTCATCGTCACTTTCAGGCCTGAAAGATGGTTTGATAGATCAATTTACCAAAATCAATTTGCCGTTAAAGCACAGATAAATGTTCCTGGAAGCAAACCACCTTTAGATGATTTGTGTGCACTATGTTGCAAGTGTTATCACATTAAGCGTGAACAACAGTTTCCCTACTGAAAGATATTCAGGTATTTAAGTTGAAGTATCACCTGTCACAACCAAAGTCACTTTAGGTAAATTAGATGTTTTCCATTGTTCTCCATCTATCTGGAGTCTGAATGTGTATTCTGCGGAGTCATTCTTCATCAGGTTATAGAGTGTCAGCATGTGGTGGTTTCTGTTGACATGATACTCCACACGACCTGCAGCCTCTATCACCTCTTCATCATCCTCTGCATCACCTATCTTTACTTTACTCCATAATGTATGGAAGAAAAACAAGTTGAAAGGGCTTGAGTATTCACTTGAGATGTTCACTGAAGAACCCTCCAGGGCGCAGATTCTCCTGCTGACGTATTTCAGACTCGAGCATTTCTTATCGTTAATACCTGAAATATAGATTAAAAACTTTTTAGTAACAGCTTTACTTAAATTCTATTTATAATTTTAGTAAAACACAATGTTTATATAGTGTTTGAAGCTAAACGAAATAGAAATTCTTGCAGCAATAACTTGAAATCACAAAGAAAGCAATGGCCATGACTTTCAGAAGTGAGATTTCAAGGCGACATAAGGAAAGGTGCCATGAGCCCAGGTAGGCTTAGATTACATCAAGTCACATAGTCAAGTATCTAAAGAGGCAATAAGAAAAGCAAATTACCAAACTACAAATAGAAATGAACAAAAATCAAACATTAGGAATTCTCAAACTGGTGTTTACATAAGAGCTATTACATTTTATTGTAAGGTGTTTTCTCCCATGGTATTTGAACATTTTTCAAATGATTATGTTTCTCATTGCCTGCTTGGCATGCAGACTAATGATACAAATGCCCTGCTCCATTAGTTCAAAAAAGACCATAAGTTAGTTCATACTCACAGTATTCATCAGAGCGCAGATCTTCGTGGCCTTTTACAGCACAGGAGATGCTTTCAGAACTATTGTAATTTCTCAAAATTGTAATTTCTCGACTCTCACATAGATTGTACAATTGCCTGTTCCAGTACCACCTGTAGGCCGTTTGAGGGTCAGCCAGAGGACAGCTGGTCTTACAGGTCAGTGTGACATAGTAATTTGCAGTCTTTTGAACATGTATTTCTGTTGAGAGAAGATAAATACACTTTTCATCAGTCATTGGGATATATTTGGGGTGAGATGTTGGTATATGTTTGCGGAAATGTAACCTGTTGGATATGTGATGGAGCAGGGCTCATCCTCTGATGTCTGCTTATGTGAACACATTCTCCCTTTAGCGTAGGTCACAGTGAAGCAGGTCGATGTGACAGAATCTGGACAAAAACAAATGGGATTCAGTATTTAGATTGTTGAACTTGATAATAGTGTGTTATAAGATTTATTCAGTTCCAGTTGAATTTTTGAGTTTTTGACATGTTATACAAAAGGTTTGGTAATGTCACTCACCCACTGAGACTTCAGGGGCTCTGAGATCCTCGTAGTCTTTGACAGCACAGGAGTATCTGACTGCTTCCTCACTGCTGACCAGCTGTTGGTACCAGGGAGACGAGTCCTGATAGAGAAACTCTCCGTTCTTGTACCAGATGTAGACTGCAGGGTTTCCAGTCAGAGAACAGCTGGTGCTACACATCAGTGTTACTGTCTGTCCCTCTGTGGCAGGAATCACCTTCACCTGCAGGTCTGAGATGATCATTTATAAAATAAGAATTGATGTATTGATATCGATCTTAAAGTAATAAATAGCCGGCAGCCATTGTACCTGTAACATGGAACTCAGTCCTGTCTTGCCAGCAGAGTTTTGGATTGTCAGTAGTGTCACTGCAGCAGTAAAAGTTTGCATCACTCTCTGTCACATCTTTGATTGTTAGCGTGAAGTTACTCTCTTCTGACATGTTGTACGATACACGATGTCCATCTGCAGGGATCTCATTTTGAACATATTTAGATCCATCAGAGTGTACAGTGAACCATTTGTGTCTTGAAGTGGGATGTTCAGCTGAGCAGGACAGATCCACCGATGAACCTTTTAATGCACAGATTCTGTTTGCTCGTCCCTGAACCCCTTTAACAGAAACAAACATCTGGACAGATTTATACCACTTAAATATTAGATGTTTACTAATCATGACAGTATGATATGCAGTAAATTAAGGACATGTTAAGAGTTCATTCCAGTAGTTTATGGGATAATATTGAGAGCTGATATACAATCTTTGCTTGTTTTATATATATTTTCATAAAATGAGTTCAGTTCTTTCAAATTTTAGTCAACATATTTTTCCATGATTTAACTCATCTCTTAAAATATATTCAATTTCCATTTGTGGTTTTTTTCACAGATTACGGTTAATAATCACACATATAGTCTTACACACCATGTCTATAGTTTAGTAGTATAGTTTGTATAAGAAGTGATAAACAATAAATCATACCTGAGATGTACAGGATTAAACCCATAAACACACATCCAGCTTCCGTGAACAGCATGGCTGCTGTAGTATATCAGTTTCTAGAAAACTGATTGACTTGCAGTATGTCTGTTTAACAAAGAAAAGGCTGAAGAGGACAAGTGAACTGTTGGTCTCAGGGAGGAGGACCAACACATCTGACAGCAAAACTTGTCTTCCTTCCTGTTTCAGTGATTAACTGATTCTGAAGTATCTGCATCATACTTCATTTATATAATTGGAAAATATTGATTCCAGTCATGACTTTTATGTCCTCACACTTCACCAATAATCAATTTTTTTCCTTTTTTTGACATTTTGTCATAGTGAATTGGAAAATTATTAAACTATAGATTAGAGTGATAACAGTGATGTGAAGCTGTCTTTATCTCCTGTTGGTATGTGGTGCAGAAAAAAAGAGGAGGAAGCTGTGGATGTAAAGTTACTTATCTTTTAACAGACTATATACATTGGTTCATGTTAATTTAAGTGATGTATATAATGGAGAAATCAACCAGGCAGAACAAAAACATGTATTCTTTTTATTCCAATGTAGAAATTCTATATAGTCAAACATTTCCAATAGAAAACAGAATCAAAATATGTTCTAGAAATGAAACAATTCAAATCATAATAAAATAATTTAAGTAAATAAGTCAAGCTGTCAAAAAACAATAAGTTAGCGAAAACACAAGATGACAACAAATGTTGAAAATGGAAAAATTAAAGATAAGATAAATCGTTGAACAATAACTCACACTTTTGTCATGTAAATGTACACAGTGGGAAGACAAGCACAGATGGAAAAGATGAGAAAGCAATCATCTCAAATCCATCAAATATAGAAATTATATATTATATATATAATTATATATATATAGAAATTGTCAGAGAAAACAAAAATGGCCGACTTTTTTTTCCTTTTCAAATCTATACATGTATCACGGACTAAATGTTCTGAGTAAATTTCTAGTAAAAGATCTTCTTGATCTTCACAGCCCCAACTGCCAAATATGGACACGTTTCACTCCCTTGCAGCTGTTGCTTTATGTTCACTTACATATCAGCTTTTTTTCATACAATATGGATGTGTTTAACCAAACTTATCAGCACCACTGATCAGAACCCATGATGCTCTGCAGCTCATAATGCGAGGCAGATTCGGCTGAGGTCAAAGGGTCATATTCTGATGACTGGCCGTATCATATCGACACTGTTTTTTTTTCATTAAGTTGTAACCAATCTTTATGTTGTGCCAGAATTTCATGTGACAAGCGAAACACTTCAATGAAAAAAATATTTGGCTGCTAGACTTACTTAACTTTAAAATGTATTTAATTTCAGTAAGGTTTAAGTAAAGAAAAACACTCACGCATGACATAACAGATTAAAACCCTATAAAAAGCACACACAACTTTTTTTAACATGTGAAAACAATAACCAAAAAAGGATTTATTGAGACAGGCTTAACATTTGAGCAAGTAATCTTCAAGATGTCACTCTCATTTTCTTCTTTTACATTCAAATCTCAAAATTAAAGCGAAAAAGTATTTTCAATAGCCCAATAATCTATTTAAAATGTCTTCTTATTTATTGATTGATTCCAATAATCCACATTATTGGAAAGTAACAATATTAAGTGCGATGATCAGTTTTAATTTGTTACACACTTCAAAATTATTATGTTTTGAGAGTCATAAAAGTGATATAATAATAAGCAGTTAGACTTAACTGTCAGACTAAGCTGGTTCATCATAACTGAGTGGACATGTGTCCCCACTTATAACCACTAGAGGTAGACAGTGAACATAGACCGAATGGTCACAATCCCGCTGGTGTTGCACAGTTCCATGTCATACACCAAATAAGAATACAATATAACACAATAAATTGCACATGCAGTGCAACTAATGTATTTAAGTGCAACTCTGGTGGGAATCAAGGACAAAACCTGTTCATGCCGACAGTTTCTGTTTGCATATTAAGTCTAAGGGTAATTTTCACCTCATTTGGTGGTGCGTTTCTGTCCAGCTAATGGATGTAAATCCAGTACTATTCAAATTCTAAATCTTTGCCAAGAAATGGAGTAAGTTAGAATAAGGGACCTGAATGAACAAGACTGACTGTAAAATACTTAAAACCAAATAAGACATTACACAGTGCCTTCCTGCTGCTTTGGTTGCCTCTGTGCTGCATGCACAGGATGTGACTAAAAATAAGATGTTCTCGTATTATAAGTTGATCTGCAAAGCAAAGAAAGCGGAGAAGATGACACAGAAAAACACATATGGGGGTTTTTAGCTTTCAGGTTATGTAGGCCTAACTCACCTTTCACCTTTGTCATTAGGCCCAACAGTGGAGGACAGACTTGTCTTCTTTCTGGATTTGTTTTGGTCAGTGCAAAGTAACTATTGTTACCTGACAAGTCATTGATAACAGGAAGTAAAAGTAAAAGCATGTAAATTGAAACTGTCACATCTTTTACCTCATCCACAGGTAGAAGATAAGTAGAGGAATCGGGATCAGTAATACAACTGTCAGTCGTACTGCATTAATTATCGCCATTGAGTTCCCTAGAAATGGAGAGAGGCCGATGTACTGTGTTACTGGTTGGACAAACTTTATAAGAATACAAAAGTTGACAGGGAATTGTATATGTCCTATGTCCTATTAAAACGTGCTTCTATTGTCTGAAAGCCTTTCAGTAAAAATTAAAAGCCATGCTCACCTTGAACAGTGAGAGTCTTTTCATGGGAGCTGATGTGTTTGTGGGTTTTTACAGCACAGGAGTAGTTTCCTGCATCCTGACTGCTGACTGGATCCAGAACCAGGTGTTTGTTTTGGTTCTCTGGCCGGGTCAGAGGTCGTCTGTTCAAGTACCAAATGTAGTTTGTGTTGTCGGTCAGAGGACAGCTGGTGCTGCAGGTCAGTGTGACTCTCTGGCCCTCTGTCACCTCTGCAGAAGGAGTAAACTTCACTTTCAGGCCTGAAAGACGGTTAGATTGCTTGCTCAGTGTCAAAGAGGCATATCTGACCTGCACAAGGCTAATATCATGATTAGAGATGTCTGATCTGGGCATGTTGTAATGGATTGGTATTGGCTATAATAAAGCAGATCAAAAAACGGTTCCTTCCTTTACTGTACTCTATTGGGTTTTGTCCACCTTCTGCTGCTAGTGTTACATCGCACTGCTTTCCTTAATCACGGCCGTGCTCTACACACTATGAGCATTTATCAGATTGGAGTGTGTGAGTGACAAAAATGATTTGTTCGCCCCCGTGGTTGACTTTGTTCTGACACCCAGGTTGGCAAAATACACAGAGTCGCTCAACGTCAAAGGTAAAAAGTCTGGTAGCGCTCCTCTCTTATTAGTAAAGAGCAGTGGCCGGCCGTATGAGCTGTGGCCAGTTAATTCTGTGAGTTACTTGATGTAACTTCATGTTTGGACAGACATGAGTTGTATTGATCTTCTCATCTAACTAAGCCATCTAAGACAGAATGCAAATGAGCATATTGCCCAAAATGTGTGGAAAAGTACCAAAATTATTGGCTGAACAAAAATATCAAACAAGAAAAAAAAAACACATGACAAATTAATTTCAGGTGGTGTGCCAATTAATTTTAGTCACTGTTACATAAAATGAGTACATGGTGAGGGAGCAACATATTCTCTTTTAACAACATACAAGTATTATTCAAAAGAATTACCTGTGATAAGCAAAGTCACTCCAGGTAAAAAGGAATGTTTTTGTCTTGCTTCATCTGTTAGGAGTCCAAGTGCATATTCTGCAGAGTCATTCTTCTGCAGGTTATTGATTCTCAGGATGTGTTGGTTCTTCATGTTGTCATGATGCTCCACATGACCTGCAGCCTCAATCAGCTCTTCATCACCCTCCTCACCACTTCTCTTTATCTTATACCATGTTTTAGACTTGGGTAGCTGGTTGTAGGGATGCGAGTATTCACTGGAAATGTTCACTGAAGAACCTTGCAAAGCACAAATTCTCCTGCTGCCATAATTCACACTCCAGCACCTCTTCTTCCCAGCACCTGAAATACAGTTGACTAACTGAAATGTAGTTGATTCATGTTAAGGCTTGAATATGAATATTAACACCATTGACCATAAACTGTGACTACCATAAAGTGATTTTGACAGAATGGATGAATATTAATTTAACTGCCACAGTAAATAGTTTTAAACATAAATCCTTAAATATTTAAAATCTTCCACTGTTTAATCACAATGTAACTATAGCATAACAGACTACGCTTGAAAATCAAACTTTATTAGGGATACAAATGAATACTAATGCATTATTTGAATCTGAACAGATAATTCACACTGACAGATATGAAAAACATCCAAAATTGAATGTCCAATTGCACAAGTTGGTTCATACTCACAGACTTCAGCAGAGAACAGATCCTCGTGGCCTTTTACAGCACAGGAGAATCTTTTATTTGAGGAGTCGGAAACTAGAAACTGTCGACTATCAGTGTATATGTATAATTGTCCGTTCTGGTACCAACTGGTTTGTGGATCAGACATAGGACAGCTGATGGTACAGTTCAGTATGACATATCCCTCTGCAGGTGTCTTTTGAACATGTACTTCTGTTGAGAGATGGTTAGGAAAACATGCAGAATGTGAATGACAAAGGTCAAAGCTATAACAATGTGAACACTTACTGCAGTAATAATAATAATAAATGTGTGATCTAGCTTACTGATGTCTTATAAAAAGGCCCTAATATGTAACACATCTGATCTGGTCTGATTTTTGGTAGGAATAGTAAGCACATCTGCACACATGGCCAATCACAGCGTCAAGTAAGAATGCTTGATTGGAAAACGTAGGAGGAGAAGTTTTCAGGTGGTGTGTTTGCAAGTATTTGTGGTGTGTGGAGGAAACGTAACCTGTTGGATATGTGATGGAGCAGGGCTCATCCTCTGATGTCTGAATATATGAACACATTCTCCCCTTAGCATAGGTCACACTAAAGCAGGTTGATGTGACAGAATCTGGACAAAAAAGTTGCATTTTGTATTTTTATTCAAGTTCCATAGTCAAATTTGTTTGATAAGTTTAGTTTTTTGTAACATGATAAAGAGTTAATTGTCACTCACCCACTGAGACTTCAGGGGCTCTGAGATCCTCGTAGTCTTTGACAGCACAGGAGTATCTGACTGCTTCCTCACTGCTGACCAGCTGTTGGTACCAGGGAGACCAGTCCTGATAGAGAAACTCTCCGTTCTTGTACCAGATGTAGACTGCAGGGTTTCCAGTCAGAGGACAGCTGGTGTTACACATCAGTGTTACTGTCTGTCCCTCTGTGGCAGGAATCACCTTTATCTGCAGGTCTGGGAAAATGTCATACAAAATTAGATCTCTTATAAGGATACAATTCTTGATGTAACAAAGTACTGGTGCAACTGTACCTGTAACATGGAGCTGAATTAGTCTGAGACAGGAGTTTTCTGTTTTGACTGTATTGTCTCTGCAGCAGTAAAGGTTTTTATCACTCTCTCTTAGATCATTGATCGTTAGAGTAAAGTTACTCCCTTCAGGCATGTTGTACGTTACATGATTTCCATCTGCAGAGAGCTCACTGTAAACAACTCCGTAGTCATCCCAGTGTACAGTGTACCATTTCATGCCGGAAGTGGGATGTTTAGTTGAGCAGGGCAGATCCACTGATGAACCTTTTAAGGCACAAATGCTGTTTGCTCGTCCCTGAACCCCTTAAACAGAAGATTAAATCAGCTAACATTTGGACAAATATATGGCTCTCTATTTTAATCACTGAACAACAATTATAGAAATGACGGTCTTTTCCACAGCTTTTTATCAGCAGGTGAACTGATACTCTCATGGGTTAACATAGTAACACCATTAACATTAACTCCATAATTTAAAAAAAATTATAACTTTCCAAGTCATTTTGACAGTTGATAGTAAATTATCATGCATCACACATATTGCAAATATCCTGTTTACGATCTATCATTAATAGGAAAAATGTATAATAAATAAAGTAAACAATCATTAATACCTGAGATGAGCAGGATGAAACCCATCCAACATCCAACTTCTGCCATGGCTGTTGTAGTCACTCAGCTTCTAAACAGAATGGCAATTGTATAAAAAGGTATTAACCGCAATCTACATAGATAAAGGCTGAAGAGGACAGAGAGGACGGTCGATTGGTGGAGGTGAACATACAGCATGCAGCTCAGAAAGTCACTTCCTTCCTCTTGGTGGCTTTATTATTCTTAGTAACAACAAACATCTATGTACTGTGTGTTTTTTTACATTTCTGCACAGTTTAATGTATTGGACCTTAATGCACCATGCGGCAGACAACAGCAAAACGTGTTCAGCAAAAAGGTGTTAAAAGGGTCAGCAGAGCGATGTGAAGGTGTCAATGATCAAAGTGTTGTTTGCGGTTGTTTTTTTGTTGGAAGTTATTAAACCTGTGAAGAGAAAGCTGCAGACTTCACAACAATCCTCTCAATACTAGTACTAATTAGGCAATGATACTAAACTAAGTGAGAATGGTAAACATTACCTGTGAAAAGCTAAACATTAGCATGTCAACATCGTCACTGTGTGATGACGGTGTGTGTGCGAAACAGAAGGGGATACAACCCAGATGCAGATAACAGACAGAGCTGATGCAGTTCAGTGATTTATTAAGGAGGTCAAATACTGCTACTATGTGAGAAGTGTCAGAACTTATCCTGGAAAATGCAAAGATTCAGAACTCTTAACCTTTGCATTAAAGGACAACCACCTTATCACTCAACTACTGAGCAAATCAGATCACCATTATGTATGTACAAGTTCAGTTGACTGTATACTTTTTGTATTATTTTACCCATTGGATATTTGAGATTTGTCACCGGAGATTAGGAATTTGAGTTTGAAATTTAGCACAGGACATTAAATATCAACTTTTGAACCATAAGAGTTCACAACAGATAAGACAGGAGAATGTGCACGCCTTGTGTACCCAGGTGCAGGCAGTTTCCTGACCACATCTCTCGCCCACCGGCTCCTGGGCCAGGAAGCAAAACCAATTTTACAAGCAGAAGGCAGAGAGAGGGACGTCACAAAACCTAAAAAAATCACAACAATGTAACTGATAACAAGTGTATGTAACAAAAAAAATAAACGAATCACACATCAACCTTTTTTCTCAGGTGTATGTATAGATTTAGGTGAAATCTGTTTAAAAATGTAAGACTCAGAGATTCAAACCCTGGATCTTTGTATTGCTGCAGGTTCTGGCTGTGCAGAAAAGCCAATAAGACGTATAATGTGAGTTAACACAATGTACAAGATTAATAAAAACGTGCATCGTCTGTCCAGCTTTACAGTACCCAAGGGTCACCAATGAACTAGCCTAAAAAATACCAGTAATATTTCAGTAGTAAAAAGTATAGTTGTTTATTTGAATTCAAAAGATATTGTTTTACATCTTTATTACAGTGTTAACTTTACAACTACTGCACACAACAAACAATGAAACATTCAAGCTGCATTTTTTTTTACTATGACATCCATCAGACATGGATTAATATCACCATTTATTTGGAGTCATGTTTCTGTTTACTTGACAAATGTTAATCCAAAAGCTAAATATATTACTTCAAAACTACAACAAACTATACACTCTGCATATTGCAATTGCTTTGACTTTGCAGTGATTTCAGATGATCGTTTGCCAACTTGTACCTAAATGATAAAGACAGTGAAGTCAGTGCAGTTTCTGTGCGAAGCGTCCTGCGTAGATACATAGCCAGACGTCACTCACTGTCTTCCTGCCATCTGCTGGTTCTCTCTGTGCAGCAGGATTCATGACCACACACACACACACACACACACACACACACACACAAAGCAGAGTAGCTTTCAGACTTTGTATTCACCTGTAATCATTTAAATCCATTTATAGTCATCATTTCATATTGGTCAGACAGTTCAAATCACTAGTCTTAAAAACAAAGTCAATGATGTTGATTCTAAATAAACAATAATAAAAATATAAAAGACTTTAGACTGAATCTTTGACCTTATCCACAGGTGGAAGAGAAGTAGAGGAATCGGGATCAGTAATGCAACCATCAGTCTGACTGCATTCATTATCGCCATTGAGTTCCCTAGAAATGGAGAGAGGTGGATGTAAGATTTCAAAAGTGCTACTAATGCTTAAAAACATTTGAATGCATGCCCACCATGAACAGTGAGAGTCTCTTCAGGTGAGCTGATGATTTGGGGAGTTTCGACACCACAGGAGTAGTTTCCTGCATGCTGACTGCTGACTGGATCCAGAACCAGGTGTTTGTTTTGGTTCTCTGGCCGGGTCAGAGGTCGTCTGTTCAAGTACCAAATGTAGTTTGTGTTGTCGGTCAGAGGACAGCTGGTGCTGCAGGTCAGTGTGACTCTCTGGCCCTCTGTCACCTCTGCAGAAGGAGTCATCATCACATTCAGGCCTGAAAGACGGTTAGATTGGTCACACAATGTAAAAGAGACATGCTATCTTTGTAACTTGACTGTGCCTATTGGGTAAACTGGTATGCAAACATTAAAGTTAATATAACAATAATTAAAAAAAAGCCTCTTATAATGTAAAAAAATACACCAATTGCTCAGAAGGTGAGCCATAAAGGTGAAAGGTAATTGCTCCTACATAACTGGTCTGATTTTGATGAAACCTTAGGGTTGGCTTGGTGGGCACACAGTTGTAAATTGTATTAAGCATTACATCAGTTTGACCATGTGTTGCAATAATTACCACATTAAGTGTAGTTTGCTGACTGCTGCTAGTATAAGGTGAGGGAGCAACACATTCTGAAAGATATTCAGGTGTTTAACACAAAGAACTACCTGTGACAACCAAAGTTACTCCCGTAGAATCAAACTTTTCATATCTCTCATGCCTGAATGCATATTCTGCCGAGTCATTCTTCCTCAGGTTTTTGATTTTGAGGATGTGGAGGTCATTCATGTTGTCATGATACTCCAGTCGACCTGCATCCTCTATCAGCTTTTCAGCATCTTTCTGACTTCTCTTTGTTTTATACCAAAATTTAAACTTGGGCTGCAAGTTGTTGGGATGTAAGTATTCACTAGCAATGTTCACTGAAGAGCCTTCCACAGCACATATTCTCCTGCTGACATAATTCACACTGCTGCAGTACTCTTCTTTGCAACCTGAAATACAGATGAAAGACCAAATGTTGAACCAAAACAGTAAATTTGCGGACTGGACAGGTGATCAAATTTTGTTGACAAAATGCAGGGAAGTCTTATGGTTTTAATTTAAACACACGAGCAACTCTGGCAGCAACTGTAAATCACAAGCACAGCTGATCAAGTGGTTCATATAAAGATAAATACCAATAAGCAGTTTGTATCAGATTTAATAGAGGTCTGGTTTTCAAGGCTACATAAGGAAAGGAATGAAAAAAAAACAGATGTGTGTGTTGTAAAGGTAAACAGTTACAAGAAGACAGTTTAGGGAAAGTAACTAACCATGCTTCCTTTAGCACTGTACATCAGTAAAAACGTGAAGTATTTGTACTTTATTTGGGTGTTTCCATTTTATGCTGCTCTACTCTTCTGTTCTTCTTCAATAGATTTCATAAGGAAATATTGTACTTTTGTACTGCACTACAGCTATAGTTCAGATTAGATTTTACCTACAAAACATATGATGAGCTTATAAAATATGATGCAGTGTAATACAAATAATACACCTAAAATTATATAAAGGAATTTAAATTAGCTCCAAATCAATAAAGAACAATGAAAATAATAATCTTTGATGATCCAATTGTTGAAAGCTGGTAAACCCTGTTTCTGTTGTTCCTCTGTGATGTTCAAACATTATTTAAGTGATGTTTATTTTTTCCTTTCGAGCAGTCAGGTAAATGACGGAAATATCCAGAAGTTATAACAGACCATAAACTGGTTCATACTCACAGACTTCAGTGGCATGCAAATCCTTGTGGCCTTTTACAGCACAGGAGATTACACCGGCAGTGGGAACGGTAAGGTTTTGACCCTCATGGTATTTGTAAAGGTGTTTATTGAAGTACCACGTATAGGCAGTCTGAGGGTCAGTCAGAGGACAGCTGGGGGTGCAGGTCAGTAGGACGTAATTCTTATCTAAATAAGTCCTTTGAACATGTACTTCTGTTAGGGGATGATAAATACACTTCAGTTATAGTGCCAGGATACATTAGAAATGTAAAAATCAAATCCATGAATTATTAAATTGTTGTAAGTGACTTTAAAAAATAATGTGTGAAAGTGCTGTCACTCTGCCGGTAACAAGGTGAAGCTTTATTTTCTGTTCCCCTTTTTTAATAAAGAATGGTAAAGATGTTAAAGCAGATGATTTTTCAAACAAAACGGCCTTCACTCATCAAATTAGCTTGTATGTGTTTGAGGTCCGTTTCGTAAGTCAGCTAACGGAAATTATGGCTGGGACCCCGCGTTCCTGGGAAAGAAGGTTCAAGCATAATTTCAGAGTGTAGTTACCCTTTAATGTGAGTGAGGGTGGGAGATGTGTGCTAACCTGTAGGATATGTGATGGAGCAGGGCTTATCCTCTGATGTCTGAATATATGAACACATTCTCCCTTTAGCGTAGGTCACAGTGAAGCAGGTCGGTGAGACAGAATCTGCACAAAAAGAAATGAGATTCAGTATTTTAAATGGTGAACTTAGTCACAGCATTTCATACATTTTACAATTCAAGGTTGCAGTGGGTTGAAGAGTAACTTAACAGCCTAAGAATCTTGTTTTTGCTGACCTCCAGTGGTTTAACATTTCACCTTGCTGTAGAAATGTACAGACGTACTCCAGGACACTGTGACACTGGTGGGTGTGGTTGGACGTGCAACAAGGCACATGTCTGACCAAACTTCATGGACAGGAGAAATGATTACAGAGAACAATACCATGTGCTACTTACACATATGAGTGTTGTACTATGATAGACTAAATATATCCTTTAAAATTGACCTGAAAGCTGTCACTTAAGAACATATTTACCCAGATGTTCAGTCATATAATAAGGAGTTAATTGTTGTCACCCACCCACTGAGACTTCAGGGGCTCTGAGATCCTCGTAGTCTTTGACAGCACAGGAGTATCTGACTGCTTCCTCACTGCTGACCAGCTGTTGGTACCAGGGAGACCAGTCCTGATAGAGAAACTCTCCGTTCTTGTACCAGATGTAGACTGCAGGGTTTCCAGTCAGAGAACAGCTGGTGCTACACATCAGTGTTACTGTCTGTCCCTCTGTGGCAGGAATCACCTTCACCTGCAGGTCTGGGGTGACGGTGGATGTAGAAAGAATTCATATCAGAATCAGCTTTATTGGCCACGTATGCGTTCACAAACAAGGAACCTGACACCATTTTTTTTTTTTGTTGCTCTCAATGTACTTGTACTACACAGAAATAGACAAATAAACAAAAAAAAACAAGGACAACAAAGCACAACAAAAGTAAAATCCTGATGCAGGTAAATAATAAATAACTGGCAGCCACTGTACCTGTAACATGGAGCTCAGTTCTCTCGGACCAGCAGCCTACTGGTTGTCCATTTATCTTTCCACAGCAGTAAAAACTTGTATCACTCCTTGTTAGATTATTGATTGTTAGAGTGAAGTCATTCTCTTCAGACTTGGTGTACCTTATACGACTTTCATTTGCAGAGATCTCACTCCGAACAAACTTGAAATTATCCCATTGTACAGTGAACCATTTGTTTCTTGAAGTGGGATGTTCAGCTGAGCAGGGCAGATCCACTGATGAACCTTTTAAGGCACAGATCCTGTTTGCTCGTCCCTGAACCCCTTTAACAGAAGATTTTATTAGCAAACATTTGAACAGATTTATACTTCTCAAATCATTGACGCTAATACAAATCACTTTTTGTAAGAAGTACTCCTATTGTACATAGTATCATGTTAACAATTTAGCATGGTATAAAAAGGATAAACAATAATTTATACCTGATATGTACAGGATGAAACCTGTAAACAAACACCCAGCTTCTGCCAACAACATAGCTGCTGTAGTCTCTAAACTTATAAACAAAAAGAAACATTCAATATGTTAATATTCAATAATAAATACTGAGTATTTGTATTTATGTATTCACAATGACAATCCAAAACAGTTAAAATACAACTCACCAGTCAAAACAGCAGTCTTTTCACAGTGTAAAGGCTGAAGAAGACAGAATAGACTGTTACTGTGCACAACAGATGCAGCTCTGACATCAGAACCTCACCTCCTTCCTCTATAAGTTATTAACTGATTAACTTTATCTATAAATCTCTTAAACTAAAGCAAAATGCAAAACAAGTTATCTTTGTTCTGAATTTAACCTTCAGTGAAAAATTTAAGAAATATCAATAAAGAATTAAATATAAACAAATTAAACCAAATCAATCAGGACATAAAGTCAAAATTCTGGTGTAAATTAGGAAAAACATGAGAAATTATAAAGATTTACAGAATTAAGAGAAACTATTGAACACACTTTATAATTAACTGATAACAGCAAAAAAAAGTAAAGGTTACTTATTTCCTGTAAATCGTCATGAGTGAGTTTTAGACTTTTCCAAACTGTGTATGTGATTCCAGACTTATATATAACACCCAATTTTCATAGAAGCACACCATTACTTGGTTTCCTGGTACATCAGTGGACTTTCCCTCACTATTTGTCACGGCGCGGTAGCCGTTTGGCAAATACAGGACCCAGGTGCAGAGAGGAGAGGAGACCGGCAGGTATGCTGACTGGAGTTTTATTAGCATGAGATGAGGTGCAGAGTCCAGAGCAGGCAGGTAACAAACAACCAAACAAACAAACAAAAGGATCTGACACTGACCATTGAAATGAACTAGTCTATATACTCAGCTAATAGCTGAGTACAGACAGGTGAACTGAGTGAAGCTGACGAGGAGGGAGTGGCTGAGAGGAGAGTGGAGACAGGTGTGTAGATGGGTGGGGCAATCAGGTGATGGGGAAGGAAGGAAAGTCCGAGGGCATCTGGTGGAAGGTAAGGGAATGGCAGGTGAGGGGAACCAAGCAAGAGTCCAGAAGTGTCAGACAGATCATGACAGAACCCCCCCTTTAAGGAACGGATTCCAGACGTTCCATTCAGCCGGGTGGGTGGAGGGGGTCCGGAGGAGGGATAGAAGGGCAGTTGCAGGGAGCAGGGGGTGGACAGGAGCCTCAGGCGGACGGCCTGAGTCCGGGGGTCCGGGGAGCGCTGCAGGCCAACCAGGAGGGCGGACAGGAGCCTCAGGCGGACGACCTGAGTCCGTGGGTCCGGGGAGCGCTGCAGGCCAACCAGGAGGGCGGACAGGAGCCTCAGGCGGACGGCCTGAGTCCGGGGGTCCGGGGAGCGCTGCAGGCCAACCAGGAGGGCGGACAGGAGCCTCAGGCGGACGGCCTGAGTCCGGGGGTCCGGGGAGCGCTGCAGGCCAACCAGGAGGGCGGACAGGAGCCTCAGGCGGACGGCCTGAGTCCGGGGGTCCGGGGAGCGCTGCAGGCCAACCAGGAGGGCGGACAGGAGCCTCAGGCGGACGGCCTGAGTCCGGGGGTCCGGGGAGCGCTGCAGGCCAACCAGGAGGGCGGACAGGAGCCTCAGGCGGACGGCCTGAGTCCGGGGGTCCGGGGAGCGCTGCAGGCCAACCAGGAGGGCGGACAGGAGCCTCAGGCGGACGGCCTGAGTCCGGGGGTCCGGGGAGCGCTGCAGGCCAACCAGGAGGGCGGACAGGAGCCTCAGGCGGACGGCCTGAGTCCGGGGGTCCGGGGAGCGCTGCAGGCCAACCAGGAGGGCGGACAGGAGCCTCAGGCGGACGGCCTGAGTCCGGGGGTCCGGGGAGCGCTGCAGGCCAACCAGGAGGGCGGACAGGAGCCTCAGGCGGACGGCCTGAGTCCGGGGGTCCGGGGAGCGCTGCAGGCCAACCAGGAGGGCGGACAGGAGCCTCAGGCGGACGGCCTGAGTCCGGGGGTCCGGGGAGCGCTGCAGGCCAACCAGGAGGGCGGACAGGAGCCTCAGGCGGACGGCCTGAGTCCGGGGGTCCGGGGAGCGCTGCAGGCCAACCAGGAGGGCAGACAGGAGCCTCAGGCGGACGGCCTGAGTCCGGGGGTCCGGGGAGCGCTGCAGGCCAACCAGGAGGGCGGACAGGAGCCTCAGGCGGACGGCCTGAGTCCGGGGGTCCGGGGAGCGCTGCAGGCCAACCGGGAGGCCGACCAGGAGGCCGACGAAGACTGAGGACCCCCTCAGGAGGCCGACCGGGAGGCCGACCAGGAGGCCGACGAAGACTGAGGACCCCCTCAGGAGGCCGACCGGGAGGCCGACCAGGAGGCCGACGAAGACTGAGGACCCCCTCAGGAGGCCGACCGGGAGGCCGACCAGGAGGCCGACGAAGACTGAGGACCCCCTCAGGAGGCCGACCGGGAGGCCGACCAGGAGGCCGACGAAGACTGAGGACCCCCTCAGGAGGCCGACCGGGAGGCCGACCAGGAGGCCGACGAAGACTGAGGGGCTCGGGGAAGTCAGCCGCTGGGGGCTCTGGGTACTCAAGGGGCTCGGGGAAGTCAGCCGCTGGGGGCTCTGGGTACTCAAGGGGCTCGGGGAAGTCAGCCGCTGGGGGCTCTGGGTACTCAAGGGGCTCGGGGAAGTCAGCCACTGGGGGCTCTGGGTACTCAAGGGGCTCGGGGAAGTCAGCCACTGGGGGCTCTGGGTACTCAAGGGGCTCGGGGAAGTCAGCCGCTGGGGGCTCTGGGTACTCAAGGGGCTCGGGGAAGTCAGCCGCTGGGGGCTCTGGGTACTCAAGGGGCTCGGGGAAGTCAGCCGCTGGGGGCTCTGGGTACTCAAGGGGCTCGGGGAAGTCAGCCGCTGGGGGCTCTGGGTACTCAAGGGGCTCGGGGAAGTCAGCCGCTGGGGGCTCTGGGTACTCAAGGGGCTCGGGGAAGTCAGCCGCTGGGGGCTCTGGGTACTCAAGGGGCTCGGGGAAGTCAGCCGCTGGGGGCTCTGGGTACTCAAGGGGCTCGGGGAAGTCAGCCGCTGGGGGCTCTGGGTACTCAAGGGGCTCGGGGAAGTCAGCCGCTGGGGGCTCTGGGTACTCAAGGGGCTCGGGGAAGTCAGCCGCTGGGGGCTCTGGGTACTCAAGGGGCTCGGGGAAGTCAGCCGCTGGGGGCTCTGGGTACTCAAGGGGCTCGGGGAAGTCAGCCGCTGGGGGCTCTGGGTACTCAAGGGGCTCGGGGAAGTCAGCCGCTGGGGGCTCTGGGTACTCAAGGGGCTCGGGGAAGTCAGCCGCTGGGGGCTCTGGGTACTCAAGGGGCTCGGGGAAGTCAGCCGCTGGGGGCTCTGGGTACTCAAGGGGCTCGGGGAAGTCAGCCGCTGGGAGCTCTGGGTACTCAAGGGGCTCGGGGAAGTCAGCCGCTGGGAGCTCTGGGTACTCAAGGGGCTCGGGGAAGTCAGCCGCTGGGGGCTCTGGGTACTCAAGGGGCTCGGGGAAGTCAGCCGCTGGGGGCTCTGGGTACTCAAGGGGCTCGGGGAAGTCAGCCGCTGGGGGCTCTGGGTACTCAAGGGGCTCGGGGAAGTCAGCCGCTGGGGGCTCTGGGTACTCAAGGGGCTCGGGGAAGTCAGCCGCTGGGGGCTCTGGGTACTCAAGGGGCTCGGGGAAGTCAGCCGCTGGGGGCTCTGGGTACTCAAGGGGCTCGGGGAAGTCAGCCGCTGGGGGCTCTGGGAGCTCTGGGGGCTCGGGGAAGTCAGCCGCTGGGGGCTCTGGGAGCTCTGGGGGCTCGGGGAAGTCAGCCGCTGGGGGCTCTGGGAGCTCTGGGGGCTCGGGGAAGTCAGCCGCTGGGGGCTCTGGGAGCTCTGGGGGCTCGGGGAAGTCAGCCGCTGGGGGCTCTGGGAGCTCTGGGGGCTCGGGGAAGTCAGCCGCTGGGGGCTCTGGGAGCTCTGGGGGCTCGGGGAAGTCAGCCGCTGGGGGCTCTGGGAGCTCTGGGGGCTCGGGGAAGTCAGCCGCTGGGGGCTCTGGGAGCTCAGGGGGCTCGGGGAAGTCAGCCGCTGGGGGTTCTGGGTACTCAGGGGGCTCGGGGAAGTCAGCCGCTGGGGGCTCTGGGAGCTCTGGGGGCTCGGGGAAGTCAGCCGCTGGGGGTTCTGGGTACTCAGGGGGCTCGGGGAATTCGGCCGCTGGGAGCTCTGGGGACTCGGGGAATTCGGCCGCTGGGAGCTCTGGGGGCTCGGGGAATTCGGCCGCTGGGAGCTCTGGGGGCTCGGGGAATTCGGCCGCTGGGAGCTCTGGGGGCTCGGGGGATTTGGCCGAACGACCTCTGGGTTTCCCTCCCCGAAGCCTGCGAGTCTGGTGGCTTCGAGGACCTCCGAGGGCCAGACGGGTACCCCAAAATGGGTTAGGGGCTGAAACCGGCTCAGGACCGGTGGGCTGCAAACCGAGAAACCCGAGCCTAATGGACTGGGGGGCCGACAGAGACGCAGACTGGGGAGCAGGCACGGGAACAGACCAGGGTGCAGGCTGAAAGGTGGATCGGAATCCGGACCGAGAAGCTGACTGAGGTGCGGGCTGGAAATCAGGGGTCTCCAGAAAGCTCTTTATGCAGCCCGGCAGAAAATCCCTCAGCCATGGCTTCTGGGAGACCTCCCAGCGTGCTAACCGTAGGGCTTCCTCTGCATATGCTCTGTCAGGTACTCCCTTACTCTCACCAACGATACAGATGAGTCTGTAAGTCAGCTCCTGCAGATCCTCTTCAAAAGAGTACTCCTCCGCTGGGTCCATCTTGGTCAGATCCTTCTGTCACGGCGCGGTAGCCGTTTGGCAAATACAGGACCCAGGTGCAGAGAGGAGAGGAGACCGGCAGGTATGCTGACTGGAGTTTTATTAGCATGAGATGAGGTGCAGAGTCCAGAGCAGGCAGGTAACAAACAACCAAACAAACAAACAAAAGGATCTGACACTGACCATTGAAATGAACTAGTCTATATACTCAGCTAATAGCTGAGTACAGACAGGTGAACTGAGTGAAGCTGACGAGGAGGGAGTGGCTGAGAGGAGAGTGGAGACAGGTGTGTAGATGGGTGGGGCAATCAGGTGATGGGGAAGGAAGGAAAGTCCGAGGGCATCTGGTGGAAGGTAAGGGAATGGCAGGTGAGGGGAACCAAGCAAGAGTCCAGAAGTGTCAGACAGATCATGACACTATTGCCAAATGTGGACACCATATATTCAATTTCCTGGCATCTGTTGCTGCTTCATGTAAACATATCAGCAAAATGCATCTTCATCAAGTTTCCGAAATGCTGTTCCCTGTTTGACTGAATTTGTGCAACTTCCCCTCCGACGCTCTCCATCACAGATATCAGGTCTCTTCATGAGGTTTTGCATCTCCTCCATTCCTGCTCAATACCAAGCACTGGTCAGCAGATGTCTCCATTCTGACTTTAAAAAAAATATTTTGACCACACGCTGGTATTATTATTGAATTACTATTTTGTTTTGTTGTAATAGATTTTGTTTTCATCTTTGTTGTGTTTCTAATGCCTTTCTTTGGTTTAATGTAAGTACTTTGAATTACCGCTGTGTTTGTATATATATATATATATATATATATATATTCAAACAAACTTGCTTTGCCTTTCCAAAAAACATAACTCCTGAATCATTCCCCTACATGATGATTAAGAACAAACAGTTAAAGAACACACTATTTTAAAGAAAATAGTATAAATACAGAAAAAACACAAGAAATAAGAAAAGATGAATCATACAATGTAGCTCAAATTTATATCACTTTTTATAAATATAACAATGTTTAATCAAAAAGGGAATGTCAGCTATCAATCAGAAAAAAACATGAGAGTAACAAAAAAAAGAAAAGATAGAAAATATAAAGAATATAAAATATAAAGATTACATCTCCAGACATTCACCACTATCCCCAAAAAGGTTTCACTTCCTTGCAGCTGTTTGCTCCTGATGCACACCCGCTTACATTCTGAATGAGCAAAAAGCATCTTTATTGAGTTTGCACAGAGCTCAGACATCAACCATGCAGTTCATATTGTAGCTGCACATTGATGTGGTTAAGATGTGGTCTACCAGACATATCACCAGCCTCCACCTACCAGGATGTCTTTTTAGATTATGACATGAGAACTTTGGACCACATTTTCTTTTGTCAAAATATGATTATATGGAAAGACTGTATAAGCATTCAACGACAGTTAGACATGTCCCCCGGAAGGTTGTTGGTGGCAGTATGCAGCCTGAAGGGAATACCTGCACACATTACACAGGGCCGCGGGTGTTTTTGTACTTAACCACATAACCACGAAGTATAGAACTCAGACATGTTTGAAAAAATGCAGCAAAAGTGCCTGAAAAAGTGAGAGCAGAGAGATCTGAACCTGTCCATGATCAACGTGCTGTGGTTGGTTTGTTTGGTAAAATTTCTTGTGAAAAGGAACCTATAGTCATAAAATGTGTTTTTTTTGTCCTGTTTGTTCAAATGAGATTACATGGCATTACTTACTTATTCTTCTGCTAATAAACTCATCTAATTAGATTTGATTGTCAGTTTCAGATCACATACTGTATCACATTCAGAACCATTTCAGAACTTAGAGGCACAAGTTCATGTTTTGTGGTTTCAAATGATGAATTGACTAAATTATTTTATAATACAAATTATTCCCTTAACTCTTCAAATTAACTTGCTTTATTTGCTTGTTATTTTCCAGCAATCATTTAATTTGGGTTATAATTCACCAGAAAGAAAGGAGTCAAATTTAAAACTGCTATGCTGCTGATCACAACTCAATTTCAACTGGTGACTCTCTGTCATTGTGACTTAACAGTTATTGGCTGAAACAATCTGAACAAACTATTTGAAACTAGTTCAGTTAACTCTAAGTTTTCAAGCCTTCTAACTCGTATTTAGTTTGTTGAAACATAATGTTTTTACAGTGTGGTTAACCAACAGATAGTTGTTGTGTGGGAGTGTAGGCCTGATTAACATCTCCCTCACTCTCCTACATCTACAAAAGTAATCTTAAACTCATGTTTTTGAAAGTTATTGGTCTGACTTTTCATTCAAAGGTGTCTAACCAACATATTAAGTGATAATGAGGATAATCACTAGTTGCAGCCGTAGTTAAAGTTAAAGATCTTCTAGCTCATGTCAGATATGGTGCCCGATCCTGGGCCTTCTGTTGTTCTCTTTAACTTCTGCTTGGTGAAAACACAATGTTAATTTCCACTGTTACCTGTGATACAGTCATTGCCAGGAAAATAAAGCAGGAACAATTCAGAAAGTAGCATGAAGTTCTTAAGAATTCAGTATATAAATAATTCATACATTTCTTTATTTGAACCTGTTTACAGGAAACTCATCTTTTAGACAGTTATTGTTTGCACTAAAAAGACTGTATATATCCACTTGATTTGCCTAACAGACTGCTGAAGCCTTTTATTAACTTCAGCAATGCTTTGAAATTGCATTTTGGCATGAAAGCAGTGCTGTGGATTTTGTCTGCATTTCTAACATTGGAGACTATTTCAGTGTACTTGTACTTC